>CM040126.1:373383456-373692349 GCA_022559845.1 Amorphophallus konjac | reverse complement strand
TCTCGTAGCGCGTCTCCATCCCTCCTAGCCTCTGCACGACGGCCTGAAGGCCCAGCTGGAGCTCCCTCACTTGGGCCTCCAAGGCCCTCCTCTCGGTCAGATCCCGCTGTCGCTCGGACCTTCTCTCGGCTTTCTCTCTCTCTGCCTCTCTCCTCATCATCTGCAGAAGAACCCTTAACTCCAGGATGTCTGGAGAAGGTCTCTCCTCACCACGATGCCGCAGCTCCGCTACAGTCGCCACCCAGGCGTCACGCTCCTCTTCCGCCCGGGTCGCGCGGGCCACCGCACCGGCAAGTTGCTCCCGGAGGGAGGCAATCTCGAGAAAAGGGGCCGAGGAGCTGGAAGATCCGCCAGCCACTCCCACCGTCGCTGTCTGCTGGGCACGCTGGAACGAAATAAACAACGGCCGTCAGTGAAACTCCAAAATCTGAAGTTAAAAGTGCGGCACATAACTTACCAGGAGCGACAACTCATGTTGAGCAACGGCCAGCTGCCGCCTAGTCTCTGACAGTTGGGCGCGCGAGCCGCCGATGCCACGCGTGTCCCCAGCTTGGGGAAGCCCCGCGTAGCTCTCTCTCTGCCGCCGCAGGAAGTCGGCACTGTCCTACACCAGTATACCCCCTTGCTGTCCAGGGAGACGTACGGGCCACTCCTCGAGCCTAGCCTTGCCGCGACTCTCCCTCCTGACGCGGCTCGGCTCGTCTGCACTCGCCCACTCATCAGCCAGGCCCAGGGTCCTTGCCATGTCCTGTACCAAGAAAGGGGTCCCACATCAGTCAAAAGGAACGCGTCCCCTGTCTAGGACACATCCATCATTTGAGTGCAACACTCGCCGAACCCTTTCCTCCTCGCGCGGCTCGCTTCAAAACCCAAAATGAATTAAAAGAGGAAGAGATCGGAGGACCTACCGGACCGTGTTCACCTCCTCCCACGCCATCGGGCCCCTCGGGTCCCTCGGGGGCCCGGAGCGGCCCTTCCTCCTCCATGGACGCCGTTCCGTGCTCGGGCGCGTCCCTCCTTGGGCGAGGAGTTCCTCGTCCCTCTCCACCTTCACCATGGTCGGGCCCACCGAACTCCATCGATCAAAAGAAGAGGAAGACGGAAAGGGGGGCAAGCGAGTTTCGGTAGAAGGCGGGCTCGTTTGCGGGTAAGGCACGGGAGAAGAAGGACCACCCGTCGCTTTAAATTTGAAATCAAGGATTAAGACGCGTCCTCGCGCCTGGACGCGCCCAAAAGGGGGAAAAGGGAACAAAATCCCCCCGTGCAAAGCGTAGTTCCCCGCTGTTCAGGGCAAGGTCTCGCGAAGCATGCCTCAAAGGACAACTCAGTGCAAAGAAGAGAGTGTGGGAGAGAGAAAGGTACACACAACACAAAAAAGCCATTTCCATTTCATATAATAGCCGAAAGTACATCATACAGTGAAAAGGGTGACGTACAAGCAACTCTCTAACTCTCACCGTCACCCTCCTGGTCATCTCCTTCCTCCCTCCTCTGACGGGGATCCCTAGGGGGCCTCCGCGACCTCTGTGAACCCTGAGAAGCCGTGCTCGCCTCTCCAGGTGGCACCATGCCAGCCTCCAAGGTACGGCGACGCTGCTCGGTCGAAGAAACTAGAAAGCTGCCCACTGAAAAGGAACCGGACTGACGAAGTCGCTCCCCGCGCTCCTTCGCCCTCTGATACCGCTCCCCACTCTCCCGGAGTCTCCCCTCTGCCGTGCCAAGACTCAGCCGGAGCTCCGACACCTGGGCCACCAGAGCTCTCCTCTCGTCCCAATCCCGATATCGCTCTGCCATCCTGTACTCCCTTTCTTTCTCCATGGTCTCCCTATCCCTCTCTCTCTCTCTCTCTCTCTAGGGTCTCCCTATCCCACTCCCTCTCTCTCCATGGTCTCCCTATCCCTCTCCCTCTCCTCTCTCTCTCTCACCGCCTCCCTCCTCGACAGCTCGAGGGCGATCCGCAGATCCAGCACGTCACGAGGGAGCTCCTCAGCCTCCCGTCGACGCTCCTCCTCTAGCTCCGCAATCCGGGCGTCACGCTCTGCCACCCAGGCATCACGCTCCTGCTCAGCACGAACAGCACGGGCCAGGGCCTCCCGAATCTCGGCCACCTGTCAAAGCACGCATGCACCGTAAGAGAACAGTGATAGAAGGAAAGCAGCTAGAAAAGGGTCGGGGCCAAGCAAACACTCACTCGAGCCTCGCGGTCACGCTCGGCCTCCTCAGCCCGAGCCACCGCGTGCGCCAGCTGCTCCTGGAGGGCAGAAACCTCCGGAGGAGGGCCCCGCGAACTGGAACCCGCTCCACCAGCCATCCCGGCTGTCGCTGTCTGGTGGGCCCGCTGAAACACGGGGCAAACGTCAGTCAAAGGCCAAGCATCAAAAATCCAGGTCACAAAAAAATGCATCACATAAACTCACCAGGATCTCCAACTCCTGTCGGATGGCCACCAACTGTCGCCTGGCGTCCGCCAACTGGGCCCGCAGGTCGGCGATCATGGTATCACGAGCATCCTGCATTACACATAAGTTAGTATCCCATGCATATACATATAGAAAGGTGGAGCAGTTTCATTTCACTTACCCCTGCCATACCACCCAAGGAGAGGCGGTCCCCGTACGTAGCTCGGTACCGTCTCATGTAGTCTGTGCTGTCCTGTACGTGGGACACTACTGGGACCCCGCCCTGCTGCCAGTCCTGGTACTGTGCTGGGAAGCGCGTACGCCAGTCCACAATCTTCGCCTTCCCCTTGGTCTTCCGCCCAATGCGGGCCGGCGCATCTACGTCAACCCACTCCTGGGCCAGCCCCAACGTCCTCATGACCAGTCTAAGCCGCAGCGGCTCAATCTCGTTCAGGCAATGGACCCACACGTCCCGCCTGAAGCGAGGAAGACCCGCTACAACCCAGGGCTGGCCAGCATCGCCCATGCCCAGGTAGGGCCTCCACACCACCTGCATCACCATACATACATTATGTTAGTTACCATTCAGTCACATGCATAAACACAAAAAAAAATCATACGCATCATACCATGGCCTCGGGATACTCGCTCAGCTCCCGACGAAGTGACGCCAGCTGGTAGCCG
Source organism: Amorphophallus konjac (assembly GCA_022559845.1). Classification (NCBI taxonomy): domain Eukaryota; kingdom Viridiplantae; phylum Streptophyta; class Magnoliopsida; order Alismatales; family Araceae; genus Amorphophallus; species Amorphophallus konjac. The sequence continues at coordinate 373,689,266 of CM040126.1, read as the reverse complement.
TGGGGTGCTGCAACCACGACCGGCCTCCACTGTCGCGCCAGAGGCACGGCCCTCCTGTTCCCATGCCTAGCCCTCCCCATCGGGAAATAGTAATAGCTCCACACCTGCCTCCATCATACATCATTAGTACAATAATTGCATATTTAACTGTAGTAATGCAAAATAAAATGTTTACCTGGAGGAAAGGTGCGAAGCCACTGACTGTCGTCTCCTTCTCCGAAGTCTGGGAGAGATCAGCAATCAAATGGGCAAGCAGAGCCGCTCCCCACGCGTAGTGTCCCACTCTGTCCAGATCCGCCAAGATCCCGAGGAAACGGCAGTGGATGCCATCCCCTTTCGTCCCCAGCAGAAGGCGGCCCAGGAAGAAGAAAAGGAACCTCCGAAGGTCTAGATCCACCAGCTCCCTCTCGCTCAGATCCTGGGTGAAAGCTGCACGAGCATCCCCCTCTAGTCGAGCCAAGAACTCCGCTCCGGTCTCGCTAACCAGCTGGCGCGGGTCGACGAATCCGAGCGCCTCCATGATCTCCACTCGACCCACTACCCTGCTGTCTCTATCAGTCACACTCGTCTCCAACCACAGCAGGTCCAGGGTGCTCTCTCGGTAGTCGGGGTAGGTGACCCCGCTGACTGCCTCTCCGTCAACTCGTAGCCCGGTGATCCGAGCCACGTCCTCAAGTGTCGGCACCATGTGCCCCCAGGGCATCAGAAACGCCCGGCTCGGTGCGTGCCACCGCTCCCTCAATGCCTGGATAAGAGGAAGGTCGAGTCGGAAGGGCTCGATCCTAAGGAAAGCTCCAAAGCCCATGGCGTCTACACGCGCCCTCTGGAAATCCGGCAGCCCACGGTATGCTGCCACCACCAAGGACCAGCTGATCCGGCCCTTCATCATACCCTGCAAACCACAAAACCAACAAAGAACACATCAGCATCATAAACAGTAATAAACAATAACACTGTATATATACTACTTATTCTTTTATTTTATTTTTACATTTTTAAAATATTTATATTTTCTTGTGGAGGCGTCCAGGCCCCTGGACGCCTCCTCTTCTTTTGTTTTATTTTTAGAAAAAGAAAAACAAAACCAATATATATATATATATATATATATATATATATATATATATATATATTAATAATATATATATTATAATGTAGGCGTCCTATAGACAGGACGCCTCCTTATTTTTAATTATATTTCTATTACTTTTCGTAAATAAATAAAGAAATAAAAAGAAAAAGAAAAGTGGAGGCGTCCATGCCCCTGGACGCCTCCTTCTCTCACTACCCGGCCTTCTCTCACAGCCTCTCGCACTCCCGTTTTAGCCTATTAAACCACAGAGTGAGGATTCCGAGGTACTTACCGGGTCGTGATCGTCCTCTCCCGCGTCACCAGCATCCGCAGCAGCCTCCGCGGCCAGGAGAGGCACCTCCATCCCCTCCTCCGCAGCAATCTCCTCTGCTGCAGCCTCCTCGGCATCATCCCTCAACCTCCTCGCACGACGAGCCAGTCGTTTTCGCTTCCCTGGACCCTGGCTCGATCCTCCTCGCTCCATGGGGACTAAGAATAGGTCGTCTAGGGTGACTGGGTCGTCAGATTGAACAGTAAATGAGCAAAAGGGGGGGGGCAGCCCTTATAAATAGGAATTAGCTTCTTTGGGGCGTCCAGGCGCCTGGACGCCCCCATAATTTTTATTTATTTCAAAATTCAAAAAATTTGGGGGCGTCCAGGCGCCTTGACGCCCCCAAAACAAAAAATCAAACAAAATAAAAAAAAAAGGTGGGGCGTCCATGACCCTGGACGCCCCCAAAATAAAAAATCAAATAAAAATAAAATAAAAATTAGGGGCGTCCAGGCCCCTGGACGCCCCCATAATAAAAAATTTTCAAAAAAAATATTTATATATAATAAAAGTAAAAAAAAGACAAGAATATGTATATAATCCAAACAAAATAATAAAAAAAAAACATAAAGAAAAAGAAAAACCATAAAAAAGATAATAATTAAGGGGACGGGGGTCCAAAATATCCAAATGCCAAATTTTATTCCATCAGAAAAGCAGAGTGAACTACATCGGGGGTTTAGGCACCTTAGGCCTTAACTTCCCCAGTTCGGTTACATAAGCCCTCCACGGCTCGCATTCTTCCACCACGTGCGCTAACGCCTTTCCCGCAACACTTGTCTTCCAGGGTGCTTTAATGGCCTTCCCTTCCTTCGCGTCCGCTTCAGTGCCCAACTCCCTCTTCTTCAAAGGAACGATGCCAGTCGGTGGCGGGAACGAATGGCGTGGGATGCCAATCTGCAGGCAGCACCGATGCGCGTTGTAAAGAACAAACTCGGTCGCGCCGATCAGTTGAAGATCAACTTCGGGAGAAGGCCTCATGAGGAGATCAAGCGAAAGCAAACATGCCAGTGCGCAAGTGAAGAAGCCTTGTGTCATGGTACGGAAGTGAGACCGCCAGTCTTCACGTTTCTTCAGCCACGGAACGCGATTCACTACAGTACCACCGAAGCCTACACACGTCGGCTATGTGATGAAGAGGGCTTTGTTGGAAGAGCTTCGAAGCGGTTGGCATTCCCTCGCTGTGGTCGAATTTGAAATGTAAATCCAGCCAGCAATTCAAGACAAGTGCACAACCAAATGGAGGCTTATCCATGCTCGAGGCAGTAAGACCGCTGTAAAGATAGGCAAGGACGGCAGGTCCCACCCTCTTTCCACGCCAGATCCCGCAGATAGCACCCAGTTGGTCTTCCTCCACCACGTTGTCGGTATAAGGGAACAAGAGAGCACCCGCCAGACAAATGGTGAACCCCTTCATGATTCCCTCCAAATAGTCATCGTCTGGTGACCCTCTCAGGGCGTCAATGACCCACTCCGCAAGCTTTTGGAGATCGATCCCCTTTTGAGTACGGACCTTTCGGGCTGCGTCGGGCGGCATGAAGCTTCCGAGGACACTTTCAGAAGTCCCCCGTGTCAGCATCCGCATAGCCTTCACCTTCCCGTCACTCTTGAATTTCTTCAATCCGAGCAGAAGTTCCACCTCCTCGAGGAGGATGGTCACCTCAAAGGTCGGGAAGATAAAAGTGTGGGTCTGGGGATGCCAGATCTCCACTAGTGCGCCCATAGCCGCCCAGTCCATACGAATCTTCTCGTAATGCTTGGCGTGAATAAGGAGCCCCTGCAGATGCCATTTCGAGAGTATGGCCCTCATGCCAATGGAGATATTGGAAGTCAGCTTTGAAAGCCACGGCAGCTTGGAAAACTTCCTCGGGCCTGGGAAGAGTGGATATGGCTAGAAGAGGAAAGAAGAAGAAAGGAAGTAAGTAAGAAGAAGGCACACGTGGAGAAATTTGAAATGAATCAGCTTACCATATGCGACAAGATCGTCCTACTCAGATGACCCTCGAGGTCGGAGAGTTGCCTGATCTCGCTGCTAGGCCTGCTCCTCTTCATAGCGCGGGAAGACTCTCCTTCCATCCTGAAATCTCTAGATTCTCCTCTCCTTCCTCTCCTGAGCTTCCAAAACCCACCTTGGTGCATTTGAATGAACTAGCCTAAGGGGAGTTCTTATAGGAAGGGAAGATCACTACAGGACAGAACATGTCACATCAGCGGTCGCTATCAGGATTTTGTCTGGATCTCCTTTGAACTGTGGTGCGTTTCTGCTATCATTCTGCTACTTTATGATGTTGCTAACCTTTGCTGGCCTGTGCAGGTTTTACTAACGGACGTCTTTGTCCTATCTCCTGTCCCACCTTTCATTGATTGGTCCCACCTTGTCATGCATCGTAGTATATGATACTTACGCTACTAGAACATGTCAAGGACCTTGCGGCTCGAACGAATCTGGGATCTGAATTCCCCTTCAACAAAAATGATGATGATCCCAGAGGAATTTGGGTTGTACGGATAGGCCGTCAACTTGTGATAGAATGGGGACGACGGTTCCATTCAGTGAGTTGGTGCGCGGATAAACGGGCCCCAGCCCAGTATCAGCTCACCGGGTCGGTATTCTGACCCATTCTTCACAAGTTGACAATATTATCCTTGGCTATTTTCTATTTTTGTTTGTTTTAAATTTTTCTTTGAACCCAGCATGCATTCATATAGGACTTTGATTTATTGCGGAAGATCATTCAAGTGATTCGATTGTGAAAGCCGTTGTGCTCCAATTCCCACAAATATGAGATATTCCACTCCGAATGAAATACTGAGTTTCCTTGAGACAGCCCTACGCTGCTCTTCCAAAGGAGACCCTTGTTTGGACAGACCCTCAGATATTCCTTTACATTTTTTGACCCACCTTGGCCGCAGCACTTCCACATTAGCTGGTAACCGCTCCCCAAAGGTGAAACCTCAGGTTTATGACCCAGGTACTTCCACACTGAGAAGTTGGTCTCCTTTTATTTCGTGCCTGAGCGCACATCTCACCCTCCCTTATTTGATCTCCGTCCAAGCAACCATCAATATTTGAAAGACCTTCTGCAAGGTCGCCTCATTGAAACTCCAGGAAAGATTCCAAACAGTTACGTCACAACCGTGTCTCATCACACCTTGGCATCCACTTATCAGTCCGCTCCCACTACATTTCACTCCACTTCGATACCATTCCACTACGTGTCGCTCCCTTGCAAAGCAGACGCCAAGGCGGGGCAGCTGTAGACACGCCATTCCTGACGTCTCTTGAGAAAGTCTCATATTACTATACAACGCCCCGCAACGGCTTACGCATTTTGAATCGCTCGAGTGCTTCCTTTTCTTGGGTCTTCTTCTGCCTTTTTCGGCATCCGGAATCGTCTCGTCACGGCATTCGGACGACATCAACACCAGTCGGACGCATCAGGAGGTTCCGGAATCAAGAAGGGGGTCTACCGGGCGGCCGCCGACGCCTGATCCGAGGACCCGGGTCGATTTTAATGGGGGCGTCCAGGCCCCAGGACGCCCCCATCTTTTTAATTTCTTTTATTATTTTCTCAGGGCCCTAAACAAAATAAAATATATATATATATTTATGGAGGCGTCCAGGCCCCTGGACGCCTCCATGAACAATAATAATAAAAAATATTTGTAAGATGCCAGTTGGCATAAAAACACAAAAAATAATAAAAATATATATATATTAATGGAGGCGTCCACGCCCCTGGACGCCTCCATAAAAACATATAAAAAATATATAATGCCAAGCCTGGTATAAAAGACAAAAGAAAAATAATAAAATAATATAATTTTGGAGGCGTCCAGTCCCCTGGACGCCTCCATCAACTCCCTCACGGGTGCCGGCCACCGATCGACGGTTTGTCGTGTGTGAAAAAATCCAAATTATAGAGACGTCCAGTCAACTGGGCGCGCCCATTTCTGAATCACGAGGCGCCGCTCACAAAACCACGCGTTGTGCCAAACCGCGTGCGGCCGTCGTCGGCTTTCGGTGGACCTACTTGAGGCGTCCGGGACCCTGGACGCCCCCACAAAAGTATTCCAAAAAAATATATAAAAATAGAATAAAATATTATTTCGGCCCTGATGGAGGTGTCCAGGGTCCTGGACGCCTCCACCCTCCGGAGCTCTATAAATAGAGCCCCACCCCCTCAGTTCTGGGGGAGCTAAGCAGTGATCCGATAGGCTGCCGGAGCCCAGAGGCTACGGAGTCATTTTCTAACCCGTCGGGTCTTTTGTAGGTGGAGGTTCTGCCGGCTTCTCGGGTGCCCACGCTCGCAAGAGGAAGGTCGTCTTCATCCACCGCGCTTCCACGTCGTCCCCCACGCTGCCGGAGCTCCGCCGGATTTCACCCTCGGCTCATCCAATAAGCCTTTTCTTCCCCTTTTTCTCCATAGTTCTTTACATTCATCATATTGCATCCTCTATCCCCCTTCACAAGGGCGCTTCTTCTCTTATACTTCTTGCATCCATCATCTCGTTTTCCTCCTACTCGAGTCCGAGAGGGGTTTAAAAGATAACACCAACCAGGTGTGTGTCTTGCCATCATTTCGTTATTTTTATCGCAAGGATTTGAATACTACACCTCCATCTTTCTAATCCACTTGTCATTTATTTGTCGTTGTTTTGCAAGGGTACCCGAGGAAAGCCCTCTCCGTCGGCCGGCCGGAAGGAGAGGAAGAAGCAACCCGCCATCTCCCGCTCTTGAGGTAGGCGCGATCACTTTCTTATTCTGGGGTCTTTCGGCCCCTGGCGATCACATCTTGTCATCGAGGCCGCGGCGAGTCACTTCCCCAATGGCCGTTTAAATTTCTGTTTCCTATATTCTCTTTATATTTTGTTATATTCTGCTTATATCATCGAGGCCGCGGCGAGTCACTTCCCCAATGGCCGTTTAAATTTCCGTTCTTATATTCTCTTTATATTCTGTTATATTCTGCTCCTATCATCGAGGCCGCGGCGAGTCACTTCCCCAATGGCCGTTTAAATTCCCGCACTTTGTATTCTCTTCATATTCTGTCATCTTATTATCTGCTCATATTCTCGAGGCCGCGGCGAGTCACTTCCCCAATGGCCGTTTCAATTCTTGTTATTTAATTTTTGCACCATTCCCGTCCCCCCGAGGTCGCGGCGAGTCACTTCCCGCTATGGCCGTTTGAACCCCATATCTTGCTATATTATACTTGTCCCGCTCGCCCCGCCGGAGCAATCTCCCGTGGTGGCCCCTTCTCTCTTCTCTATCATCTCTGTGTTACAGCAAAACAAGCAAACAAACAAAAAAGAAGGAGCCCGCGCACTCTCCGCTTCCTCTTCCCCGCTCTCCTCCCGAACCGCGTGACGTCGCTCACAGGTAGGTCCAGAACTCAAAATGATTTCTATATACTTTTAAATGCTTCTAAATGCTTTCTAAAACGCTTTCTAAAATGCTTTCTAAATGTCTTTAAATGCTTCCTACATATGCTAATGAATGAACTAAATGCTCTCAGGTGAGATGGACCCCATACCGCGATGAGGGTTATACGGGACAGCCATGGGCGGAGGCGGCCTTATCGTACCGGGGGCGAGACATATGGTTGCATTGCCTCCATATCATCGAGCCTCTGCACTACAGGCTGATCCTGCGGACCCGGGGACTACACCAGCCCGAGGTGACCTTTCCACGCCACAGCGACGACCATCCCGGCAAGTCAGCAAGGGGCATCAGCGGCAATGTGGATTGGTGCGCCCGGAAGGCAAAGTACGTCCATGATTGGAACAGGCGGGGCCGAGCGGTGAAGGAGCGAGACGAGAGCGACGAGGCATATCTGAAGGCCTTCGCTCGACTCTACGGCGACCGGGTGTACCGAGGTAACCGACGACTGGTATGCAAACTAAAAACTCTAAACTTTTCTATTATGCAATGTACAATGTGATATATGATGACTCATGCTTTCTAAAATGCAGCTAGACCCTGAGGGACGGATAGCCGAGCTGGAAGGGCTACTCCACTCCACCATTCAACAGCGGGACGGGTACCGGTCTGCCCTGGAGCTCTTGGTGAGACTAAAAACTTAAATGCTTATGATTTATGGAATGATGTTCATGATGCAAATGCAAATGCTAACTGACCATGATTTCTAAATGCAGCGGGCCGAGGGAGCCCAACGTGCCGGACCAGATGCCCCATCGTCTTCCTCGCAGCCTGCGGGAGGCAGGGCTGAGCAGGAGGCTGACTTTGCTCGGGCAGTTGCCCGGGCCGAGGAGGCGGAGGCCACCCTCGCGGAGCGGGTAAGAGACTAAAAAACTTATAATTATGCCTAATTAAATGCTTTATGACTAATGATATGAGATGCAATCTATAGGCGAGGGACCTAGCAGCAGCAGTGGCCGAGGCCAGCCAGGCGAGAGCTGAGGTAGAGAGAAGCCGGGCGGAGACTGATCGAGCCCGAGCAGAGACGGAGCTGGTACGGGCAGAGATGGCTCGGCTGAGAGCAGAGACCCCGCGACGCCCAGATGACGCAGAGATGGAACAACTCCGGAAGGAGTTAGCGCGGGCACGAGCCGAGGTGGAGGAGCTTCGGATCGGGACGGCCGACCTGGATCGCTACCGGACCGAGGCACGGGAGACGCGGCGTCAGATCTTTACACTGAAGATCGAGCTGCGGACATTGGAGCGGACGGTGCGGATGATCGGTCGGGGACCGGAGCGGTGCACCTCCCAGAGTGGGATACATAGGAGCGCTGCCCCTAGCGGCTCAGTAGGGGACTTCCTTGTCAGCTCCTCCGCCCAGCGGAGGAATGAGAGGGCAGAGAGAGGACAGCAGGAGGAGAGTGCTTCCATAGCACCGCCACCCGCGAGGAAACCTGAGGAGGGGGAGGATGAGGGTGGCCCGGCCGATAGGCCGGCCGAATGATGCCTTTTCTTATGTTTTTATTTATCATTTGTATAGAACTTTTGGCAAAATGGAATGAGATCCCTTCATTTTAGTTTTCTGTTTTGTTTTTAGTTTTATGCGAGCGTGAATGAATGAATGTGAAAAATGCAGGATGGACGAAACGTGAATGAATGAATGAGATGTATGCAGGAAGAAAATGAGGTGTACAATGTGAAAGACCGCCAGGTCTAAGCAAGGGCAGAAGGAATAACCTAAACTCAGCAGCAGAGAAAGTGACGGTCTAAGATCTGACCGCCATAATCAAACGACGCTCTGGTAAGAGACCGTTAATCGTCAGAGACCCACTTTGGCAGTGGGGCATCAGGATGAACGACGGCTAACTGAGGGTGCGTCAAAGATAAGTAACGGCCATGGGTCAGACCGTTGATCATGGCAGAACGATAGTTGGCCAGGGCAACTAGCAGGAAATGCGACGGTCTGAAGAAGACGCGTCAGAAAGAGACGGTCCTAAGCAAGACCGTCAGGAAGTGTTTTAGCCCCGAAGAGAAGGAACGGAGTGGCTGAGAATGCGACGGCTTAGGGCTTGCGCGTTACAGAAAGCGACGCTAGACCCTTAGACCGTCATTCTCCACAGAACATGATTCGGGGAATTAAAACCCACAGAAAATGCGACGGCCAAGGGCTGGCGCGTCGGAATGAAGTAGCGGCCGCACGATGGACCGTCAGAATCTGGGTTGTAATCCGAAATGGATTGAGCCGAGATAACTAAAACCCGAGGTTTATCCCCTTGATCCATCACTAGAACTTATCCTAATTGAAGATAAAGCCTACTAGCCCGAGTCTTATCATTTCAAAGTTAAATATAATCCTTAGCAACTTGAAACCTTAATCAAAATCGTAGCTTTGCTGAAACCTCTGTTCTAGGGTTTGAAGAGCTCCTCCAAAGAGTAGAAAACATGATGAAGAGGAGCTTCGAGGTGATGGCTATGGAGGAGAAAGCTTACACCGGCCCCAAGGCTGCAAGGAGGGAACATGGAGAGCTTCAACGGCTAACCTCAATTCCCAAGCACTTAAGCTCCAACGTCCAAAGAGTGGTAAGTTCTTATAACTTCATCCAAAGTTCAGAATTTTGCTGCACTTATTCTTTTCATGACTTCCTTCTTTCTTTTCTCAAGCCCCTTCCTGGCCCAAGGTGCTATTCCAATCTGAAGTGGGTGGCTCCCATGGTAAAGGCACTTCCCATAGAGGTCACATCCATCCTTAAAGCATGGCACCTCCAACCTCTCTTGGTTTTAGGCAAGAATTTCCAGAAATTGTCTTTCGATTGGCCAAGCCTTTCAGCACTTGTGGAACTATGGCATCCACAAACTCATACTTTCGTCTTCCCTTCCTTTGAAGCAACCGTCCTATTAGAGGAGGTAGAAACCTACCTAGCCCTTCCTAAGACTAAGGTGGGGGATGAAGACCGGGTTTGCTACACAATAGAGTCTATTGACCCGTCCTTGATTTTGAGTGATTTCATTCACAATCAAAAGGACGTGAGAACCATGATCAGCCCACACCACGTTCACTTGATACCCTTGGCACAGTGGATAGTGTCTCATTGTAAGAACAAGTGGGAGAGACATGAAGCAATAGCCAAGGCGGTGGCGGTTTGTTTGTGTGGAGTCTTTCTTTTTACCACTACCGACCACCTCTTAGACATCCAAAATCTTGGTATTATTAGTGGGCTGTGGCGAGGAATGTCTATCTCTCAAGCGGTCCTCTCATACCTCTATGAAGGACTAAGCTCGGCTTGCTTAGGAGGGCTTCTGTTTGGATCTATGATACTCCTTGAGTGCTGGATGGGAATAAGAATCAAATTCCTTCCTAAGGAAGACATAATTTCAGCAAGCCGAATCTTTGGGAGCCACCCTCTCTTCTTTATTGGAGGGGCATTTGGATACTCTTCTCAGGTTGAATGCAAGACAGCGGATAAGAAAACTCGGGACGAATGGCGCCTCTTCTTCAACACTCTTCCAATGGACAAGTTCATCATGCGACCAAGAGTCCTCCGAAGCACTCTTCTCAAAATACCGCGGCATCAAGGCCTGGACCTTCAGCTAGTAGGGAACACTACCATGGCGATCTACAACCCGCACCGATGCCATCTTCAGATCGGATTACCTCGAATCAGCGTTTCTGCACTATCACACTACCCTCCCCTTCTACCTAGGAAGATGGGGACCGAGGAAGATGAACGAGCAATCCGGAACGCGCTGACCATGTGGGAGATCAGCAAGGTACGCCCGTGGCAAGCAGAGGTTGAAGAGGATGACGAAACACGCCGAGATTATGTGAGAGAAAGAGAAAGATCCGCCCTCTTGCAGATAAGAAATTGAATGTATCTTGATTTTCTTTTTGTTTATGAGAGCCATCATGCAATTGACAACCGAAGTTGAATTTTATCAAGAATTATATTTCATTAATCTTTGCTTGAATGAGATAAGAGTGCCATAGTTGAATGATCTTGAGTTCCATAGTTGAAAGGCTAGGCTGATGTGAACAGACAGGGTTTCTGGTGGATATGACGAATGGGCACAGGGCCGCCATAAAGAAATAACGGTCCTACGACAGGACGTCAGAATGAGAGTAACGAGAGCCCGGTCTCTGAAGGATGTGACGGATGGGTCTCGAGCCGTTATATTCAAGTAACGGTAGGTTCTCAGACCGCTAAAGTGAAGGTTCAAAAAGAAGAGGGCCCATGCCTGAAGGAAAATAACGGTCGACGATGGGCCCGTTACATGACTGTAACGGTCTGATACTGGCGCGTTACATGCTTTGAACCTGCATAGTTGTGAGCTTTTACTTTTGGGCTTGCCCCTGTATCCTGCACACACTCGCACACGAAGCAAGTTAGATCTGTTCTTAGACTCAACCCCTTGCCTTGAAGCAAGTTAGATAATGACCGTTTCTTGATATTTGGTCAAGGGGTGGAGCCTTATCAAAATAGGCGAAAACATAATGAAGATGCGATGCATGCTATGCATATGATGGTATTTTTTTGGGCGTTTTGAAAAGTATTTAATGTTTTTGGATTTTGAAAATATTTGTTTTGTTTTTTTGGATTTTTGGAAATATTTGTTGTTTTTGGACTTTGAGAATATTGGTTGTTTTTGGATTTCTTTTTGGAAATATTTGTTGTTTTTTGGATTTTTTGAAAATATTTGTTTATTTTTGGATTTTGAAAATATTTGTTGTTTTTGGATTTTGAAAAACCAGTGCCTCTCTAGCAACTCGAGACCTTCCTCGTTTTAGATTGAGTCTAGGGATCGGCGTACAATATTATGACAACCCCTGGCCGAGACCCAATTATCGTGACGGTGTTTTCACCAATGCCATACCTGGGGTACTCATCTCAGTCCTAAAAGGAAAAAAAGATCATGGGGGTAAGCTTTAGGCCAGATATGGGAGTTTTTAGAACTTGATTCCCTCACCGTACAACCCTATTAGAGATTCGGTCTGTTGTGCCGGGGCTTTTATGTCCGCCATCGAACCTTTGTCCACCTAGGCATGCATGCGACCGGGCTCATAACGTCCCGCGGGGAACTGTACTGCCACTCTTGTCATGCCTAGCTTTCTTTTTCCGTTGGAGCTTTTGAAAATTCATTCATAGACTTTAAGATGATGCTTTCGATTTCGTTGTAAAGAACACTCCTTTTCTTTTCTTTTCTTTTCCTTCGTTTCTTGTGGCGTCAGGTCATAACGGACTTGCCCCTATTTGAGACCTCTTCTCGTTAAGGAGTTTGGATTGATCGTCGCCTCCTTATTCACTCCTTGCCCCTGGATTCAGCCGAAGAATGAAGCGAACAGGGACTTTGACTTTCCCCTAAAGCATGGCCAAGGAGAAACGGTGTCTTTCAAACAAGGAGCCCGACCAGGGACGTCGTGTAGTGTGTGATTGCCTTACTTGAGACTCTCCTTTTGAAGGTAGGGAGGAAGTTCTTATTGCCGGAGAAGCACATAGTTTAGATTTTTTTTTTTTAAGGAAAGAAACGCTTAAGATACAACCCATTCCACGGGTGAGAGAGCTCCTCACCTTCCGCGTTTACTAAACGATAAGCATTCCCTGGATAAGCTTCTTTTATTACGAACGGCCCTTCCCAGTTAGGTTGCAACTTGGACCTAGGACCTGCAGACCGAATGAATTTGCGTTTCAAAACAATTTCACCCTTACAAAATTTTCGTTCGATTACCTTCGTTTGAAAATAACGCGAAACCCTCTTTTGATAAACAGAAACGTGATCAGCCGCATTCATCCTCTTCTCATCTAAGAGTTCTAACTGGACCAGCAACGCCTCTCGACGTTCATCGAGATTAAGTTCCTTATCGAGCTGCACTCTAAGGGAAGGGATTAAGATCTCGTATGGGAGCACCGCCTCCATCCCGTAAGTCAGAGAGTAGGGAGTTTGTCCCGTAGGGGTACGGACGGAGGTGCGGTAAGCCCACAGAGCTTCCACCAATCTTTCAGGCCAATCAGAAAATTTATGTGCTTCGCATGTTTTCTTTCTGATTTTAAGAAGGGTTTTATTAGTGGCCTCGGCTTGACTGTTGCCTTGAGGGTAATATGGAGATGAATGATGCAGTGAAATATTGAACTTCTTACATAGATCCTTAAACTCTTGGGAGATGAACTGGGGTCCGTTGTCGGTGATGATGCTGCTTGGCACTCTGAACCGCGAGATGATATTCTTCATGATAAAGCGGCACACCGTTGTAGCTTTGATCTCTGCGTACGCCTCAGCTTCGGCCCATTTGGTGAAGTACTCAGTAGCGGTGAGGATGAAGGATTTCTACTTGATCTGAGAATTAGGATCACCGAGTGGGCCGACAACGTCGAAAGCCCACATAGAGAATGGCCAAGGAGCAGTCATAGGATGGAGGGATGAAGCTCGAGAGTGAATTTTATCAGCATGGAGTTGGCATTTGAGACACCTCCGGACATAGAGGGAGCAATCTTCCTCCAGAGTGGGCCAGTAGTAGCCCTACCTAAGGATCTTCTTTGCTAGAGCCTGGCCATTGACATGACCTCCACACTCGCTAGAATGGGCCGCTTCGGCCACTTTCCAAGCTTCTACATCATCTAAGCATCTCATGAGCATTCCATTAGTAGCGCGCCTATACAGTTCTCCTGCAATGACAGTGTACCTTGCGGCGGCCCTTCTTATTACTTTACATTGCTCGGCTTTTGCCCCTTCTGGGAATGACCCCTCTTTGCAAAATAATTCAATTTCATGATACCAAGGTAATTCCTCTTCATCCAGAATCTCCTCTAGTTCTGTTAATGAAACTTCCTTGAGATCTTCCTTCTCAGTTCTCGCCTCTACAGATTTCCTAAGGTTGACAAACCAGGGATCCTGAAGAGAGGGTGCGTCCAATCTCTGGACGACGATGGTCTCAGTACTACGACTGAGAGGAAAAGATAAGGAGGAAGCAAGAGATGCCAAAGCATCAGCTAGAATGTTCAGAGAACGAGGAGTGTGGATATAGATCAGCTTACGGAATCGCTTAGCGAGGAGCGTGACCAAATCTTGATAAGGCTTGAGCTTAGGATCACGAGTACGGTAAGTCGACAGAACTTGCCGTAGGACGAGCTGAGAGTCTCCTATGATGTTTAAATAACGCGCGCCTAGGAGATAGGCGTGCTTCAAGCCGGCCAGGAGAGCCTCATACTCAGCGATGTTGTTGGTAGCAGGAAAGCGAAGTTGATAAGCGAAGGGGATGGTTACCCCCTCTGGAGTAAGCAAGATAGCCCCGATCCCTTGGCCTTGAGAGTTAAGTGCACCGTCGAAGTGCAGAGACCAAAAGGGATGATGAGAAAGGACATAGAGATGCTCACCAGGAAAATCGTCCTGAATGGAATCGGTATGAGGGATGGGAAGATGTGCAAGATGCTCAGCAATGGCGTATCCTTTGACTGCCTTCTGAACGACAAAGGTGATGTCAAACTGAGAGAGGAAGCTCTGCCAGCGAGCTAACCTACTAGAAAGGACGGGTTTTTCTAGGAGATAATGGACCGGGTCCATTCTAGAGATCAACCTAACTGGGTGGGCGAGAAAGTAATGTTTAAGCTTCTGAGCTACCCACACTAAGGCGGCACAAGTCTTCTCCATAGCGGTGTACTTGGATTCAGCTGGATTAAACAGCCGAGAAAGGTAGTACGCAGCCCGCTCTTTCCCTTCATCATCCACTTGTGCTTAAAACCGCCCCTCGGGAGTCCTCAATGACCGAGATGTATAGGATTAGGGGTTTCCCAGGGACAGGAGGTTGCAAAACCGGGGGATTGGTTAGATACTCTTTGAGGTCTTCATAGGCCTTTTGACAATCCTGATTCCACTCGAACTTAACCCCCGCTTTAAGCAATTCATAGAACGGGCGGCACCTTTGAGAATGCTGAGATATGAATCTCCTAATGAATTGCAGCCGACCGATCAATCCTCGAAGTTCAGTAATGTTCCTTGGCGGAGGCATGTCCATGACGGCCTGTGCTTTATTAGGATCAATCTGGATCCCCCGTTTGCTCACTATGAACCCTAACAACTTCCCTGAGGAGACTCCGAATACACACTTCTTCGGATTCATCTTAAGCTTATACTCCCTAGCTCTCTGCAGCACTTTAGCCAGGATAGAGGGGTGTTCTTCTTTTGTTCTTGACTTCACCAAGATGTCATCCACATAAGCTTCCATGTATATGTGCATCATGTCATGGAAAATGGCCATCATCGCCCTTTGATAGGTGGCACCTGCGTTCTTCAAACCAAATGGCATAACCACATAACAATACGTGCCCCAGGGCGTGGTGAAGGAAGTTTTCTCTTAATCTTCTGGAGCGAGACGGATTTGATTGTAGCCCGAGTACCCGTCCATAAACGACAGAGCTTCGTACCCGGCAGTGTTATCCACTAGGACGTCTATATGAGGTAGCGGGAAATCATCTTTGGGACATGCTTTGTTTAGATCCCTGAAATCAATGCATATGCGCACTTTTCCATCCTTCTTGAGGACAGGGACTATGTTCGCCACCCACTGGGGATATAAGACTACTCTGACGAACTTGGCCTTGTATAGCTTATCGACCTCTTCTTTGATCCTCAAGGCCATGTGGGGGTGAAATCTTCTTGACCTTTGTTTAACAGGTGTTGCCCCTGGTTTAAGCACGAGTCGATGTTCCACTAAGGAGGGGTCAAGACCTGGCATGTCCTCATAAGACCAGGCGAAAGAATCGCTATACTCCCTTAGTACTTTAATTAGATCCTCTTCTATCTGTGAAGGGAGATCAGCTGAGATGATGATGGGCCTTGGGTCTTCTTCTGTTCCTAAGTTGATTTCCTTTGTAGGTTCATCCACTGCCGTCGACGGCTGGTCGAATCTCTTTAATCCTTGTGCATATAAATCGGCAGTGTCATCTACATTGCTGTCTTCATCCATTGGATCCTTCTCATCCAAAACCTCATAGACGCCTAATCCGTCGTCGCTCCATTCCCCTTCTATTTCCTCTTCGTCTTCCATCACAATTGCTGTAGCGACGAATTCCGGACATTTCAACAGAGCATGACACCGCTGAGCTAGATCTTGCAAGAACCTATCAGGAACAGATCGAGAAGGATGCGCGAGCGGGCGCGGCTCAGGATGGGAAGGATTGGATGACCTAGAACAAGACCCGACTTCTCTAGACCTAACTGACTCTACTTCCTTAGACTCACTAGACCCTAACCCTAACCTAGGAGAGAGAAGGCTTAGTGGAAGGGGAGGAGCAGAGGATTCATGCCCCTGGGAGGAGGAGGATGGGGACAGGACAGCGTAATCTTCCACTGAAATCTCTGTTTTAAATTTGACATTTTTTTTTCTGGAGATCAGTAGAGACCACATAGCAAGACGGAGGAGGTGGGAGCTGCATAGGGAACAGCTCGGGGAAAATGCAATCGAAGAAGGGGTCATAAAAAGAGAACCACATCTCGTGGAGTTGAGCATTGGGAGGAGGAGGAGTAAATAGAGTGGATAGATCATCGCGCGGGCACTTCCTGCGAGCACAAGGAATGAACAGACTCTCCGGTGGATCAATGACGGAGGGATTTATCAAGATAGGAGGAAGGCGGGGTATGAACTCCCTTTGCTGAAAGAATGATTGGAAGCGTGAGGGAGACCAAGAGAAGATAACTGGAGAGCTCTCCTCCTTCTGCAACTTAACCGCGGGCTGCTTATTCGGCCTCCACTGTACGAGCCGAACCTCTTGTTGCTTCTGGCGTTCACCCTCATGAAAGAGCCTCGGCAAGGCCTGACTGTAGTCGAGCATGTCATCATCTGACCCTCCTGGCAAGGAAGGCGGACTGGCAATCGGACAAACTATATCCCTCCTTGGCTGAACCGGCTTTGGAGCTAATGTGCCGGGCTGGAGAGGCCCTCTGACAAAGTGCTGACGATAATCCCAGGTAAGCGGCCCAGAATCACCCATCATAGATAATGCTGTTTCCTTGTAACCGAGGCCTCTTCTGCCCATTTTCCTTCCCTTAGGTATGGGCTTAGTCATCCCTTGCAGTTGCGCACCGAGGCCTCTCCCCGATTGATAGCCCAGTTTTAGTATGATGTTCCACCCTTTCGAATCTCGAATCTGCGGCTTCACTTTGACATTAACTGGGGTAGTGACGGGCTTAGGAGATGTATAAGCCCAAGGAAAGTTCAAATCAAGCACTGACAGAACGGATCAGCTGCTCGGCCAGAGTGTGGGAAGAACTTGATCTGAGATGGCCTTGACTGTCTGCACCGTGGATAAGCTCTTAACTTTGACGACCCTCCCTTGGAAGGGGAATTTAACGCACTGATGTGCGGTGGAGGGTACGGCGCCAAGTGTGTCAATCCAGGGACGACCCAGGATAGCCTTGAACATAGGGTCGATATCGAGAACATAGAATTCCACGGCCATAGCAAGGGGCCCGAGCTCTGCCTGAATGGTGATTATCCCGTGACATGCTCGCCTTGAGTTGTCATATGCTGCTATGGTGGTGGGAGTAGGCCGTAGTAGCTCTTCAGATATGTTGCATGCTCGGAGGGTACTAAGTGGGCAAACATTAATTGAGGCCCCTGTGTCAACCAGTGCTGCTTCAATGTTGACTTTGTTCAGGGTAATTGTTATGCAGAGCGGCATTTGCCGAGCCCCCGGAGGTGCAAGCTCGGTTTCTGAAAATGTAATTGCCGGCCCTTTGGAGATAGTTGCTAGTGCCGTTGGTAAGCTGTCGACTGCCATGTCTTCGCTAACCATTACCTTCTGTAAGAAGTCCCTCAGTGCATCCTGATGAAGGGTAGACCTTTTGATTAGCTCCAGCACAGATATCTTAGCGGGTACTCGATCCAGATGATGTAACAAGTCATATTGGGTACCTGGCAGAGGTTCAGCTTCCTCTTGCTCGGCCACCGGCTGAGAGGACTGGGGATTATAAGTAGTAACGTAACTCCGATGGAACATCTTCCCGCTCCTTAAGGCATAGTTTGCCGCAGCATCTGAAGAGAGTATGACGGGCCCTGTAGGGTGGATGAGTGGGACAGGTGGTGCGGGGAAGGTGATTTGGTGGAGCGTAGGGTTGGTGAGGTTAATGGGGGGTGAGCGGATGATAGGTGAGGGGTTGGTGGAAGGTACGGTGGTGATGGATGTCGATGCGGGTGGAGGGAAGGCTAGTGGATGCTTGAGAGTGGGCGAAGGATTAGGTGGTGGTGTGATGATGGTGAGGGGAGTAAGTGTTGGAGGGTATGATGGGATGGAGAGTGGTAGAGGGTTTGCTGGAGCGGGTGTGGGTGGTAGGACGAGCGGAGAGGGTGTTGGTTGTGTAGGGAGGATGAAGGAAGGGTTGCGGAGGTTGTGGTGGAAGGCCATTACCTGCGGTGTGGCGCCATCATCATCAAAAGACCACCCGGCGTTGGGGGCCGGGGGTTGAACTACATTTACTTGTGCTGGTGCCGGCGGCTGCTGTTGAGGAGCGGGTGGGTGGTTCGGCATCGGGTTCTGATGGATGCCCAGGTCTTGTATTTATTGTGGTTGCTGCTGTTGGGGTGGCTGTTGCGGCTGTGGTGCTTGATGCTGCTGCACTTGCTGCCCCTGTGGCTGCCTCCTCTTCTCTTTAATTTCCACAATGGCCCTATGCATTTCGGCCCAGTCGATTCTCTGCCCTTCATGAAGGTCATATACCAGATCTCGGAACTGAAAACATCCTTCTATGGTATGGCCTGGCTGCCTATGGAACATGCAATATTTTATCTGATCAACCGCCGGGTTCCAAACAGGCCGTTTCGGAGGAAGTTGGATTGCATTTACTGACATAAGTGTCGAGAAAATATCTGTAAGTGTCTCTGGCAATGGAGGATACTGGGCTCTCCGGGGAGCCGGGCGCTTGCTATTAGGATTGTTGTTGTTGTAGCCGTTGGGCGGAGGGACGTTATGGTATTGTGATGGTGGCGGTGGTTGTTGTGGTGCGGCGAGAGGGTTTCGTGGAATGGTGAAGGCGGGGGGAGGGTTTTGTGGAGTGGCTTGGAAGTTTTGTGGAGTGGAATTTTGTGGATTGCGGGTGTTTTGGTTGTAGCGGAAGGGTGTGGCTTGAAAGGGAAAAGTAACGGCTTGCACTTGCTCGTTCGTTTGGACTCCCTCGGTAACCGGCCCTTGTGGTTTCTTGTGGTACTTGGGCTTTTGGTTTTCAAAAAGAGAATGGATAGGAGAGTCCTTAAATTGAGTCTGTATGAAGCGCGCCCGGCTGTAGAGTTGATGCATGTTAGCTATGTCATTCATTGCCAGGATGTTGCGGAAGGTCGGCGTGGCATTGGAGATCAGCAATTTGACCTTCTCTTCTTTCGGAATATGGCCAGGCACTCTGGCGGCCATCTGCCTCCACCTGTCTGCATAGGTGGCAAAGTCTTCCTCTGGCTTCATCTTCTCTGCTACTAGATCTGTAAATGAATATTCTGGCCCGACCCTGTCTTGAAACCGCTGAATGAATTTATCCTTAACTACCTTGAAACTCTCGGCCTCTTCCAGTGGCAGAGAATAGAACCATTCGAGAGCAACTCCGTCTAAGGATCGGCGGAACAAGTACGCCATGAGGTGATCATCATACTGGAACTGCGCCGACTCATAGAGAAAATCCCTCACATGAATAAAGGGATTGCTGTTCCCATCATATTTGCGATAGTTGGGGAGCTCTGATTGCGGAGGGAATCGAATGTTCTGGAAGCTCGGAATAGGAATATCGGCCAAAGATTGTGGGCCAACCCTTTTCTGGAGGAAGTCGAGTTGTTGCTGCATGGCGGCCCACTTGTCAAGCAAGTCCTGCTCTTGGGAAGGAGCAGGGGTAGTGACGGATGCCAATTGCTTCTGAGGAGCGGATGGAACGACGGTAGTAGAAGGGGGAGGCCCATAAGCATGAGTAGAAGGATAGACAGTGGAAATAGGGAGCCCGTAAAAAGGATATTGGGCCTGGGATGTACCCGGATGGGAGTGAGCTTGGGCTACCCCTTGCTGAGGGTGTAAGAAATCAGAAGGGTTCATGAGAAGCTGTGAAGCCATCGAACCAGAATTGTGATGATCCACCTGGGCAAAAGAAGGGATAGGCGACTTCCCTTTATCATAAGACTGATGGGCTGAATTGGAAGATTGGCCCATTTCCATGCCAGCGAAAGTAATGGTCCGGGGTTGGACCGGAGTGAGGTCAATCAGAGTGGGCTGAGCGGACGGCCCAATGACGGAAGGATTATATTGACCTTGAACAGCGGCGGAGGGGGAAGCGTTGGACCCTTGCATAGCTTGATATAGGACTTGAAGTTGGGCCGGGTCCAATTGGGCCATCATGTGAAGGACGGAACCCGCAGAAGGAATGGAAAGAGAAGGGGTACCTTGACTACCCTCCATAGAGGTGGAGGACGGGAGAGGGGCAGTCCCTTCTCCGGAGGAAAAGGTGATAACCGTAGGGGGGTTTTCAAGGAGCCCTTGAGGAAGAGAGTCCTCTTGGGAGCACGGAGGATTGAAGGATGCCATAGTGGATTCGAAAAGGGGATTGGAATAGAACGTGAAGGAAGAAGCGACTCGAGGAGAGAATTCGGACGGACGAAAACAACTCCACATGCAACGGATAACCTTGACAAAATGCAAAACAACCAACACAAAACACACAAATAAGCAACCAAACTTAGGTGATTCTAACAAGATGTAAGTGATAAAATATGAAGACACTCAAAAAAATCAACCAAGTTTCTTAGAATGATGTGATAAGATTCTTATGCTTTTTCCTTTGGAACTTTAGTGAATTGATCGATATGTACTCTCAACAATGGGTTCCTAATAGGAGATGGATATGGGACTTGGTTTGACTCTAAGTGTAACCACTCAATCACTTATGCAACCCTAGACACGGGGTGGGAAAGGTACAACCAGCCCGGCGTCCGTGTGGGAATCCACGGCTCGCGGGGACTTATGGAGGTCCCTGCTGTGATTTCCTAGTCGGCCCCAAGGACTATGGAGACGAGAGGTCCTCACAACAAGGTAGAAAAATGCAATCTAATGTATGAAGAGATGAATGACCCTATGTGCACCGGAGTGCATGCAAAGTCTAGCCTACCAATCTAGCAATCAATAGTGCACACCATGATATGCAGATATGAGCAAAGCAAGAGGAGGGTCAAGTGTCACCCAAGCAATAAATCACAGCAAAAAACTACGAAAATAAATGCACCTCAGATGCGTACCTGCCAGGAGAGTAACGGCCGAAGACCCCTGCGTCAGAGAACAATAACGGTCGAAGGCCAGACCGCCAGATAATATATAACGCAGGGGGGTGAGACCGTCAGATGAGCCAGGGAGCCAAAAACTAAACAGAAGTAACCGGGAAACCCGTGGGAGCTCACGCAGCAGAATCAAAGTGGCGGTCTAATGCCCCTGCGTCAGACGACTGTGACGCGGGGACACAGGGCCGTCAGAGGACTCAGAAAACTAGAATGAACAATACTCAAAGGGGACAAAAGACAACTGAACAAATAGATGATGGCAGGTTCAAACAAGAATCAGAAGCACGATTGGCACAAGCTGTCCCACCGTGATCGCCAAAAAATTATCTGTTGATATTTATTTGCCTATCTTTTATCTTACTTCTGAGGTTTGCAAAGTAACATGACAAGATGACAAACAAGCAATCAAAGATCTACTCAAAACCTATGAACATGTGAACATGAACCTAGGCAATCATAGCTAGCTCTAGCATGGGCATGCTACCTCAATCAAATTATGCTAAGGAAAAGAAAAACACACACCGGGGCGTGGAGCAAAGAGTAAATAAAAACACACCGTGGAGGTGGGACAAGCAAGGAAAAATAAAGATTGTTGATGAAGAAGACAGCTAATGCCTAATACTAAGGAAAGATGTGATCGCCACCAAAGTAAACACAAGTCAAAGACTCGAATATACCTTGGAAATAGGTGGATGAAACACCCGCCCACGGGAGAGAAAACCAAAGAAAGCCTGCAGATCAACTTGGAAGTAACAGCCAGAACCCTGTGCGTCGCTTGGAAGTGACGGCTGCACGATAGACCGCCAGAAGAAAGTGACGCGCCTGCACTAGACCGTCAGACAACCTGCAGTAGTAAAGCTTGAATTCTTTTAACTCCAACTCTTCCAGCCGGCTAGAAGACTTGGGCCTCGTGCTAATGAACCTGTAAACCTGCCAAAACGTAGAAAGACCAGACAAGATAACCTCAATTAGCCCTCTTCACAAGCATAGCATCAATTCTTAAAAATCTTAAGAACATCAAAAGGAGAGGGAATTACCGGGGAGTTTTGGTTTTTTAACCCCTCTGGGCATTTTTAAAAGTTGGGAAGGTGATTGTATGCTTAAAGAACAGTGAAAAACGTGGAGGAGGAGGAGGGACAATGCTTTGTTTAAGGAAAACCAAGGAAGAACTCAAGCATGCAAGGATGAACTTGAAAGACCAAAACTAAAAGTACTCCCTTGATTGGAAGATGGATGGACGTGGGAAGCAGTTCCTCCTGGATGAAGATGACTCCTGAGTTCGGCAGCACTTCGTCGTGAATTCAAATCTCCTCCCTTTTGGCCATGAAGTCAAGGGTTCTATTTATAGACCCTCAAACCCTTAGGTCGAGTAGAGGATAATTCAGCAGGAAAGAAGGATAAATCTTAGCAAATCCTCAAAGATAATATCACCAAGAGTCCATAGAAACAAACGGGAGGTCCTGAGGATCGGATTTGAAAGAGATAACGTCAATCCAAAAACTTATCTCAACCACGGAGTAGCAGAGAAAAGGCCTGAACTGCCAGGACTCTCGGAAGGAAGTAACGGCTGCACGACAGACCGCCACTTGAAAGTAACGCATCAAGGAACGACCGCCATTTTCAACCTTATCCCAAAGAGATAAGATCAATGGAAAGAAGACCCAACAGGCTGGACTCTTCAAGGAACTGACGGCCAAGGCTTAGGGCATCATATGGAAACAACGGCTGCACGACAGACCGTTATTATCAACGTGGAATCAAAAGGATAAGCTTTGACAACGTGGCCTTAAGCCTTAGGACTCTTCAAAGAGTAACGGTCCATGACCCATCCGTCAGAAGGAAGAAACGCGCCTAACTGGGACCGTTATTAACATTGAGGTTCAAGAATAGAGTGAAGGGTTTACTAAGATTCGTCCAACAAAATGCCACCGGGAGCCACATCTTAATCCAGGAATTAAGACCCAAGAAACAGGCTTCAACTGATCAAGAGACTCAATGAAGGGTGAATAACTAGGAGCATCATATAGAATGAAACAAGGAGGTGACCCGACTTATTGGGTATAAAACGGGTGTCAACAGTCAGGAAAGAAATCTGACATGGGAGCGATTGTAGGTATGACAATACGCGACAGATGGTCAACAATGACATTTTATAACCCCTTCTTATCCTTAATTTCCAGATCAAATTCGTGCAACAAGAGAATCCAGCGAATCAAACGGGGTTTAGCATCTTTCTTGGTGAGCAGATATTTCAAAGCAGCGTGATCTGAATAGACAATAGCCTTTGCCCCCAGAAGATAAGAACGGAATTTCTCTAGGGCAAACACCACAGCAAAAAATTCTTTTTCCATGGTAGTGTAATTCATCTGAGCATCCACGAGGGTGCGACTCACATAGTAGATTACCACGGGCTTCTTATCAATTCTCTGACCTAGGACAGCTCCTATTGCGTAGTCCGAAGCATCACACATAATTTTAAAGGGTAGCGACAAATCTGAAAATTGAAGAATTGGGGCTTGAGTGAGGGCCATTTTTTAAGAATGAAATGCTTCTAAACAAGAATCATCAAGATGGAAAGGAGTATCCTTGGCTAATAGCTGAGTAAATGGACGAGCAATGGCAGAGAAGTTCTTAATGAATCTTCTATAAAAACTTGCATGGCCGATAAAAGAACGGATTTGCTTGACAGAAGTCGGGAGAGGAAGATTGAAGATCAGATCGACCTTAGCTTTGTCTACTTCTATCCCCCTCTCCGAAACAATATGGCCTAGCACGATGCCTTCTCTTACAATAAAATGACTTTTCCCTCAACTTAGCACCAGATTAAATTCTATGCACCTCTTTAACACATTTTTCAAGTTTTCCAAGCATTCTTCAAACGATGCACCAAAGACTAAGAAGTCATCCATAAATATCTCTAAAAATTCTCCCATCATTTGAGAAAAGATTACCATCATGCATTGCTGAAAGGTGGCAGGGGTGTTACATAGCCCAAATGGCATTCTTCTGAAAGCAAACGTGCCATAAGGACATGTGAATGTAGTTTTCTCTTGATCCTCCGGGTAAATAGCAACTTGATTGTACCCAGAATAACCATTCAAAAAGTAGAAATGTTGTTGTCCAGCCAACTTTTCTAGAGTCTAATCCATAAATGGGAGAGGAAAATGATCTTTCTTTGTCATCGAATTTAATTTTCTATAATCAATGCATACTCTCCACCCCGTTTGCAATCTCATTGGCACTTCTTCTCCTTTATCATTCTTTACAACGGTCAGCCCTTATTTCTTAGGCACTTGTGTGGGGCTGACCCACTTACTGTCAGAGATGGGATATATGATCCCGGCATCCAGCCACTTTACTACTTCCTTCTTAACCACCTCTTTCATGTTCAGATTTAACCGACGCTGCATCTCTCGACTTGGCTTGGCATTGTTCTCTAAATAGATGTCGTGTATGCAAACATTCAGACTAATCCCTTTCAAATCTGCCATCGACCAGCCCATTGCTCCTCTATGCTCCGTAAGGACTTCTAAAAGTTGAGATTCTTGAATTGCAGAAAGATTAGAGGCAATAATGATAGGTAGAGTATGGTCAGGGCCTAAATAAGCATATTTCAATGAGTCCAGATGAGGTTTTAGTTCTAGAGCTGGAGGATGTTCTAAAGATGGAGGAATTGGTTCAGATTGAAGTGCGGGAAGAGGCTCTATCCTAGAGTAGGTTGCGGAAGAGAAAAGAGAATAATGTAGCATGCTACCCTATTCTAGTGAGTCCTCAATATCATCCGGATTTTCATCAATTAATTCTTCAATTATATCAATGACATTGCATTCTTTCTCTTGTTCCGGATATTGAGATGCCTTGAAAATATTTAGAGAAACCTTCTCACCTCCAAAATAAATATCCATCATTCACGTGGCACATTTTATGTTGGCCTTCGCCGTGGCTAAAAACGGGTGTCCCAAAATAATTGGTGTATGTTTCAACTCCTGAGACGAGGCCATATCCAAGATTAAGAAGTCCACAAGGAAATAGCATTCATGGACTTTAACAATAACATCCTCCAAAATACCCCTTGGAGCTTTCACTGATCGATCCGCCAACTGAAGGATTATTGATGTTGACTTCAATTACTCTAGATCAAATTGCTCATAAATAAAGGTGGGCAACAAATTCACACTAGCTCCTATGTAATACCCCAGAATTTTTATAAATTATTTTTAATATGTTTAGGAATTTTCTAGAATTATCAAAGGCCCAAATGAATTAATAAATGAATTTGGGTTAAATAAATCATTATTAAAGCACAAATAAAGTAATCAATTAACCTAGCCTACTTAATTGAAAACCCAAAGGACTTAAGGACCAAGCCCATGAAGTTTGGCCCATATTCTAGAAGGTTAATTAGTATATTCACGGAATTTAAGGATAAATACTCCTTATGGAGATAATTTAATGGATAAACCAAAATTAGAGTTTGAACTAATTTTAAATTCGGCGCCCAAGATCTGTAGCGGTCTATCGTAACACCGCTAAGGCAAGTGTGGCGGACCAAGTTTCGACCGTTAAACCCTGTCGGTTCCGTGAGTGGAAGAAAGAGCAAAAAGATTAGATTTTTAAGATTCTATCACCTAAAGATCAAGATGGGAGGACTAGTAAACATCTTAAAGACTCTCAGAAGTCGACCTAAGGTTTAATAAGAACTCTAGAATCGATCTAATCTTCAAACCCTAGCTAAAACCTGATAAATAGACCCTAAGTTTCACTTGCGCGACCCCTACGTTTGCTCTCGTGGAATCAAGGTAAGGAGGTAATATTTCAGGTAAGTTCTTTAGAAGTTTTTATTCCTAATACATAGGACTAACATCTCCCAAAATTTCGTGCTAGGAGATCAAGCACACAAGGAGATAGAAGCCTGCAAAGTTGCTGGTTCCTTATTAGCGACCCAGGAAACTGTGCAAAAGTTCAGTGAAGATCAAGGAATTTGGGATCCAAAATGAGGTATTTAGAACTAGAACCTTTATAACTTTTCGTTCCTTTTAGTATCTTCTTCTTACCCTCCAAATTTCACGTCCATAGGTCAAGAGAGTAAGGAGTTAGAGCAGCGTGAAGTTGCTGATTTGTCACAAGAAGTGCAAGGAACTAGGGATAGCATCCAGCCTTAAATTTGAAGTTAAAAGTTTAGGACAGAGGTAGGTCATCTCATACACGGCAAAAATATCATTTTAGGAATAAAAGTCCTCTCGTTTTACTTGATTTCATGTATTGTGTATGGCGAATTTTATGTTTTATGCATCTAGTGTACATCCATGCATATTCTTAGCCCTAACTAAGTTAAGTGGAACTTTCTTGTTAATTCACAGAAAACACATGCATAATGTTAACTTAATTTTTGTTCTATCATGATAGGAAGTATATATATGTTGATTTCCAGACATGATGTGTTTTATATATTAGTTTCTTCTTATTTTAATTACTATCAGACGTGCTCTAGCGGCCTAGTATTTGACCGCCATGATAGGATAGGTGCGATGGATTCAGAGGGGGGATGAATGAATCCCCTCCTCAAATTTTTCCCAATTAAAAAACTCAGAACACTCAGAGATGTGAAATTGAAACGAACTAAGTTCTATCGAGTCTGAAAGACTGGTGCATTTAATCAAACAAAGAACGTACAGTCAATTGGCTCACTAAACGTAGAAAGACAGATCGAGCCTAAGCATTCATCTAGCAGAAGCAAACAGTAAGCATTCAAACCATAGTGCACGAAGGAATTTTTAGGTGGTTCGGTCCACAGACCTACGTCCACCCCACACTCAAACCCGAGTGTGGCTTCCCGCTGACTCACAGCTTGAACGGCTGGGCCTCACAGCTTGCCTACAAACAGCTGAGCATCACAGCTTACTGTCCGAGGTATCCACCTCGCCCGCTGAGCAACATAGCTTGCTGTCCGAGGTATCCACCTCACCCGCTGAGCAACACAGCTTGCTGTCCAGAGGAATCCTCCTCTGCAACGCTGAGCAATACAGCTTAGCTCTACTGACTAACAGCTTGAATAAAGGTTTAAACAAAAAATAAGATATGGAAAGGACACAGCAACAGAAAGCTGTAGACGATAAAACACAAAGTGGCTCTCAAAGAGCTGACTGGCCTGGATTTGATCCACGGTCCAGTAGAGACAAGGCTTCAGATGACTCTCTTCTTCTTCTTCCTCTTCTTTACTGCTCACTCTTTCTTCTTCGAACACTCCTCTCCTCTGCTCTTCTTCTGCTCTCTCTTTCTTCTCTTCTCTGGATTGTGCAAGCTTTCTCTGTTTCTGCTCCTCTGAAGTATATTCACGATCACCTTCTCCAGATGGAGAAGTCTTCTTTATATAGCAGCAGCAGATAGGTGGGCGTGTGTACTCCACGATTCCCGCCCGAATGCCTTGACCACGTGGCAGCATTTCACTCACTACTTTACACGTGTCACGATCCTGGCACATCCTCCATTCTTGGATCACGTGCCCTTCTTAAGTTCCTCGAACATAAGTCTTGTCAGATTAAACTTGATATTAGTTTGAATCAATCTAAAGGAAAAGAGAAGGATGCATCGAGTAAGTTTGAGATTTGAAATAAGCATGTACAGACTTGATGGTTTGTAATGCAGTATGCACATAGTAAAGTATGCACATTGAAAGTGAATGCACGGACATGCCATCAACGAGTGTACAGACTCTGTGCGCAATGTACAACCAATGTGCAGACTTGCTAGTGTGTAGTGCAGTATGCATGTAACAAAGTATGCACAATGAAGATGATTGCACAGGCATGCCATCAAGGAGTGTATGGACTTGGCGTGCATTCGACAACGATGTATAGACCTGCTGGTGTGATGATGCATGAACTTGAACACTCATACCAGCAACGGTTGTACAAACTTATGAAGTAATGTATGGACTTAGTTGCTAGTATCAACACCGGTTGTACAGACTTGCCACCAAAGAATGTATAGACTTTATGTGCAATGTACAAGACGATGTACAGACTTGCTAAAATGATGCACGGACATATCAACAGAGAATGTGCAGACTTGGTATATGTGCGAGACAAATCAATGCATTGACTATGTTCATGAATGTATAGACTTGCTAAGTCATCAAAGCAACCATGTGCAGACTTAGTGTATGTGCGAGACAAATCAATGCATTGACTATGTAAATGCATGAAGAGCACTGGCTGTACTGACTTGGTTGAATGAAGCAATGGATAGCTACTAAAGAATGTACAGACTTGAGTTGATGCAGTCTAGGTAAAACTCTGTACATACTTTATAGCGTGCAGAGAAATGTTGCACCGACATTCAGTGACAGGACCTCATATGAAATGAGCGTGCTTCAGTGTATAGACATCATATGTAGTGAATCATGCATCTACTACCGATGCAAGCTACACTTGATATGCAATGCTATAAATATGCACACTCAATCAGTCAATCTTTCATACTCATAGTGCTTGCTGACATCAAACTCATTCATACTCATAGTGCTTGCTGACATCAAAACCACAGGGGCACAACACGCCAACCTTGTGCAGCGGCCCTACGATAAACCGCTAGACACTCTGTAAACTCGATTTTTATGACACCTCTGGCGAACCAACAATAAACCATTTTTTGTCTCTCTGGCGGCCTTACGATAAATCGCCAACTTCCTGTAACGGCTCATAATAGACCGACAGTGTTCTATTTCTGTCAAACCGACACGGATTTAAGAGCAACCCATTTAGCTTATAAATAAGCCTAGTTAGCTATGAACTAACCTATTTTAATGTTATTTACTACTCTGAGTTTTAAGTTCCTGATTCATAACAGTGATTTCATGTTCTTTATGGTTTTTAGGATTATTTTAAGCATATAATAGTTTCATGCCAAAAACCATATAATCTTATATTAAATTATGGTTTAAAGGTTACATGGATGAGATTGAGCGTTGGTTTCTCATTGTACACATTCTATTCTCATCTTAGAGTCATTTCTGTAAGTTCATGGCATATATTCCGGTATATGACCATTAAAGTTACACTTATGCACTATAGGAACATAATCTTGGACTTGATAACCTCTCCTTTGGATATTCCTTCCAATGGATTAGGAAATCTTGTTTCAAGGCCTCCGTAATTCTCTGCGAGCCTGGGATTCTCACTAGGATGTCAAGTTGGTTGTATCATTAAAGCCCAATTGTCTAGAAAGCACTACCGATGTTTTCTGATTTTGTCCAGTAACGGTTCAATACTCGACCGCTAAGGCCCATTAATGGTCCAGTATCTGACCGCCACATTATCTGAGTCCAAACCCATTTCTTTCTGGATTCAGCCCACTCTAGCGGCTTAATACTAATCCGCCATATCAATATAGCGACCCAATTATAGACCGCTAAATTTCCTAAGTACTGTTAACCCGAGGTTGACCCAAAGGGGTTAATATTCATATGATCCTAGATTGGCTTTTGATAGTCTAGGACTTGTAAATCTTATTCAAAGATATCTAAGACAAATTATGAAAGATAAAGAATGTACCATTATGCTGCCGATTTATTTCCATGGCATAACCTAGTCATTAAGGTATTTATTGAAACTCCTTATTCCTTATAGAAGCGTTCTTATTTGACATTGAGTCTTGAACATTCATTAAACTTATTACATGCGTGGCCAACTTTGTTGCTACATACGTGGAAGTAGCTTGATTTATACTTGAAGATGCAGTTCGAGCACTGATTGTGTTCAAGGGCTCTATGCTAGTCCCCTCGGCTAATTATCGGAAACATACTATTATAAACCATGGGGTATGATGCTACTGGCGTCGCATTGCACTGGGAGTACTTTCTTTATAAATAAGTGAAAATCCACGGAATCACGGAAATATCCACGGCTCATGAAGTGAAAGTATCCACAGAAATTCACGAAGTACTTGCTACTAAGTGAATACATTCTTGCTTGTTACATGACTTTCTAGTACATTCTTGTTCATGAAAGGCCATAATTACATTCTTGCTTGATCATGATTGTTCAAATCATATCTTAACTTGATCATGTCTTGTCACCATGGTTTATTCAAATGATTTACCGCATTTCGTATGATTTTACCTTATTCTTTAGAGCTAAAATGCTAATCACTTTAATATTATCTCATGTTGATGTGAAGATACCTACTGGGCGAGTGTGCTCATTACCTACTTTCCAATCTTTTCAGGAGATGCAAGTAGTTCGGATTTGGATTCGAGTTATTCAAGTGATGGGTCCGAGAGTGAATGAAAGTCACATAAGATTGAGAGTGAAGACTTAGGAAGTCAATAATGTCTAGATCGAGTTCATGTAATTTTTTTCTTTTATTGAGTCAAATAAATTTGAGAGAGTTGAATAGGTGGTGTACTTGAATTATTCTTTTTATTAATAAAAGTGAAGGTTTGAGTAAATTATTATGCAATTACTTTGTGTGATTGTTATTGCGCTCTGATCATTCTAGCTTACAAGAGGCTTACCATGCCGGCTGTTCACGTTTCCTGAGATTATCTTCCACTGTATTAAATACTAGGGATGTGACATCCTAAGTCCAGCAAGGCTCTATCAAAGGTGACACCACCTATATCACATGAAATCAATGGAGCTCCAGGGTCCTTCAATTTCTTTGGTAGATGATTCATCAAAACAGCACTCACATCTTCAAACAAACGGATCTTTTGAGTAATGGCCTTTGGTTCCCTCTTCGGCGTACAAAGCTCTTTTAAAAATTTAGCATAATCCGGAACATGCTTGATTGCGTCCAATAATGGAATGTTGATGTTCACTTGTTTGAATAATTCCATTAATTCCTCTTGTTCAACCGGCTACTTTTTGCTAGCTTTAGATTTCAATGCATCAGGGAAGGGGAACTTAGGCATGTAATCTTGGGGTCCGTCGTTAACTTTATTCTTTCCTTCGTCAAGCTCCTTGCTTTGCTCCTCACTTTCCGGCTTCTTCTTTTCTTCCACTATTATGGTCTCCTCCTCCTCACTATCACTCTCCTCTTGAGCCACTTGAGCCGAGCTACTACCAATTCCTCTAGCCTTATAGGGATCATCTAGAATTTTCCCACTCCTAAGAGTAGATATAGCCTTAGCATTCTCAAAGTGGGGACCTACAGGAGGGGGAGGCTGAGGTTGGTTTGGTTGAGGAAGAAGAGGAGCTCTTTGGGGAAAGCTCGGAGGTTGACTTTTAGGATTAGCCACGGGTTGGCTAAGAAGCTGACCTACCTCTCTCCTCATATTACTAGTAGCCAATTACCCTATTTGACTCTCCAACTTAGCCATGGATTGTTGCTGAGACAGAATCAATTGATGGAGTTGATCAACCTTATCACCGAGGTTGGGCTGAGGAGGGGGTGGCTGATATGGAGCCTGAACTTGATTGAATCGATTAGGAGGATATTGATGATATTGGCCCTGAAAAAATTGAGCTTGATGATACGGGGCCTGAGAATAATATGCTGGAGGTTGAGATTGATGCTGAGTTTGTTGAAAAGGAGATGAATAAGATAGACTTTGGTGAGACTGACTTGGGATTGGAAAATATTATTTTTGAACTGGATGGTTTGAGGGATTGGATTGCATTGATGGCCCTTGTTGAGTTTTCCAAGAAAAGTTCGGGTGATTTCTCCAGCCTGGATTGTAGGTATTGGAATAAGGATCATAAGGAGGCTTGGAGATGCCCTGAGCAGCAAAAATTTGTTCTTGGATGAATGGGAGAAGTTGGGCTGCTGTAGGACAATCAGTAACAAGATGAGTTGGGCTTGAACACAGAGCACAAAGTTCTTGATGGTTAGAATCTGAGAATGGTTGAAATTGAGGGGCAGAAGAGAAAGAAGGTCCTTGTCTATTCATGGATAGCAATTGATCTAGCTTTTGAGCTAACAAATCGACATTCTCCATCTTTTGCGCCAACATGTCCATTTTATTCAACTTTTTGCGCAAGAGCATTAATATCCATCATATTCTAAGATTCTCCTTGATTCTTAACTTCATAAAGCCCAGCCCTCTTAGATGGCCCAATCATTCTTTCATAAGATGATAGCGAGACATGACTGATTGAATTTTCACTTAACATCTCAAATAACTCATAGGCTTCATCCTTGCTTTTACTCATAAAAGCTCCCCCACATGACGCATCCACCATTTGGCGGTAATTATCTGTTAATCCCTCATAAAATACCTGAACTATTGTGGAACGATCTTTTTATAATAAATATTTATTTGATTTATTTATTGATTTATTGGTTGGTTTATTAGGCGTGCCAGTCACCGGAGTGACAATTTATTATGCGTTCGATCTGACTTGGTCAGTCGATTGTGAAGTCCGAGTCGGGACCAGAAGTCCGCCATACTATAAAGGCTATGACGTTAATTACGCCCTTCCAAAGAAGGGCAACCCTTGATTAATCGCCAAATTAGAAGGGTCCCAGGGGAAAAACCAATATGATAGGTATGCTCATTCATTCGCAGGATAGGAGATGCATGTGATTATGCAAAATAAGATATGATATTAATATACGGAATAAATCCGGCAGCATATCCCCTTATCTTGGTCTATGCCAAGTGGAAATATAGGACATTCATCCACGGAGTGTCGAGATGGACGCCAAAAGAAAGGTGGGCGTAGCTCGAGATCCGAGAGGATCTAGATGCGACGAGACAATGTCTATTATCATGGTATTTATTGATAGCCCCTTAAGAAACTATCGGAGGACATGCTGTAATACCCCGATAATTTTTATTGAGCCCAATGTATTTATTAAACTTTTATTAACTTAAAATTGAATTTTTAGTGAATTAATGCTTGAATTTTGGATTTTTAATATTTAATTCCTTAGAAAATAGAATAGTGAAAATTCGACTACCTTATAAAAATTTGGAAAAATGCTAATCAGGTTAAGGACGATGTAGTTAGCAACTTTATCTTCTGTGTTCGACCCAGCAAAAATCCATAATTAGGGCTGATTAGTGGATTAAGCCTAAAATGCACACTTAGTTAACCTTTACCTAACCTCATCTTAAAACATCAAATTAGAGCTTAATACTCAACCAAATGAGCTCCAATTGGTGGAAAATGAAAGGCCACGATCTAAGGATCAATAGCCCTCTATCAATCGAACCAAAACCTAACCCTAGCACATGGTGGCGGCCGAGTTTTGTTGAAGTCAACCTTGGCGGAGCCGTTTTCAAACACCACCTTGCGTGGTCGATTTCTCCCAACTCCGAAGTCCCCAGAAGCTCTATGAGATATCAAAATGAAGCTCTACGAGTCTATTTTCTTTTGGTAGCTGTGGTGTTCGCATTGGATTCAGATCTAGGAAGATCTTGGTCGATTAGTGGAGGTGGGTCGACAGCCGTCGTCCTCCTTCCTTTCCTCTTTGTTCCTTCGATTGAGGTAGGTTTCCTTAACCAAAACCTGCACATGAATATATCAAATTGTTCCTATCGACGAGATATTTCCAATGATATAAGAAGCCCTAAATTTCATTAGGTATCCGAGGAGATATCGAGGTTTTTCTAAGGTGCTGTCTAGTTCGTTCTTCATTTTAGGGCTTTGAGTTCTCTCTTCGATTGAGGTAGGTTATAACAGCCAAACTCTAATTAATATACATGGATGTAAGCATCAGCATGCTAGCTTTCATTTAGCGTAGAAATCTCTAATTTTCATTGAGCATGTTTAGAGAATTTTGGATCGAAGTAAGAGCATGTCTAGGCTTGATTTATGCAGTGTTCTTATGAGTCAAAGCATGATTTTGGGCTGATTTTGAGTCGCATATCTTGATCCCCATATAGCATATCATACATGGATGGAATCAGTATCGAAGTAGCTTTCCTTTGATATAAGAAGCCCCAAATTTCGTTGTATATATTGAGAGAAACTTATGATTTAGTAGAAGCATGTCAAGAACTAGGTTTTCATGTGTTCATCATAGATAGGTTGTGATTCAATTGATTTCTGTTAAAATTCATGTTTCAAAACTCTTGTATTATGACCCTAGTATGTCTATTAAGAACCCTAGAGCATGTTGTTAAGATCCCAACCCATTTAGACCCCAAATGGATGAGTTCATGCGTTTTCCGGAGGCTACGGCCGTTTCTGGGCTTGGAGGGGTCGACCCATGCCCCAGCAGCAAGGGCCTGCCCGAGGGTCGACCCTTGGGGTCGACCCATCCGGCCCAGCACGAGGGTCGACCCAATGGGTCGACCCATTCTGTAGGAATTGCAGGGGGTCGACCCCAGGGGTCGACCCATCTCACTGGCAGACCCCGTTTTTGCAGGGGTCGACCCAGGGGTCGACCCATACACCAGCAGACCAGTTTTAGTTGATTTTCGACCCGAGGATCGATCCAGATCATTAGGGGATTGACCCATTCAACTTAGTTCAATTGAAAACTATATTTTTTGAGGAACCAGTGACCTATTCATGTAAACCTATGATTTCAAATTACATTGGTCCCTATATTCAATCATAGTGTAAAAACATGTCGTTTATCATCTCCATTTCAACGCATACAATGGTTAAATAGAAACCCACATAATTAGTGGTTAATTGTGCAACTAAATTTCTGTTAATGCATGCTATTTCACTCCTGTGCGAACTTGTTCTTTACCTTATCTCCTTGAATAAGCTTTTTGGCAATTGTCTTAATGCAAATGATAATAGATAATCTTTGGTATATTAACTTGGTAATTAGGATTAAATTGATTATTAAGTTGCTG
This sequence comes from Amorphophallus konjac, assembly GCA_022559845.1. Classification (NCBI taxonomy): domain Eukaryota; kingdom Viridiplantae; phylum Streptophyta; class Magnoliopsida; order Alismatales; family Araceae; genus Amorphophallus; species Amorphophallus konjac. Next base: position 373,654,398 of record CM040126.1, on the reverse strand, counting down.
GATAGTCATTATTACCCCAAAAATGGATTGCTTACACACCTGAGCGGTACACTGTCAGCCGTTCTTTGTTGACCTCGTGGACTGAGTTTTGGTCCAATTCTTGTATTGCGGCCCAAAGTGACAGTATAACCGAGTTTTTGTTTTAGTGAATCCAAGGACAAGTTAGTCCTTAAATCTCATACTTGTGGCAGTAATTCCTCTGATTAATTGGCCATTTAACTTGACTAAATGTCTAGACAATCGTGGGATCTTGGATCCAATAAATCAATGCCAACGCATCATAAGGGCCCGGTCTGGTCCTGGGGAGAGCCGAAAGTTAGTGAGCCCATGGGATGTTAATGACATGGTAAGGCATTGCACCGAGTACTTGACTAGTGTAACGTCTATGACATAAAATCTCTTGTTACTTGTTACTTGATCGTGCTTGAAATGGCGTTTAAAGTACTTGCTTGTTGGCCAATTCTCTATTACTATCTCCTGTTGTAAATTCTTGTACTTGTTATCTTGTTATTTCTTGTCATCATTATATTTCTTGACCTTGCAAGATCTTTATATTACGTTGTTTCATTTTATCATTATCGTCATTTATTTCTTTTCTTAGCATTTCATATGAAAAATGTAATTAACTTGTTAATCATGTAAACTTGCATGTTATTTCCTACTGAGCGTCAGCTCATAGTTGTTGTTTTCCCCCCCTTTCCAGGCTATTCAGGTGATGATGTGCATACCGATGGGGAAGGGCAGGAGTGATATCTTTTGAGTGTACCTGTTAGTAGATGCCGTGTGGGCATGGTTGTTTACCTCTAGTTATTTCCTTAGAGTTGTGTTAGCACTTTGTTACTTTTGGAGTCAGTTATTGTATTAGAATTCAGATTGGGAGTCATGTTTGATCATGTATTAGCAGTGTTGGTTATTGTAATAAATTGGAATCATCTTGATCAATAGATTTGTTTCTCTCTTAGCACATGTGTAATTGTTTAGTTTAGAACATTTAGTGTTATTTCTAGCTAGTCTCTAACTGTACGTCCCGATATTCCGCGTCGGGGCGTGACAGTTTAGTTGGTATCAGAGCCCTAGGTTTCACATTCCTAGGTTCTTTAAGTTCTAGGTTTTCTAAGTTTTAGGGCTCTAAGTGTTATCATAGGACCCCTAACCTTGTTAAAGTCTAAGAACCCGACCTTGTGAGATTGGGTAGAACTTGGGTTAAGTTCGTATCTTAATCGTGTTATTATCTATCTTATTGAACCTTAGTAATCTATTCCTCGTGTAGGCCATTGCAATGGCAGCTGACCATGCGGAATGGAGGAACTTGCAACGTACGGTTCAAGGCCTTACGCAGGCTTTACAGTAAGTGGCTCAAGCAGGAGCGGCACACCATGGCACTGGTGACTTATATCGGAACTTCCGAGGAATGAATCCGCCGAGATTTGGAGGCTCGACTGACCCCGATGAAGCCGAGCACTGGCTAGATGAGATGGGAAGGGTATTCAAAGTGATGCAATCCAGCAATCAAGAGCGTGTCCTTCTCTCAACTTTTCAACTGGAACGAGATGCACGTACTTGGTGGGATTCTATCAAGGCGACTCTTGGTGATCAGCAAGTTACATGGGAAGAGTTCGAGGAATTCTTTAACAGCAAGTATTTTTCTAATAGAGTGCGATAGAAGAAGGCAGCGGAGTTCGCGGCCCTGAAACAGCGAGGTCTGTCCGTGGCGGAGTATGAGGCTCAATTTTCACGGCTTTCTCGTTATGCTACACACCTTATTTCCACCGAGAAGATGAAGGCGAAGCGTTTTCTCAACGGTCTGAAGCTGCATTATATTAATCAATTGGCACTGATGGAAATCTCAACCTATTCCGAGATGGTGAGGAAAGCTCAAGTTCTAGAAGATACTCTTGAGATGACGGAGAGAATCCGTGGAAAAGGCACCAAGAAGGAACTACCTACGGGTTCCGAGAATATCAAACCCGGGTATGGCAAGAAGAGGCCCATTAGTGGACCTGGTTCGTGGAGTGGATCTGGATCGTGGAAGGGCAAGATGCCGAGGCATGAAGACAAGAAGCCTGGCCATATTGTTCCATTCAAGGGCGTGTGCAAGTTTTGTGATCGTCCTGGTCACAAGATGGAGGAATGCTGGCGCAAGCTAGGCGCCTGTCTGCGAAGTGGAAGCAAGGAGCATCGTATCTCTGACTGTCCTTTTATATCTGAACAAGCTACACCGGCAAAACCTCAAGGCATCAAGAAATTGCAAGGCAAGCTTCAAGCTTTGCATGCAGATGAAGCAGGAACCACCGAGGATGGTGGACTCGTCGAAGGTACTCTTATTATACTCGACAAGCCAGCATTTGTTCTTTTTGATACTGGTGCCACACATTCATTTATTTCTCAGAGATTTGCTAAGCCTTTAGCTGTGGAACCTGTTTTGATGAATTCTCCGTTAGAAATATCAACCCCTATTGGATCTAGATCGGCAATACAGTACTTCTATCCTTCTAGTACGGTTATGATTGGTGAATAGAATTTACCAGCTGATTTAGTCTGCATGGACATGAAGGATTATGATGTAATCCTAGGAGCAGATTGGTTGGCTCGATATGAGGCTAATGTTCACTGCAGTTCTAGCTCCGTGTCTTTTACTAGGCACTCGAGACTTTCTTTTGTGGGAGTTAAGCACCATAACTCCGTATCACTTATCTCGGCTCTTCGAGCTGATAAGCTGATGAGACGAGGATGTGAGGCTTTTCTGGCCTTTGTCTGTGCAACCCCTGAGCAACAGATTGAGATTAAGGACATTTCTGTTGTCCGAGATTTTCCTGATGTCTTTCCAGAGGAACTACCAGGACTTCCGCCTGAGCGGGAAGTTATCTTTCTATTGATCTCTTTCCTGGCACATCTCCTATTTCCAAGGCTCCTTATCGTATGTCTTCTGCAGAATTGAGAGAGTTAAAGCCGCAGTTGATGGAATTACTCGAGAAGGGTTTCATTCTCCCTAGTACTTCTCCTTGGGGAGCCCCTGTATTATTCGTCAGGAAGAAAGATGGTTCGATGAGGTTGTGCATCGATTATCAGCAATTGAACCAGCAGACTGTCAAGAACAAATATCCATTGCCGAGGATTGACGAACTATTTGACCAGATAGCTGGAGCTCAGTATTTTTCTAAGATCGATCTTCGATCTAGATATCACCAGTTGCGGATTAAGGAAGAGGATATCTATAAAACAGCTTTCCGCAGCAGGTATGGTCATTTCAAATTTGTCGTTATGCCTTTTGGTCTAACGAATGCTCCCGCAGCTTTCATGCAGTTGATGAACAATATATTTCGGCCCTATCTTGATCAATGGGTCGTGGTATTCATTGATGACATCTTGATTTATTCCAAGAATGAAGAGGAGCATGTTGAGCATCTGAGGATGGCATTGCAACTGTTGAGAGATCATCAGCTATATGCCAAGTTCAGTAAGTGTGAATTCTGGCTGCAAGAGGTGTCCTTTCTCGGACATATCATCACAAAAGAAGGTATTTCTGTTGATCCTTCGAAGGTTGAGGCAGTGAAGAATTGGGATCAGCCTACCAGTGTGACTGAAGTTAGAAGTTTCCTAGGCCTGGCTGGCTACTACCGGAGATTTATCCAAGATTTCTCTAAGATTGCGGTACCTATGTAAGATTAACCCGCAAGGAGAACAAGTTTGATTGATCAGATGATTGTCAGCGAAGCTTTCAGACTTTGAAGGAATGTTTGACTACTGCACCTGTATTGGCTTTACCTTCTGGTGAAGGAGGTTTTGTGGTATACACTGATGCTTCAGGTATTGGTTTAGGCTGTGTACTCATGCAGCATGGGAAGGTGATTGCCTATTCTTTTAGGCAGTTGAGGAAGCATGAAGAGAATTATCCTGTTCACGATTTGGAACTAGCAGCAGTCGTGTTCACATTGAAGATATGGAGGCACTACTTGTATGGAGAAACATTCACAGTGTTTTCAGATCATAAGAGTCTGAAATATTTGTTTTCTCAGAAGGAACTTAATACGAGGCAGCGAAGATGGTTGGAGTACTTGAAAGACTTCGACTTCTCGATTGAGTATCATCCTGGCAAAGGTAATGTTGTGGCAGATGCATTAAGCAGGAAGCATGTGGCTAGATTGTCTAGTCTCATGTTACAAGAGTGGAAGCTACTGGAATAATTGGCTAGCCTGGATCTGAATGTCGATAATGATCGGGTTATGATTGCATAGATTCAACTTAAGCCCGAATTATTGATGGAAATCAAGTCCTTGCAAGATAATGATCCCGAGTTAGTAGAGATCAAGGGAAGCTTGAGCAACAGACCTGACTTCTTGATGGCTGACGATGGAAGATTGTTATTCTAGGGTAGAACTTGTGTACCTGATGAAGCTGGAATAAAGAACAAGATTCTGGAGGAAGCACATAGATCCCGATATACCATTCATCCCGGAGGCACTAAAATGTTCAAGGATTTGAAGAGATCTTTTTGGTGGCCGAATATGAAAAGGGAAGTTGCAGACTTCGTGAGTAGATGCTTGGTTTATCAGCAAGTCAAGGCTGAACATTTCAGACCGGCAGGAAAGTTGAAACCATTTGACATACCCCAATGGAAGTGGGAGAGCATTGGCATTGATTTCATTATAGGTCTACCTAGGACTCGTGGTGGATTTGATGCAATATGGGTGATTGTCGACCGATTGACAAAGTCAGCTCATTTCTTACCCATTAAGTCCAAGTGGGCAGTTGATGTATTGGCTGCTTTGTATTTGAAGGAAGTGGTAAGGCTCCATGGCATACCAGTCAGCATTGTGTCTGATAGAGACCCCGGGTTTACTTCACTTTTCTAGAAGGGACTGCAAAAGTCTTTGGGTACTCGTCTGAATTTCAGTACTGCTTTTCATCCACAGACAGATGGACAGACTGAAAGAACCAGCCAGATAGTGGAACATATGCTTAGAGCATGCATGATTGATTTCGGAGATAGTTGGAGTGCTCATTTAGCTTTGATTAAATTCGCCTACAACAACAGTTATCAATCCAACATCCAGATTGCTCCTTTTGAAGCATTGTACGGGCGAAGTTATCGTTCCCCGTTATGTTGGGATGAGATAGGTGAGAAGCAATGACTTGGACCGGATCTTATTTCAGAATCATCACAGAACATCCGTGTTATCCGAGACCGGTTACAAGTAGCCCAATCAAGACAGAAGAGTTATGCCGACATAAGGAGAAGAGCATTAGAATTTCAAGTTGGCGAGCATGTATTTCTGAAGGTTTCTCATTCGAGAGGGATTCGAAGATTTGGCATTCATGGCAAGCTTAGTCCGAGGTATATTGGTTCATTCGAGATCCTAGACAGAGTGGGAGAAGTTACTTACAGACTGGCTTTACCGCCGTAGTTGTCTGGCGTACACAATGTTTTCCATGTGTCTATGTTACGAAAATATGTGTATGACCCCACTCACATCATTCAGCATGTGGATTTTGAATTGAAGGAGGATTTGACCTATGAAGAAAGACCTATCAAGATTCTGGATCGGAAGCAACAACAACTCCGGAATCGTTCTATACCAATGGTCAAGATTCAGTGGAGTCGGCGTGGAACCGAAGAAGCTACTTGGGAGTCCGAAGGTACTATGCGGAAGCGGTATCCTGACTTATTCTAGGTGAGCGATCTCTTTCCCTACTCTCAGTTGTAGTGCAGTGAATTTGGAGGACCAAATTCCTTAAGTAGGGGAGGGTGTAATACCCTGATAATTTTTATTAAGCCCAATGTATTTATTAAGATTTTAAGCCCAATGTATTTATTAAGATTTTATTAACTTAAAATTGAATTTTTAGTGAATTAATACTTGAATTTCAGATTTTTAATATTTAATTCCTTAGAAAATAGAATAGTGAAAATTCGACTACCTTATAAAAATCTGGAAAAATGCTAATCAAGTTAAGAACGATGTAGTTAGCAACTTTGTCTTCTGTGTTCGACCCAGCAAAAATCCATAATTAGGGCTAATTAATGGATTAAGCCTAAAAGTGTACACTTAGTTAACATTTACTTAACCTCATCTTAAAACATCAAATTAGAGCTTAATACTCAACCAAATGAGCTCCAATCGGTGGCAAATGAAAGGCCACGATCTAAGGATCAATAGTCCTCTATCAATCGAACCAAAACCTAACCCTAGCACATGGTGGCGGCCGAGTTTTGTTGAAGTCAACCTTGGCGGCGCCGTTTTCAAACACCACCTTGCGTGGTCGATTTCTCCCAACTCCGAAGTCTCCAGAAGCTCTATGAGCTATCAAAATGAAGCTCTACGAGTCTATTTTCTTTTGATAGCTGTGGTGTTCGTATTGGATTCAGATCTAGGAAGATCTTGGTCGATTAGTGGAGCTGGGTCGGCAGCCATCGTCCTCCTTCCTTTCCTCTTTGTTCCTTCGATTGAGGTAAGTTTCCTTAACCAAAACCTGCACATGAATATATCAAATTATTCCTCTCGATGAGATCTTTCCAATGATATAAGAAGCCCTAAATTTCATTAGGTATCCGAGGAGATATCGAGATTTTTCTAAGGTGTTGTCCAGTTCGTTCTTCATTCTAGGGCTTTAAGTTCTCTCTTCGATTGAGGTAGGTTATAATAGGCAAACTCTAATTAATATATATGGATGTAAGCATCAGCATGCTAGCTTTCATTTGGTGTAGAAAGCCCTAATTTTCATTGAGCATGTTTAGAGAATTTTTGATCGAAGTAAGAGCATGTCTAGGCTTGATTTATGCAGTGTTCTTATGAGTCAAAGCATGATTTCAGGCTGATTTTGAGTTGCATATCTTGATCCCCATATAGTATATCATACATGGATGGAATCAACATTGAAGTAGCTTTCTTTTGATATAAGAAGCCCCAAATTTCGTTGTATATATTGAGAGAACCTTACGATTTAGTAGAAGCATGTCAAGAACTAGGTTTTCATGTGTTCATCATAGATAGGTTGTGATTCAAATTGATTTCTGTTGAAGTTCGTGTTTCAAAACTCTTGTATTATGACCCTAGTATGTCTATTAAGAACCCTAGAGCATGTGGTTAAGATCCCAACCCATTTAGACCCCAAATGGATGAGTTCATGCGTTTTCCGGAGGCTACGGCCGTTTCTGGGCTTACAGGGGTCGACCCATGGGGTCGACCCATCCGGCCCAGTACGGGGGTCGACCCAATGGGTCGACCCATTCTGTAGGAATTGCAGGGGGTCGACCCCAGGGGTCGACCCATCTCACTGGCAGACCCCATTTTTGCAGGGGTCGACCCATACACCAGCAGACCAGGTTTAGTTGATTTTCGACCCGAGGATCGATCCGGATCATTAGGGGATCGACCCATTCAACTTAGTTCAATTGAAAACTATATTTTTTGAGGAACCAGTGACATATTCATGTAACCCTATGATTTCAAGTTACATTGGTCCCTATATTCAATCATAGTGTAAAAACATGCCGTTTATCATCTCCATTTCAACGCATACAATGGTTAAATAGAAACCCACATAATTAGTGGTTAATTGTGCAACTAAATTTCTGTTAATGCATGTTATTTCACTCATGTGCGAACTTGTTCTTTACCTTATCACCTTGAATCAGCTTTTTGGCAATTGTCTTAATGCAAATGATAATAGATAATCTTTGGTATATTAACTTGGTAATTAGGATTAAATTGATTGTTAAGTTGCTGGATAGTCATTATTACCCCAGTAAAATGGATTGCATACACACCTAAGCGGTACACTGTCAGCCGTTCTTTCTTGACCTCGTGGACTGAGTTTTAGTCCAATTCTTGTATTGCGGCCCAAAGTGACCTTATAACCGAGTTTTTGTTTTAGTGAATACAAGGACAAGTTAGTCCTTAAATCTCATACTTGTGGCAGTAATTCCTATGATTAATTGGACATTTAACTTGACTGAATGTCTAGACAATTGTGGGATCTTGGATCCAATAAATCAATGCAACCGCATCATAAGGGCCCGGTCTGGTCCTGGGGAGAGCGCCCGAAAGTTAGTGAGCCCATGGGATGTTAATGACATGGTGAGGCATTGCACCGAGTACCTGACTAGTGTAACGTCTATGATATAAAATCTCTTGTTACTTGTTACTTGATCGTGCTTGAAATGGCGTTTAAAATACTTGCTTGTTGGCCAATTCTCTATCATTATCTCCTGTTGTAAATTCTTGTACTTGCTATCTTGTTATTTCTTGACCTTGCAAGATCTTTATATTACGTTATTTCATTTTATCGTTATCGTCATTTATTTCTTTTCTTAGCATTTCATATGAAAAATGTAATTAACTTGTTAATCACGTAAACTTGCCTGTTATTTCCTACTGAGCGTCAGCTCATAGTTGTTGTTTTCCCCCCCTTTCCAGGCTATTCAGGTGATGATGCGCATACCGATGGGGAAGGGCATGAGTGATATCTTTTGAGTGTACCTGTTAGTAGATGCCGTATGGGCATGGTTGTTTACCTCTAGTTATTTCCTTAGAGTTGTGTTAGCACTTTGTTACTTTTGGAGTCAGTTATTGTATTAGAATTCAGATTGGGAGTCATGTTTGATCGTGTATTAGCAGTGTTGGTTATTGTAATAAATTGGAATCATCTTGATCAATAGATTTGTTTCTCTCTTAGCACATGTGTAATTATTTAGTTTAGAACATTTAGTGTTATTTCTAGCTAGTCTCTAACTGTACGTCCCGATATTCCGCGTCGGGGCGTGACACATGCAATGGCTGAACTCCAAGAGTCAACAGGGTTAGAAGAAAACATCACGGTCAAACGGTATAATGTGGGGGTAAAACCCCATTAATTTAGCTCCCTTAGACTTGAATGAAGAACCGTGATTCCCCATGATATGATGAAGGTTGGCATGAAGGCTAATGAGGTTGGGACATTGGGTTTAGACTTAGTTTCGGGCTCATCAAGGTTGCTGGGAAGTTGAGTGTTTGAATAATCATCGGCGCTGAGATGAACTGGCACAGATAGGAATCGGCGCGTAGGCAAACCGGCAAGGTGGAGCCTCGGCGTGGCTGCTTTGGCACGACAGTGAGCATAAAGGAGGGAATCGGCATGGTGTGAGGTCGGCGCGACTAGTGTCTCGACGCGCCCCTCACTCGGTGCGAAACTCACGTCGAGAGAGGGCTACGCTCGGAGGCTATATGGCACCGACAAGAGGGATTCTTTAGGGATTTTGAGGGCTTTGAGGCTATGGATTTTGGGGAATCTCGTGTTTAATCAGGGCTTCATGGGCTCTGGCAATGATGTTTAGGTAAGCTGAAAGGGGAGGATAAATTCATCCACAGAAGGTCTAAGGAGACCATGTGACAATCAACGGGAAATCTCATAATGATTATGTTCCCCTTGTACAGTGGGCAAAGGGCCATGAGATAGTCTGTCTCAGGCCTCTGCCACACAGCAGTGGGTTGATTCATCAGTTTAACGAAAAACATTACACGATATGACAAAGCAAGGATCGTGAATGAATTTCGGCAGCATCTCCCCTTATTTTGGACTGTGCCAAAGGGGAGTATAGGACATCCATCTACGAGTGCCGAGATGGAAGCCAAAGGAAAGATGGGCGTAGCCCGAGATCCAGAAGGATCAGAATTCAGCGGGACAGTATCCACTAATCGTGGCGCCTCATTAATATTCCCCTAAGGGAATTAGCAGAGAACATGCAGTGGCAGAACTCTGTGACCTGATGGGGTGAAAGAAGGAAATCAGAAACCCGAATTGAAACAAATGTAGGGGTGAAACAACATAAGTGTAGCTCCTCTGTTTCCCACAAAATTGGACGTAAATGGCCCAACAGAATTGATCCATAAAAATGCATGTGTTTATTCCTATAGATATGTGTACGTATACACATTCATGTATGCATGGCCAATGTGAGTATCAAAGACTAATGGTGGTTAGTTGCTCATTTAAGGAAAAGCAAAGGTATGCATTTACTGTACATATTTAAATATGGTGGACCAAGGAGGGGCTTTCACGTAATGGGTCCCATGCAACTTGGGGAATTGTTTCATGCATTCATCAAGGGTTCACATACTCATACGTATGTATATGGCAGCAGGTGGTATTTTAGAATGAGGTAAACCGAGCTGTATGCATGAGATTAATAAATGAGCCCATATATATATTCACATATACGGGATGGGTTTGCATATATATATATATATATATATATATATATATATACACTTATTCTATTTGATGGCCATGAGCCTTTACTCATATGTGTATGAAGTGGACGGGGGTTTGGATAACAAGGGAACTCGTATATCAGAAGTTAAATGCTTTATGCATGCATGTGGCGGAGTGACGGCCTTGTTACTCGGCGGAAGTGAGCACTCGGCGCGAAAATGAAAAGGAGAGTTTCGGTGCGCCTGGTAATCGGCGCGGGTTTGGCGCCGAGAGCAGCGCGCGCCGAGGCTAGCCGAAAGGGGGCTCTGGGGTTTAGAATTTCATGGAAGTTGTCGGGCTTGAGCTCCTCCGAGTGAATAGAAAATCATCAGGAGAACACAAACATGAGAATGGGGCCAGGCAAAAATTACTTTTCCTCATGATTTGGGGGATAGGAAAACCACGAGATAAGCTGTCTCGGGATCCCGTCTCGTATCAGAGATAAATACTTCAACTACTCGCGGTAGAACTCGGGAGTAAGCACCAGAACTCAGTATTCCCGGAGCGTAGCAATGCCTTCGCGAATGTCATTGACAGATGGGATAATACTCCCATTGTCTCTGCAAAGTCATAGTAGTCATAAGGCCATCGCCCAGGGTTAAACGAAAGAAACGTAAATCGGAGCTGTAGAAATTTGAGATAGAATGATGGGAGCACACGGGAGAACATCAAAGGGATTTGGTTACAGCAACACAAGAAAATCTCATGCATCAACAGATGTTCCATTTATACAAAATCAGGCATCGCCAGGATACAAATATAAGCCATAAAGTGTTGTGCTATTACATAAGGAGAGAACGAAAATAGAAAAGAAAGACAGAACAGGGGAGGGGGACTGTAGCCCCGAGGGGCATCGGACGGCAGCAACAACGGCGCCCCCTACCTCTGCTCGCAGATAGCTCTCCCTTCTCTCCTTCCTCTTTGCCGACTGGCTCTCTCTCTCTCTCTTTCTTTTTCTTTTCTTTCTTCTCTCTCAAATCTCTTTTCTTCGCTCGCTCAGTAGGCCGCCACCGCCTCTGCCCGGGAGCCTTTGCTGCCTTGAATGAAGGCCTTTTTATAATGGCTTTTTAACCCTTGACCTATCGGCGCGCATCCTTAGTCTTGAGGTCGCTTTTGCTCATCGACGCCACCTCTGTTCACGGCATCGGCGCGCCTCTTGTTTGTTTTGGGCTTCGGGTTCAGATGGGCCTTGATCATGGCCTCAGCGACACTTTCACCTTGGTGGTCGATGGGCCATGGGCGGCCCACTCCTAGTGTCATCGACGGCCCTTTTACGTGTCTTCGTCTTTTCTTTTATCCCCTGAAAATAAGAAATGTAAGATGAAATATGTTAGTATTATTATTATCTTATCATTTTATTATTATTTTATTATTATTGTTATATCTTCTCTTCTCTCTTTTTTATCTTTTATTATATATATATATATATATATATATATTTACGTGTCAACAAATGCCCCCCACCCGTAGGTGGCGCGAATGAGGGACGAGCGAGCGGGGCCTACGGGTGAAGCCCGCTTGAAAGCGTGTCTTTTTGTTCATGCGAGCATGCAGGCATTCAACAGCAAGCATAAGATAGATATATAGAATAGCTCCCCTATATCGGGGATAGGACAAGGACATCGCCTGTGATTCATAGACAGAGTGCGGCTCACAAGGCACAACTAAGGGAGATGTGCATGCGCAGAGAGGACATCGCATAGAATATGTGCACAGCGTAAGTCACGATCTACATCTGAGGCTACTTCTCTATAGTGTGATAGTGCAAGTATGCGAGCAGCGAATCTCTGACGTAGGGATACATATACTTTCAAAATAACATTAGAGTATTGCTCTAGCGTCTACACACACAGCTGGGGTTCTCGATTTTCGGTAGCTTCGCACAACCCCCCTTAGCTTATTTCTAGCTTCGGACTTCACCGTTCGGCATGAGTCTCCTCATGTGTCTCAATAGGGATTCCAGACTACTAAGATTCATCCTTTATAGAAATTTTATTACGGACTTCACTTTTCGGCGCGAGTCTCCTCATATGTCTCAATGGGGATTCCCGACTACTAGGATTCATCCTTTATAGTGGTTTTATTGCGGACTTCACCATTCGGCGCGAGTCTCCTCATATGTCTCAATGGGGATTCCCGGCTACTAGAATTCACCCTTTATAGTGATTTTATTACGGATTTCACCGTTCGGCGTGAGTCTCCTCATGTGTCTCAATGGGGATTCTCGACTACTAGGATTCATCCTATCTATCATCCTTCTTCTTCCATTTTTTTTTAAAAACTTGAGGGAAGACAGCTTTTTCCTCATGATTATCCCTTGTGTGGGTGCAGAAGTTCGAGTACACATATAGTGTTAGGAAGAACCTTCTAGCATCCCTATGATAAGAGACCGCTGAACACATTGTGGTGCAAAGTGTGGGAATTTTGCTTTGGGTGTATCTCACGAGTTGCGTTAGCGACATAGCTATGACTTTTCCACTAGACGCATGCACTCAACCAATATTGGTCTTTTCATCCCTTAGTGTATGCCGTGGTGCACACATGCTTAGAATCAGACAGTTTTATTTAGCAAGGAGTTGTGGTCCTAGAAAATTGAAGGAGGTGTATTATCTTATAGTATAAGCAAGCATGCAAGCATGGCCAACAAACACCTAAAATTTTGAAAGCAAGCAATTTTTCTTTCTTTTTTTTATTTTATATGTATGCATATATGTATATGTCACTATATATCCATTTATTTGTTCAAGCACCTGATGCGAATACATACAGGTTAGTTATTCAAAAGAAAGCAGAATTGATAACAAAATAATGGAAAAGGGCTTTATGCAGCAAGTCCTGGCAGGACAAAGAGGGTTGGTACTGGCCAACGAGAGCCGTTTATTCAGATGATGAACCTGGATTAAAGTGGAGTGGTAGGCCTCAACAGGGTGCCTTGGCCAAGGACGGGCAGCGGGTTTGACAGGGAGTCTAACCCGGATATAGAAAGTGGACTATAGAAGCCAACAGTTGGCAAGGGAAGCGGGCTATGACAGCCGAAAGGTAACATGGAATGCAGGCTGTAAAAGCCAGGAGATAATAGGAGAATAGAGTATGCAGATCGGGCGGTAGTAAGAAAGCAGGCTTCAAGGGGAGCCCAAGTCATTGAGTTGTAGCAATTTTGACAATTTGTACGGAAATATACCCGTATCTGTATTACAGGAGAGCATCCATCCTTTCAAGGAAAGGATGGGGACCTCGCTCCACCACGTGCCGGGATTCCAGGAGTTGCCAAATTGGCACAAGTGTAAGTCTCATTGGCCAGAAGTGCCGGAAGTATGACTGTTGGCTGATATATGTGTACGAAGGGTCCACATGTCTTGTTGAAATAGACGGAAGGTCCATCTCAGACAAGTCCCAGCATTGACCAAGGTGAAGTACCGTATGATCAAGACTGGCGAGGCACCTCTATTTTAAGCCTCATCATTTTTCTTCCTTTTTTCCACTTTTTTTTCTTTTCCCTTTTTTTATCATTTTTGAACTCAATTCTCGGGGTAAAGCCGGGCTTGAGGAGATGCTGGCTGACCTTGCCGATGATGACGAGGGCCATGAGGAAGTTGACCGACCTTGCCGATGATGACAAGGGTCGCAAGGAGGTTGACTGATCTTGCCGATGGTGATAAGGTTCAGAGTAGGTCGACCGATCTTGTCGATGATGACAAGGGTCGCAAGGAAGCTGACCAATCTTGCCGATGGTGACAAGGGTCAGGAGTAGGTTGATCGATCTTGCCGATGATGACAAGGGTTGCAAGGAGGCTGACCGATCTTGCTGATGGTGACAAGGGTCAGAAGTAGGTTGACCGATCTTGCCGATGGTGACAAGGGTCAAAAGTAGGTTGACCGATCTTGTCGATGATGACAAGGGTCACAAGGAGGCCAACCGATCTTGCCGATGGTGACAAGGGTCAGGAGTAGGTTGACCGATCTTGCCGATGATGACAAGGGTCGGAAGTAGGTTGACCGATCTTGCTGATGATGACAAGGGTCGCAAGGAGGCCGACTGATCTTGCCGATGGTGACAAGGGTCAGGAGGAGGTTGACCGATCTTACCGATGATGACAAGGGTCAGAAGTAGGTTGACCGATCTTGCCGATGATGACAAGGAGGCTGACCGATCTTGCCGATGGGGACAAGGGTCAGAAGTAGGTTGACCGATCTTACCGATGATGACAAGGGTCGCAAGGAGGCTGACCGATCTTGCCGATGGTGACAAGGGTCAGAAGTAGGTTGATCGATCTTGTCGATGATAACAAGGGTCGCAAGGAGGCTGACCGATCTTGCCGATGGTGACAAGGGTCAAAAGTAGGTTGACCGATCTTGCCGATGATGACAAGGGTCGCAAGGAGGCTGACCGATCTTGCCGATGGTGACAAGGGTCAGAAGTAGGTTGACCGATCTTGCCGATGGTGACAAGGGTCACAAGGAGGTTGACCGATCTTTCCGATGGTGACAAGGGTCAGGAGTAGGTTAACCGATCTTGCCGATGATGACAAGGACCGAAAAGGGTAGACGGTCCTGCCGATGGTGACAAGGGTCGAAAAGGTAGACGGTCTTGTCGATGGTGACAAGGACCGCAAAGGGTAGACGGTCTTGCCGATGGTGATAAGGACCGAAAAGGGTAGACGGTCTTGTCGATGGTGACAAAGACCGAAAAGGGTAGACGGTCTTGTCGATGGTGACAAGGATCGGAGAGGGTAGCGACCGATCTTCCCGATGATGACAATGGTCGAAAAGGTAGTTTGGGATGGAATGACGAACGAGGATAAACCCGTTACTACATTATCTTTTCATTTCATCATCATTTTTTATCATCATTTTTTTTATTCATTCATTTCAACATTTTTTTAACCACATTACCGACTCAAGTGCCCTTTCGGGTTTTCACCGGAGTCAGCCCCCTTTTGCTTTTGCCCACGCGCCCTCTCGGGTTTTCACGTGGCGGGGCACCCGATTTTGCCTGCAACGCCCTTTCGGGTTTTCGCCACAGCCGGGTTATAGCTATTTTTGCCCTTGTCCCCATTTAGAAACAAAGCCGGCGGGGTATCTCTATTTTTAACCCCATTTCTGTTTCCTTTCTCTCTTTTTTTTCTTTTAATTCCCCAGAGGATCCGGAACACAGGAGAGCTTGTTTGCTAGGACGCCGACCGGCCTTGTCGATGATGACAAGGGTCGGATGCTGATTTGGTTCGTCGACATTGGTTAAATGCTGAAGCAAAGGCTATATGGTTCTTGATCGGGACGAAAGGTCTAGGCCAAGGGACAGAGGTTGACCTACCTCACTGATGATGACGAGGGTCGAACCTGGGTTTGTTCATCGATAGGGGTTACATGTCGATGCAAAGGTATGATTATTGACAATGACGAAATGTCCGAGTTAAGGGATAGAGGTTGACCGGTCTCGCCGATGATGACGAGGGTCGAACATGGGTTTGTTCATCGGCATGGGTTACATGTAGAAGCAAGGGACATTCTCATTAACAAGGACGAAAGGTCCGAGTTAAGGGATAGAGGTTGACCGGTCTTACCGATGATGACGGGGGTCGAACGCAAGTTTGTTCGTCGACATGGGTTACATGTCGAAGCAAAGGATATATTCATTACCAAGGATGAAAGGTCCAAGTTAAAGGAGTAGAGTTCGACCAATCTTGTCGATGATGACGGGGGTCGAACGTGGGTTTGTTCGTCGACATGGGTTACATGTCGAAGCAAAGGATATATTCATTACCAAGGATGAAATGTCCAAGTTAAAGGAGTAGAGTTCGACCAATCTTGCCGATGATGACGGGGGTCGAACACGGGTTTGTTCGTCGACATGGGTTACATGTCGAAGCAAGGGACATGCTCATTAACGAGGACGAAAGGTCCAAGTTATAGGATGGAGGTCGACCGATCCCGCCGATGATGACGAGGGTCGGACACAGGTTTGTTAGGGGATCTCCGGTGGGACTTCTGATGGTTATCCCTTAGGAATCTCATTGAGAGGAGGATGAAGAGGAACTTTTGGATTACCACTTTACTGACCAAGCGCCCTTTTCGGGTTTTTACCGAGGCCAGCCCCCTCTTGCTTTTGCCCACGCGCCCTTTCAGGTTTTCACATGGCGGGGTACCCGATTTTGCCTGCAGCGCCCTTTCGAGTTTTCGCCACAGCTGGGTTATAGCTATTTTTGCCCTCGTCCCTGTTTAGGAACAAGGCTGGCGGGGTATCTCTATTTTTAACCCCATTTCTGTTTCTTTCTCTTTCTTTTGAACTCATGTAGCAGAAGGATGCTGAGAGGGTCGGCTAGAACATGAAGTATCGCGCCGAAAAAGGGGTTTATTCGTTAACAAGAAGGTAATTCCAATGCCAAGGGTAGATTTGTGCCGATTCTGGCGTAGGGCCCGCAATGGCAATGATGTATAAAGGTCGGCTAGGACACGGAGTCTTGCGCCAAGTAAAGGGGTTTATTCGTTAGCAAGAAGGTAATGCTAACGCAAAGGATAGATTTGAGCCGATTCGGGCGTAGGGCCCGCAATGGCAATGATGTATAAAGGTCTGCTAGGACACGGAGTCTTGCGCCGAACAAGGGGTTTATTCGTTAGCAAGAAGGTAATGCTAACGCAAAGGATGGATTTATGCCGATTCGGGCGTAAGGCCCGCAATGGCAATGATGTATAAAGGTCATCTAGGACACAGATTCTTGCACTGAACAAGGGGTTTATTCATTAGCAAGAAGGTAATGCTAACGCAAAGAATGGATTTATGCCGATTCGGGCGTAAGGCCCGTAATGGCAAAGTCGTAGGTATTATGCGAGTCTGGCCAGGGCAGAGTGCCACTAGACTGAGGTAAGTGTAGCTTGATCAGGGCGGAATGCCACTGGACCAAGGTGAAGGTAGCTCGATCAGGACGGAATGCCACTAGACCGAGGTAAGTGTAGCTCGATCAGGGCGGAATGCCACCAGATCAAGGTAAAAGGCGGCTCGATCAGGGTGGAGTGCCACTAGACCAAGTTTGAGGTAGCTCGGTCAGAGCGGAGTGCCACTAGACCAAGTTTGAGGTAGCTCGGTCAGGGTGGAGTGCCACTGGACCAAGTTTGAGGTAGCTCGGTCAGGGCGGAGTGCCACTGGACCAAGGGTGAAGGTAGCTCGGTCAGGGCGGAGTGCCACTGGACCGAGGGTGGAGGCAGCTCGGTAGGGCGGAGTGCCACTGGACCAAGGGTGGAGGTAGCTCGGTCAGGGCGGAGTGCCACTGGACCAAGTTTGAGGTAGTTCTGTCGGGGCGGAGCGCCACTGGACCAAGGGTGGAGGTAGCTCGGTCAGGGCGGAGTGCCACTGGATCGAGGGTGGAGGTAGCTTGGTCAGGGCGGAGTGCCACTGGACCGAGGGTGGAGGTAGCTTGGTCAGGGCGGAGTGCCCCTGGACCGAGGGTGGAGGTAGCTTGGTCAGGGCGGAGCGCCACTAGACCAAGTTTGAGGTAAAGCTTAGCTAGGGCGGAGTGCCACTAGACTAAGGCGGGAGGGACTCTAGTCAGGGTGGATATAGCCCCTAGGCTGAGGTCGATAAAGCTTGGTCAAGGCGGAGTGCCACTAGGCCAAGGATGGGTCTAGAGCTCGGTCGGGGCGGAATGCCACTAGACCTAGAGCAAGCAGAACTTAGCTAGGGCAGAATGTCGCTAAATTGAGCTAGGTAGAGCTTGGTTAGGGCGGAATGCCACTAGACCAAGGTAGGTGAAACTTAGCTAGGGCAGAGTGCCACTAGACTAAGGCAGGTAGAACTTAGCTAGGGCAGGGTGCCACTAGACTAAGGCCGGTAGAACTTAGCTAAAGCAGAGTGCCACTAAACTAAGGCAGATGAAACTTAGCTAGGGCAGGGTGCCACTAGACTAAGGCAGGTGGGACTTAGCTAGGGCGGAGTGCCACTAGACTAAGGTAGGTAGAGCTCGGTCAGGGCGGAATGCCACTAGATCAAGGTAGGTGGGACTTAGCTAGGGCAGAATGCCACTAGTCTAAGGCAGCTAGAGCTCGGTCAAGGCGGAATGCCACTAGACCAAGGTAGGTAGGACTTAGCTAGGGCGGAGTGCCACCAGACTAAGTTAGGTAGAGCTCGGTCAGGGCAGAATGCCACTAGACCAAGGTAGGTAGGACTTAGCTAGGGCGGAGTGCCACTAGACTAAGACAGGTAGAACTTAGCTAGGGCAGAGTGCCACTAGACTAAGGCAGGTAAAACTTAGCTAGGGTAGAGTGCCACTAGACTAAGGCAGGTAGAGCTCGGTCAGGGCGGAATGCCACTAGACCAAGGTAGGTAAAACTTAGCTAGGGCAGAGTGCCACTAGACTAAGGCAGGTAGAACATAGCTAGGGGAGAGTGCCACTAGACTAAGGTAGGTAGAGCTCGATCAGGGCGGAATGCCACTACACCAAGGTAGGTGGGACTTAGCTAGGGCGGAGTGCCACCAGACTAAGCTAGGTAGAGCTCGGTGAGGGCAGAATGCCACTAGACCAAGGTAGGTAGGACTTAGCTAGGGTGGAGTGCCACTAGACTAAGGCAGGTAGAACTTAACTAGGGCAGAGTGCCACTAGACTAAGGCAGGTAAAACTTAGCTAGGGCAGAGTGCCACTAGACTAAGGCAGGTAGAGCTCATTTTGGGCGGAATGCCACTAGACCAAGGTAGGTAAAACTTAGCTAGGGCAGAGTGCCACTAGACTAAGGCAGGTAGAACTTAGCTAGGGCAGAGTGCCACTAGACTAAGGCAGGTAAAACTCAGCTAGGGCAGAGTGCCACTAGACTAAGGCAGGTGGGACTCAGCTAGGGCGGAGTGCCACTAGACTAAAGTAAGTAGAGCTCGGTCAGGGCGGAATGCCACTAGACCAAGGTAGGTGGGACTTAGCTAGGGCGGAATGCTACTAGTCTAAGGCAGGTAGAGCTCGGTCAGGGCAGAATGCCACTAGACCAAGGTAGATAAAACTTAGCTAGGGCAGAGTGCCACTAGACTAAGGCAGGTGGGACTTAGCTAGGGCAGAGTGCCACTAGACTAAAGTAAGTAGAGCACAGCCAGGGCGGAATGCCACTAGACCAAGGTGGGTAGAACTTAGCTAGGGCGGAGTGCCACAGGCCAAGGGACAGATTTTATGAGCCCGGTCCAGTGGAACTGATGGGCAACGTCTAGAGCTTAGCAAGGGCGGAGTGCCACAGGCCAAGGGACAGATTTTATTAGCCCGGTCCAGTGGAACTAAGGCGATGAGAGCTTGACAAGGGCGGAGTGCCACAAGCCAAGGGAAAGGTTTTATGGGCCCGGTTCAATGGAACTAAGGCGATGAGAGCTTGACAAGGGCGGAGTGCCGCAAGCCAAGGGAAAGATTTCATGAGCCCGGTCCAATGGAACTAAGGCGATGAGAGCTTGACAAGGGCGGAGTGCCACAAGCCAAGGGAAAGGTTTTTATGGGTCCGGTCCAATGGAACTAAGGCGATGAGAGCTTGACAAGGGTGGAGTGCCACAAGCCAAGGGAAATATTTCATGAGCCCAGTGGGGCAAGTTTGGTATCTCTTAACATGTTTGTGTAGCTGTTGCAGTGGAATACCGAAGGAATTATTGGTTATGATATTGGGTTCCACACCGGGGGTAGAGGGTCAATCCCGGTGGGACTAATGGGAAGCATTTCGCAGGCTAAGGAGTTGGCAAAGCCGATGAGTGTTTATTGGGTGACCTAGCTAGTGGATCCAGTCTAAGGACAGGAGTGGGCAGTTGATACAAGCTTTGCAGTCCGGGACGTGCGTCAGCTCAAGTGTTTAGACCGTATCAACAGGGATCCTTTGATAGCGGGGAGGTTGTTGCGTGGCTGCTCTGAGTTGGCATCACCCCAGGGGACAGATGGCAGGTGGCAGTAGCCACACGCCAAGTCACCTTGTTGCTTCTTGTATTATTGTCTTCAGCGGGGGTGCCCGAAATGTTGTAGCTCTTGCAAATATAGGCTTCTAGGGCTTGCACCGTATGCTGGTCTCTTGACATGCCTGCCTCAATAGTTGTGGTTGAAGGGTCTTTTCGACTCCACAAATGGCGCCGGTGGCTTTAAGCTCATATAGCTTTGCACCTTGCACTGCCTATAGTGATTTCAATTGAAGAAGTGATTGCAGGGCTTACCCTGATTCCATGGTGCTAAACTGTATAGAGTAGCTTCTCAGAGAAGGATAAATCCCATTCTAACATTGAATAAAATGCAGCAAATGGGTCCTCTAAGTGAGGAGTTCAAAATCTTTAGCAGTCGATCTTGTCGAACAGTTAGCATCTGCAGTGGGTTGTCCAGTTCACGGTGGGATGTCGGTGTGCCCTGAATAATTCCGTTTTCTCTTCTTTTAGCTTTGGATGCCCCCAAGCTCGGGTGAGTAGTTGGAGAGTTCATTCTCCCTTTTAATGCCCCCAAGCTGGGGTGGATAGCTGAAGGTGAGTTGTTTGAAGCATGTCTTTTCATTGAGTAGCTTGTTCACTTCACGAACAGTTGTGTAGGCAGAAAGTAGCAGGGAAACCCGGCTGTTGGACTCCACCCTGTTCTCTTTTGTTGGCATCCCCCAAGCGGGGAATAGAGTCTTGTTGTGCCCAGGGTTTATTTCTGTTTTAGTCTTCAGCAGTTGCCCTGGAGACGGTGCAACCATGGCATTTGTTCGACCTTTTGCCACAACGGAGGGACCTCGGGATGCATCTTAGAAGGTGTACCGTCCCGATTGATGTACGGAAACTGTGTTAGCCGTCATCTTGAAAATGGGCATCGAGTGAGGGCGATGTGGGTCCACCCTATATTCTCCAAGTTGTAATTCACCACTTTGGACTAAGTCTTCCATGATGTCTTTGAACATATAGCAGTCCTCGATGAGATGTCCCCTCTTCCGATGGTAGGGGCGAAATCGAGGGTCATCTTTTCTTTCGATGTCATTTGGTCTCTTCAGCTCCGGGAGGATGACCTTGTTGTACTCAAGGGCCCACTCGAATAGACGCTGGGTCTTGTCTTGCGAGAATGAGTATGGTCTTTTCATTCTTGCCCTTAGTGAAGGGGGTTTTTGTTCAGGAACATTGGTAGAGGAAGAGCCAGTTGCCTCTTGTGATTTCCTCCACTGACGCTCGAAGGCTACAAAGTCAACTGCTTCTATTCCTTCTGGTGCCGACTGTTCTTCAATTAGCTTGTGCTCTTGAATTGGAGGTGTAAAAGCTGGGCAGTATTTGGCCAGAAAGGCTTCAATTTCAATTGCCACATCTTCTAATTGGTCGAAGGATTTGACTTCGAGGCCAATTACCCGTTGCAGGATCTCTTTCCTCAGATTACGTTTGCATAGCTGGACAGCGTCCTTGTAGCTTGGCGGATGTTTGCATCTCGCACTGAGATTCTTCTAGCATTGAATGTAGTTCGAAGTAGACTCATCATCTTTTTGTTGGATCATATATAACTCTGCTTTGGTGACTTCTTCCTCAGCGGATTTTATCTCAGTTGCTTGTTCTATTACTGACTTGTTTGTTATGGCTGTCACTGCTGGATTCTGGCGTAAGCCAGCTGATTGTAGACGCGGCATTGCATGAGGCGTGGAAGCTGCCCCTTGATGTGCCTGGAGAGCTGAGGGGTACGCGGGGGCCACGTGGTATAGCTGTTGTGGGCGGGTGTTCCCGTCGTGGCCTTGTGTTGACTCTGGCATAGTTGGTTGTAGCGAGGCTTCAAATGATTTAGCGCTACCTTGTAGGGCTTCGGACGAGGGTCCTGCTGCCCGAGTGTGACTGGGAGTAAGCCCATCTCAGTCAATCTTTTTCTTAGTGTCTCTACTTCTTGTATTTTCTGATAGAGATCCATCATCAGAGCAGAGTTAGCTTGGTAGGAGCTGGGAGTGCTGTTTCTCGTGCTGATTCCAGGTGGGACTGGCAGTATTTTATTGTCGACACGGGACACGTATGGTCCTGTATGAGTGGATGTTCTTGCCCCCATGCTCTCATGTTGAGGAGGGGTATAATACCATGCTTCTTCAGCGGGCGGTGGAGGATGCCCCCACCCTTCATGAGGTTGATGGCGAGAAATAAATGTTGCAGCTTGACCTGCCCTTGTTGGTGTATAACATATTTCTTTGTCATCTTCTTTAGCAGCTCGGCTCGCACTGGGCCAGGCCGATAGGGTATTACAGGAGAGGACAACGCCGCTCTCTCTGTCTCTTGGCTTATTCTTCTCTTGCCTTTTTGTAGTTGGCACCTGGTGTGTGATGTGAACTCTGGTTGTCTCTTGAGATGACAGTTGGCATAGAGACACTGTATTGATTGCTCTTTCCATAGCAGGTAGCTCATGCGGGCGAGGAGGGTCAACCTTATAGTCGCCCAGTTGTAGCTCCCCTCTTCTGATTAGCTTTTCAATAGCGTCTTTAAAGACGTAACAATCTTCGATATGGTGCCCAACCATTCGATGATATGGGAGGTAGCGAGGATGGTCTTTCTTTCTAGCATCTTCCGGCCTCTTCGACTTTGGTAGAGTAACCTTGTTGTTTGTGACAGCCCACTCGAAGAGGACTCGAGTCCTCTCCTTGGGGAAAGAGTAGAATTTTTTCATCTTGGTCCGTAAGGACGGGACTTCTTGCTGCTCAGCTAGCTTAGCGGTTGGAGGGTTAGCCACTCCTTCTTCTTTTTCTTCTTATTGGTTGAATGCTTTGAAGTCAATTGTGTGAACTTCCTTGGGCGATGGCCACTTGTCAATAGACTTGCCCTTTTGGCTTGTAGCAGTTGGAGTAGAGGGAGAGTTGTAGATGAAGGCTTCAATCTCTGCGACCACATTATTTAGCCGGTCGAAAGACCGTATTTCAATTCTGATCAGCTTCTCGAGGATCTCTCGCCTCAGGCTCTGTTTGCATATTTGCACCGCATCTTCTGGATGTGGCGACCGCTTGCATCTCATACTGAGATTCCACCACTTTTTGATGTACTCCAGGGCTGACTCGTCATGTCTTTGCCTAGAGGCATACAGCTCGGCCAGTGTGAGCTCTCTTTCAGCAACATGGAACCGCTCTCGGAACTTTCGTTGCATAGCTGCACAGTCGCTTATAGAGCCGGTCGGCAGATTGGAATACCATTCAAAAGCCAGGCCTGTCAGTGAGGACCCGAAGAACTTTAGCAGGTAGGCTTCATCTGTTGCCAGATCGCCCATTACTGTCATATAGTAAGCAATATGCTCTTTAGGAGAGCCATGCCCGTTGAACTTTTCAAACTTGGGCGGCTTGTTGATGCCAGGCGGGAGCCTCTTTGCGGCATACTGCGGCAGATATGGCACCTTGTAACCATCAAAAGTGCTGATATCACCATCTGTCCTCTCAGCCAGCTTCATTTCAATTAGTTGTTCCACCATTGATTTATTTACCACGGTTGGGTTCACCGGCACCGGGTGGCGATGTGCAGGATGCTTTATAGAGGGAGTGAGTAGAGCTTCGACATGAGGTGCCGATGGCTCCGTTGGTGGCAACTGCTGCATTGGTGGAAGAGTTGGTTGCACCAAGGGTGGTTGTAGGGTATGTGGCTGAAGAGTGGCTTTGCCATAGCCTGTTGCTTGAGAAGTAGCTTGGGGTGTAGCATCGACCGGGTTAGGAACTTCCCAGGATGATTCAGCATGCACGTCCTGTTGCCAGGGAAAAGGGGCTTGCTCATTTCCTTCATTCAGTTGCCTTTTCAAGGCTTCGATCTCTTGCTGGTAATTTTGCATGATCATTAAGATAAATTTTTTTTTTTTAAGGCAATACCTGTCAGGCCGGAGGAAGTGGACCGTTCATCCCTACGAGAAGGGAAGGGACGCTCCACCTCCAACTGCCGTCGAGGGAACTTTTATATATGAAAGGAAAGTACAAAAGCGAGCTAATGCCGCAAAGAGGGGCACCCTATCTTATCAAGACGATAGGGACCCTTAACAGCAGTTGGGAGCTTGGCCCAAGAACACCAAGATGAAGGGGATGACAAAAAACACCCATGACCGGCCAACATGTCCGCCACCTGGTTGGCTTCACGAAAGACATGGGAAATGTTGACATGTACAATTTGAGATATACAATCCACATCGAGCATGATAAGGTGCAAACGCCAAGGGCAATCAAACTTCGGTTAGCAACTTGAGCAACCACGAGAGAGTCGGATTCAATTTCCACATCAAGGAGTCCTCGTTGAAGACAAAGAGAGAGGCCGTCACGGAGAGCAAGGGCTTCGGCTTCAAGACTGGAGGTGACATTGTGGTAGGGTGCAGCAAGAGCAACAACAAGTCGGCCAAGAGAGTCCCGAAGAACAGCTCCTCCACCGGCGGCACCAACATCACGCTTGAACGCGCCATCAACATTAAGTTTCAGCCTGCCCGGGTGAGGTGGCAGCCAACGAACGATCCTTGGGAGACCTTGCTGCACCAGTCTAGGAGAGACCCCCCAAGAGCTTAGCCACTGACACTGCGCAAAGTTGACAGGACGTCCCCTAAACCGGTGAAGAACGGCAAGAGAGCGGACAGCAAGCATGACTCTCCCGAGTATATGACGAGAGTTCATGGGCTGGCCATCAAACCTTGCACGGTTCCGGCTGAACCAAATCTCCCACAGAGCAGCCAAGAAGATGCAACGAGATAAACTCCCAGCCACCGATTGGAGCTGAAGACTGCCAAGATAGCCAAAGATAGCAGAGTTGACCGAAGTGGTGCTAGGATAGATAAACTGGAGGAAATCGAATAGGGCGCCCCACACCTCCTTGGCTGTGCGGCTGAGGAAGAACAAGTGCATACAATCTTCAGACCGAGGGGAGGGGCAGCAAGCACATTTGGAGCAAAGAGGAATCCCACATTTTGAAATAATATCGTCGGCAGGTACGCATCCAAGGAGAAGCCGCCAAACATGCACCGACCACTTGACAGGAATAACATGGTCCCAAAGAGCACTCCACGGCTGGGCTGGATGGAGAACAGGAGCAAGCATCAGGCGCACACTCTTGGAGAGAATTGGCCATTGGAGGATGGGGTCCACAGCCATAAGTCTTGCTGTCCCGTAGATGCAAAAGCTTGCTGTAGCAGGATTGGAGGGCAATAACTAGAAGCAGTCAAGAAAGGGTGACCCGCGGGTGATGAAATAGCTTGTTTGACTGAGCACATTTTATCACACATGGCAGCCCATATATGAGGTGGCAGGAAGGAGTACAAGGCAGCCCCACCTGTCCATTTGTCCAACCAAAAAGAAGCATGTGCGTCCATGGGAGATATGAGGACACGGTGGTGAGCATAGATGGTGGTGGCAGCTTGCTGCCACAAGACCCTATCCGCAGCAATTGAATGACTGAAGGTGGCCATGGAATAGTGATCCAATTTAAAGTGTTTAGCCGAAAAAAACTTGGCCCACAGTGATGTAGTAGATATGGCTTCCCATAATAGCTTGGTGCGCATGGCAATTTGCATGTCATAGAGATTGAGGACACCCAAGCCTCCACAGTTAGTGGGCCGGGAAATGGTTGCCCAAGATTTCCAATGTTTCTTTGGCGAGCCTTCATAGGAGCCCCAAAAGAAATTAGCGAGGAGCTTGTGGAATGCTTTGAAGATGGACTTCGGGATCGCCGTAGATGCCAAGGTGTATATAGGCATAGTAGAGAGCACGTGACGAATGAGAATGATTCGCCCTCCCAAAGAAAGGAATCCAGTCTTCCATGCCTGCAGTTTAGCCGCCGTCTTGGACAGAATATAGGAAAAATACACCGCCTTGTGACGGCCCGAGAATAGGGGGACTCCCAAATAGGTGAACGGGAGGTTAGCCTTGACGAACCCCGTGATGTCTTCAATGGATCGCCTGAGAGAAACAGGAGCATTCTGTGCAATAATAAAGTTACTTTTGGCAGTGTTGATAAGTTGACCGGAAGCCACCTCGTATTTCTTGAGAAAGGCAAATAACCGACGTAGATGCCGAACGGAACCATTGGAGAAAACGAGGGTGTCATCGGCATATAACAAGTGGGAGATGGTGGGGCATCTCCTCAGGGTGAAGAAGTTCCCACCGCGGCTTGTATAGAACAACGAGGTCAGCCCACGGCTAAGAGCCTCCTCCGCCAAAATAAAGAGAGCGGGAGCAATAGGGTCACCTTGACGGAGGCCTCTTGTGGATTTGAAGAAACCATGAGAGCTCCCATTAAAGAGGACCGAAAACCAACAATTAGTAATAAGAGGTTCAATGAGGGATATAACGGAGAGATCAAACCCAAATTTATGAAGAACCGCGAATAAGAAATCCCATTCCATCCGGTCATAAGCCTTGGCCATGTCGAGCTTGAAAATGACATTTCTTCCTCGGCCTTTATACCCTAAGTGTTGCACCATATCACGAGCCAGGGAGATGTTTTGCACAATAGACCGGCCTTTCACAAATGCACCTTGTTCCTCGGAGATCAAAATAGGAAGAAGACCGGCCAACCGGTCGCTAAGAACACGTGAGATAACCTTGTAACAGAAGTTACAAAGACTAATAGGGCGGAAGTCTGCACAAAATTTTGGTGCGTCCACCTTGGGAATTAGTGCAATAAGAGAGCAAGTAAAAGAACGTGGAAGAGGGTGGCCACAGAAAAAGCCTTGGACAGCAGCCACAACATCATTGCCCATGAAACCCCAACAAGCACGAAAAAAGTGGCCGGTGAACCCATCAGGGCCCGGAGCACTATCCGGGGACATGTCAAAGACTACATTTTTTATCTCGTCAGCCGAAGGCACCGCCCGGAGCATGGTGTTGTGTACTTCTCCCAAGACCGATGGGACTGCAGCTAGAATATCCGGGTGTAAAAAGTGTGGACTGGAATTGAATGCCGAGGAAAAATGGGACACCATCAAATCTGCCATAGAAGCCTCCTGGTCCACAATAGAGCCATCTTCACCATGAAGAGATGAAATGGTAGCACGTCGTCGATGAGATAAAGCATAAGCATGGAAAAATTTGGTATTACGATCACCTTCTTTTAGCCATTTGATTCTGGATTTTTCCCTCCAGAACATTTCTTCTTGAGTAAGAACTCGATCGAGACCATCCCTGGCGTTGATGTAGGTTTCCCTATGAGCTTCGGAAGGGTCTTGATCAAAGTCATCTTGGGCTGCAGAGAAGACATCTTCAGCTGTCGTGAGATTGGCAAATACATTTTTGAAGACTCGAATATTCCAATCCTTGTAGAAAGACTTCATATGCTTAAGCTTGAGAGCCAAGGCCAATAAGGGTAGGGATGCCGTTGGGGCAGCAGCCCAAGCAACTTGAGAGGCTTCAAAGAAATTCGTGTGCGTAGTCCACATATGATGAAAGTTGAACCTCGATGGCCGGCGCTCGGTGGGGGAGGAAACCGAGAGTAGAAGAGGTCTGTGGTCACTACAGGCACGGGAGAGGTGTTGCACAGAGAGAGGGGGCCCAGATATAGCCCAAAGACCATTGAACAGGACCCGATCTAATCTGGCCCAAATGCCATTACCTGACTGGCCATTGTACCAAGTAAAGTTTCCACCAACAAATCCGGCGTCCTCCAATCCTGCAGCAGAGACACAAGCCTGGAAGTCTACCATGGACAAAGAGAAGGCCCGCCTTCCGCCCCTTTTTTCAGAAGGATGCAAAATACTATTGAAGTCCCCACCAACGATCCACGGTCGGTCACACGAAGAGGAGAAATCCACAAGGTGATCCCATAGAATTCGGCGGTCAGGGATGGTGCAGCAGGCATGAACAACGGACAAGTAGATGGGGTTGTCCAGCACCGAGGTAACAGTAAGGGTAAGTAGTTGCTCCGAACTAGAAACCACAGAGATGTGAATTGGATCTTGCCAGAAAATCCATAACCGACCTTTGGGGGAGCAGTTCGCAACACAGTGGGCCATGCGTAATTTAACTCTGTAATTCTCCAGCAGTGAAGATTGAAGCTTGGGCTCAATAACTGCAACCAATTTAATATCATGTGCCTTGATGAGAAATTTCAGGCGGCTGATGGATTGACAGTTAGCCAATCCACGGATGTTCCAAAAGAGCATCTTCATGGAGGTTGGGTGTTGGAGCATCCTGCCGAGGCTCCCTTGCGAGAGCCCTGTCTGGTCCGAACGGCCAGTACATCGTCCGGAGCGTCCAGGTTCTTACCCACAAAGTGCAGATGGGCAGCATGAATGTCTTGAACTGTAGAGGCCGGTTCTAACCCCGGAACAGTGAGCACTTGAGTGGTTGGGCGTGGGAAAGAGAAGGAGGACCCACTGTCGTTAGATGAAGAAAAGGCCCCATCATCCGCTAGATGCCCGTCTACAGCAGCCGAAGGGTTGAGGGTGGGCTCGTCATCGCAGGGAGCTGGAGTACCAGTATCAGACATCAAGGAAGAGCAGCCCTCAACTCTCACAGCCGCAGTGTCAGCGGTGGAGCCCGACGAGGTGGGCTGGTAAGGGGAGATCGGTGCATCAACAAACCCAGGGGCTGGGGGCCCGTCCGGAGGCACATCAGGGGGATGGCCCGGGCCATGAAAAGCAGGTTGGCATAACCGTGGCCGGAGCATCATAGGGTCCGGCGCAGGGCCCACGGGGGCGACTTGAGCAGGGACGGGCTCATCCGCAACAGGGGATGGGCAGAGATGATCAGCCGAGGAAGCATCAACACCCACCCCGGGGGGAGAGGTCTGAGCACGAACAAGCGCGTGGACAGGAGGCTGCCCACAGCTCACATCAGAGTGAGGAGGATGTGTAATAGCAGCGATGGCACAAGAAGAGTGGCCTTGGGCATCAACGGCGGCAGGAGTGAGGCCGTCGGAGGGAGTTGAAGGCCGAGCGCCAGGGGTCGTGGTGGTGCGACCTCGAATGACCGGCCTAGGGGCGGCAGCCGCCGAAGGGACATCAGAGGCCTTTTTGCATTTGGCAGGAAGATGGCCTAGGCGCTTGCAGGAAGAGCAGTAGTGTGGGGGATTCCTGTAATGAATGGGTTGCCAGTAAGTGTTGGAGCCATAGTTGATGAGCACTCGCGAAGGGAGTGGTTTGGAGACGTCCAACTGCACACAAACACAAGCAGCTAGAGATCGTGTAAGACACTTAGTGTTTCGGTCGATTTGCAAGGGGGGACCGATGCTACCCGCAATGGAGAGCAGCATTTCTTCATGATAAAAGTTGACGGGAAGATCTGGCAACTCCAGCCAGACAGGGACCAGTGGTGAATCGGCCGTTCTGGAGAAATCAAGTGTCCATTTGAAGAAATAGAAAGGTTTGCCTTGAATGTACAAGGTTTCCTTGAGCAGCACCTGCAGGTAGTCTTGCTGAGTTTGGAAGCGCAGAAGAAGGTGCCTTGGGTCCAACGAGCTAATGACGAAGTCCTTGTTGAACCTGAACCTCTGTGCAAGATGGTATCGGATGGCTTCGAAGGGCGGCCGACCGCGAGCGGTGCGTGCGATGATGGCGAATTGTAGGGCTTCACAAGACTGCTGGACCTCGTCATTGGAGAAAAAAGCTGCCGGTTCTCCAGAGTCGGAGAACGCCGGCGCATGAACTGGCATGTTGAGCTTGGGCAGGCCAACCGATTGGCTGACGACTTGTGCAAATGATGGGACCGGCGCGGAGGTAGAACCTCCGGCGATGGTGGCACCCGGGGCGCGAGCCCAAGGAGACGTAGAAGGACCTGGTTTGGTGGGCGGCGCAGCACTCCTCCCTGCCACGGTCTTGGCCAGCGACGAAGGCGGAGGTGCAGGGGCACCCGCAAAGGCAGCCGGAAAGGCTACGGTGGTGGCTGCATCCGAGGAGGGGTGGACCGTGGCCTCACCGCGAGCAGGGGGAGTGGTGGGGAGGGAACAGGCCTCATCCGAAGAAGGCTTAGAGGTGGCCATGGGAGAGAGGCTGGGAGCGTCCAAGAACAGAGTACCGTGAGGGGGTACTGTCCCATCATGAACAGTGCTCGAAATCTGTGAGTGATCCGTAGCAAGCGGGCATGGAGCTTCCGCCAAGGGGGGAAGAGGAGCAGGGCCAAGGAGGCCAATGTTGATCACAGCGCCGCCAACCGCGGCGGAGGTCAAGGGGGCGGGGACGACCAAACCAGCAGGGCTCGGAGGTTGGCGGCCAGGCCCAAGAGGAACAGAGACCGTGGGGCGGCCGGCCGCAACCACAGCCTCCAGCCCACCGGAAGACGATGCGAGGTTGGACGAAGCATCACCTCCCGGGAAGATGGACGGAGAAGGGACCGCAGGGCAGGGGGCGTCTAGACTCGCAAGGCCTGCCGCGGAACCAGACGTGGGAAGCACGTCTAAGTCCGTACCAACGTGGCTAAGTTGAAGAGGCTCCGTGCAGTCGGAGGGGACCGCGAGGGGGGCAGGGACGTCGTCAGATTGCAAAAGCGAGGTAGAGGCGTTGCCGAGGCCAGGGCCTTGCCGGCGGGAGGCCACCTTGGCCTTCCCGCGACCGGCCATGGCCGGGCTCGCGGGCGGGAAACCCAGCTGCAGAACGGAAAGGGGGGGGAAACGGGATGGAGGAGAGAGAAACGATAACTGATTTGATCATTAAGATAATTGGGTCTTGCGCTGCCATAGCAGAGGAACCCTTGAATGCTTCGCCCAAAACATCTTCAAACGAGGATGGCAGAGTAATCTCTTCTTCTTCAAAAGCCACCATGTCGACAGTCGAAGTAGTGATAGCTTGCTTCTCTTTGGCTGCTTCAAGCATTTCTCTTGCAGCTTTGCCTCTTCTTGTCATTAGCCCGGGCCTTTCAGCTAACTTGGCCAACTCTTCCGACTCTTCGGGTAGGGCCCCATATCTGCTAGCCACCCCTACCATGTTGCAAGTGAAGACTTGGATTCTTTTTCCTTACTCCCAGACTGTCTTCTTGACTTGACTAGGGAAGGTTGACTTTTCAAACATTGATATCCTTTTATTCTCTTCATGCTGTGGAGAAGCTTCAGAGTACTTGGCTTGCAAGCCATCTTCATATTCATTGATGTGCACGAATGACACCATTCTTCTTCTTTCCTTGCCTTCTTCTTTTCTTTCGGCGCTAATGGCGCGGAGTAGCCTCTGTCGACTTAGGGAAGAACTTTCCAAGCCATAGAAGTAATTTCGGACCACCTAGGCCATTCCTTCTTGATTATGCCCTGGAGAGAGGGCAGAAATTAACAGTTGGTCTTGCATCGACGACATGTAGGAGTGCCACGATAGTCTAGTAGCTCCGTTCGATCTTGTCGAACGTCGGAGAACATTGGTCTGCCTGGCACAGACCCTATGAGCGGGCGGAGAGGCTACTGGCATGACCTCTTCTTCCTTTGGTGCAGCTTTATTGCCCCCACTCATGGGGTCCTTGACAGTTGATGTTGAATCTTGCGGGGTCGAAACTGGGCCCCGGGTCCTCTTGAGAACCCAAATTTGCTTGAATTTTGGTAGCTTGGGAGCTAGCTTCCCCCGGACATCCATGTCTAGATTGGCCTTCTAGCTTGCTAATGCCTAGAAGGCGTTGTGAATAGGAACTACCGGGATGATATGATCTGGCAAAGCTTCAGCACGGCGGCCGTTCAGATAAACATGAACGCCACCAATTAGAACAGACTTCCCAGAAGCCGAGAGTCGGCCTCGGGAAACAGCAACAACTCTTCTTCTTTGGTTCTTCTTCTTCTTGCTCCCGGACGCCTTGTCAGTGGTGGGGACAGCATGGTAGTCCATGTGGTGGACAAAGCATGAGATAGTATGGCGAGATGGAGTGGTTCCCCACGGACAGCTCGGCTTTGCAGGGGCTACGGCCTTGGCCGCAACAGTCTTGTCAGCTTCCTCGTCTTCGATCCTAAGCAGGCCTGTGAAGGTGACTCCGAAAAAGTTAGGGAACCCCACCACTGGTGGCAGAGTTTCGAAAGTAGTGGGCACCGCCAGGTACCCGTGCTTCGTGTGGGTAGCGACCACTTGAGGGCCGAATGCAAGCGCAGTAAGTCCGCCAGCCATTGAGATCACTGCAAATCAAAATGAGCAAACGATCAGTATTTTGGGGAAGGCCTCTAGGCCTTCTACTTTGGCGAAGAGATGAAGGGAGACTTTGTCCCACCGGGCGTGCCAGCTTTGTGGAACGATCTTTTTATAATAATTATTTGTGTTATTTATTTATTGATTTATTGGTTGGTTTATTAGGCGTGCCAGTCACCGGAGTGACAATTTATTATGCGCTCGATCTAACTTGGTCAGTCGATTGTGAAGTCCGAGTCGAGACCAAAAGTCCGCCATACCATAAAGGCTATGACGTTAATTACGCCCTTCCAAAGAAGGGCAACCCTTGATTAATCGCCAAAGTAGAAGGGTCCCAGGGGCAAAAACAATATGATAGGTATGCTCATTCATTCGTAGGATAGGAGATGCATGTGATTATGCAAAATAAGATATGATATTAATATACGGAATAAATCCGGTAACATATCCCCTTATATTGGTCTATGCCAAGTGGGAATAAAGGACATCCATCCACGGAGTGCCGAGATGGACGCCAAAAGAAAGGTGGGCGTAGCCCGAGATCCGAGAGGATCTAGATGTGACGGGACAATGTCCATTATCATGGTATTTATTGATATCCCCTTAAGAAACTATTGGAGGACATGCAATGGCAGAACTCCAAGAGTCAACAGGGTTAGAAGAAAATATCGCAGTCAAACGGTATAATGTTGGGGTAAAACCCCATTAATTTAGCTCCCTTAGACTTGGATGAAGAACTGTGATTCCCCATGATATGATGAAGGTTGGCATGAAGCCTAATGAGGTTGGGACATTGGGTTTAGACTTAGTTTAGGGCTCATCAAGGTTGCTGGGAAGTTGAGTGTTTGAATAATCATCGGCGCTGAGATGAACTGGCACGGATAGGAATCGGCGCGAAGGCAAACCGGCGAGGTGGAGCCTCGGCGTGGCGGCTTTGGCACGGCAGTGAGCATAAAGGAAGGAATCGGCATGGTATGAGGTCGGCGCGACTAGTGTCTTGGCGCGCCCCTCACTCGGCGCGAAACTCACACCGAGAGAGGGCTACGCCGGGAGGCTATATGGCGCCGACAAGAGGGATTCTTTAGGGCTTTTGAGGGCTTTGAGGCTGTGGATTTTGGGGAATCTCATGTTTAATCTGGGCTTCATGGGCTCTGGCAATGATGTTTAGGTAAGCTGAAAGGGGAGGATAAATTCATCCACATAAGGTCTAAGGAGACCATGTGACAATCAACGGGAAATCTCATAATGATTATGTTCCCCTTGTACAGTGGGCAAAGGGCCATGAGATAGTCTGTCTCAGGCCTCTGCCACACAGCAGGGGGTTGATTCATCAGTTTAATGAAAAACATTACACGATATGACAAAGCAAGGATCGTGAATGAATTTCGGCAGCATCTCCCCTTATTTTGGACTGTACCAAAGGGGAGTATAGGACATCCATCTACGAGTGCCGAGATGGAAGCCAAAGGAAAGATGGGCGTAGCCCGAGATCCAGAAGGATCAGAATTCAGCGGGACAGTATCCACTAATCGTGGCGCCTCATTAATATTCCCCTAAGGGAACCAGCAGAGAACATGCAGTGGCAGAACTCTGTGGCCTGGCGGGGTGAAAGAAGGAAATCGGAAACTTGAATTGAAACAAATGTAGGGGTGAAACCCCATAAGTGTAGCTCCTCCGCTTCCCACAAAATTGGACGTAAATGGCCCAACAGAATTGATCCATAAAAATGCATGTGTTTAATCCTATAGATATGTGTACGTATACACATTCATGTATGCATGGCCAATGTGAGTATCAAAGACTAATGGTGGTTAGTTGGTCATTTAAGGATAAGCAAAGGTATGCATTCACTGTACATATTTAAATATGGGTGGACCAAGGAGGGGCTTTCACGTAATGGGTCCCATGCAACTTGGGGTATTGTTTTATGCATTCATCAAGGGTTCACATACTCATACGTGTGTATATGGCAGCAGGTGGTATTTTAGAATGAGGTAAACCGAGCTGTATGCATGAGATTAATAAATGAGCCCATATATATATTCACATATACGGGATGGGTTTGCATATATATATATATACTTATTCTATTTGATGGCCAAGAGCCTTTACTCATATGTGTATGAAGTGGACGGGGGTTTGGATAACGAGGGAACTCGTATATCGGAACTTAAATGCTTTATGCATGCATGTGGCGGAGTGACGGCCTTGTTACTCGGCGACAGTGAGCACTCAGCGCGGAAATGAAAAGGAGAGTCTCGGTGCGCCTGGTAATCGGCGCGGGTTTGGCGCCGAGAGCAGCGGGCGCCGAGGCTAGCCGAAAGGGGGCTCTGGGGTTTAGACTTTCATGGAAGTTGTCGGGATTGAGCTCCTCCGAGTGAACAGAAAATCATCAGGAGAACACAAACACGAGAATGGGGCCAGGCAAAAATTACTTTTTCTCATGATTTGTGGGACAAGAAAACCACGAGATAAGCTGTCTCGGGCTCCCATCTCGTATCAGAGATAAATACTTCGACTACTCGCGGTAGAACTCAGGGAGTAAGCACCAGAACTCAGTATTCTCGGAGCGTAGAAATGCCTTCACGAATGTCATTGACAGATGGGATAATACTCCCACTATCTCTGCGAAGTCATAGTAGTCATTAGGCCATCGCCCAGGGTTAAATGAAAGAAACGTAAATCGGAGCTATAGAAATTCGAGATAGAATGATGGGAGCACACGGGAGAACATCAAAGGGATTTGGTTACAGCAACACAAGAAAATCTCATGCATCAACAGATGTTCCATTTATACAAAATCAGGCATCGCCAAGATACAAATATAAGCCATAAAGGGCTGTGCTATTACATAAGGAGAGAACGAAAATAGAAAAGAAAGAAAGAACAGGGGAGGGGGACTGTAGCCCCGAGGGGCGTCGGACGGCAGCAACAACGGCGCCCCCTACCTCTGCTCGCAGATAGCTCTCCCTTCTCTCCTTCCTCTTTGCTGACTGGCTCTCTCTCTCTTTCTTTTTCTTTTCTTTCTTCTCTCGCAAATCTCTTTTCTTCGCTCGCTCAGCAGGCCGCCACCACCTCTGCCCGGGAGCCTTTGCTGCCTCGAATGAAGGCCTTTTTATAATGGCTTTTTAACCCTTGACCTATCGGCGCGCATCCTTAGTCTTGAGGTCGCTTTTGCTCATCGGCGCCTCCTCTGTTCACGGCATCGGCGCGCCTCTTGTTTGTTTTGGGCTTCGGGTTCGGATGGGCCTTGATCATGGCCTCGGCGACACTTTCACCTTGGTGGTCGATGGGCCATGGGCGGCCCACTCCCAGTGTCATCGACGGCCCTTTTACGTGTCTTCGTCTTTTCTTTTATCCCCTGAAAATAAGAAATATAAGATGAAATATGTTAGTATTATTATTATCTTATCATTTTATTATTATTTTATTATTATTGTTATATCTTCTCTTCTCTCTTTTTTTATCTTTTATTATTATTATTATTATTATATATATTTATTTATTACGTGTCAACAACTATTTACCATCTTAATAATCCATGGTGTGGATATTTTCTTAACAAATCTTTCAATCTATCCCAAGCTTCATGGATTTGTTCTCCAAGGTTCTGACTAAATCTAGTAATTGCTCTTCTCATTGTATTGGTCCTCCCAATGGGATAAAATTTCTTCAAAAACTCTTTTTGTATTTCCGCCCATGTGTCTATTGATCTACCCAAGGCTCCTAACCAATATTTAGCTTTGTCCTTGAAAGAGTATGAGAAGAAAGTCAATCTAAGAGTATCATCAAAAAGTTTTGGATTGTAAAAGTTGAACAAATCTGGAGGAACTCATCTAGATATTTGTATGGATCTTCATTGGTATTGTCATTGAAGGATGGCAATATTTGAATGGTGCTTGATTTAATCTCATATTGGGTCGCTTGGTTTTGGGGTGCTTGAACATAGAAGGAAGGTTGATATTGATTTGGCATGAAATATTCCTTCATTTGTTTGAGAGCTACTTATTTATTTTGGTCTGCCATGAGGTTAGGTTGATGTTGATTTCTAAGATGCTATAACCTCTCAATCTCACCTATGGGTTCAAGTAAAGGTGGATGTAGGGATCTCCTACCGTGCATGCAATGCAAAAAGGGCCCAAACAGTGAGTGTGTTGTTTTGTGTTTTTTTTCAAAGTAATGCAACTAAATCAACAACTATATGAATGATGTATGCCAAATGATGGGTTTTTTTTATAACTTCTAAGGGCAAGCTAACTTCAAGGTGCTTCTTGATACAACCGGCCCGGCGTCCGTGAGGGAATCCAAGGGTGCGGGGACTTATGGAAGTCTTGAAAAAGGAGATTCCAATCTAAAGAGACGGAGTGCTCAATGGAGGGTCCTTACAATTTCAAGAGGGGTGTACCTAAATCGCCCTTAAAATGGAGAAAGAGAAGAAGATAATTATGATTTTTTCTTTTTCAAATGATGCAAGAACAAAGAACAAAGAATCAACCATATGCAACAATGCATGAAAGAGATGCAACTAATATCGAAGAATGATGTCATGACAATTTTTTTTCTTTTTTCTATTTTTTTTTCAGGGAATTTTTTTTTCTATTTTTTTATCAAAAAGAAAGATGGATAAAAGACGAATAGCAACTAAAACAACAAACAAGATGCAAATCTACTAAAAAATGAAGCCTAAAGTCATATTTTTTATGTTTTCTGGGTTTTCTGATTTTGTTATATTTTATAAGAATTTTTTGATTTTATTTGAGATTTTTCTAAGAATTTATAAAACAGGACATATTCCTACGTTTACTGACTTTTAGCGACGTTTGAATTTCTAGGATTTTTATATTTACATAATTCTGTTCCCTGTTGTGACAGATATAGACCTTCAGCGACGCTTCTTATTTTCTGCAACAGTTTATTTCCTATGAATTTCATGTCCAAATTTTTTTATGATTTTATGATTTTTTTTCCTGTAAAATAAAAACAAAAAAATTAGTATACAAATATACACATCAAACACAAGAATTTTCAACTATCAAAAATCATTTTCCTCCCCGACAACGGTGCCAAAAATTAATGTACATAAAACTCGTCGTTAAAGCCATGCCACAATTTCAAAAATAACCGCACTCACTCACTAAAAATATTTGAAAACCAAGTAGAGTGGTAAGAACGGGTCGATCCCATGGAGAGGAATATTTTCAATTAATCACAAGTTGAAAAATTCTTATATTTGCAAGATCTGAATTTGGGTGAGTTTATGCTAAAGGAAAATAAAATTGCATGAACATGGGAATAAAATAAACCTATCTAAAGAATATGAGAGGGTTGAGAAGATAATTTGGAGGTAGAGAGAGAGAAAACTAGAATTGCAAATGATGAATTTTTATTGCTTAAGATGAAGGATTACAACTCTATGAAAAATAAAATTACAACTTGCATAAAATAAAAGAACAAGGGAAGAAAGGGGCCAAGAGAGTGAAGAATAGCACCGCCCATGTCGTGTCGAGCCTTTGAGTGGATCGCCCGCCTTAGAGAGGAACGTCGCCTTTAGAGCACCAAAGAAGAGAATCTCCGTCAAAGGGATGTTCAGAGTTAAATAGAGGAAGAGGGAAAGAGGAAGAGAGGAGGAAGATTTAAAACTAGTGTAAAAGCACGTGTGTGCGTGGGTTTGAAAACAAAGAGAAGAGAAGAGAGTTGAGAACAGAGAGATATGAGAGTTTTACGGGAGGAAGAAGGCACAGTAAATAGTGAAAAAAAGTAAAAAAATAGAGCGTAAGAAGAATTGAAATAACTTTAAAACAAAGATTACTTAGAAGATATGGAAGAAGAGAACGTTGAAGATCAGAAAGAGAGGAAGAAATTTGATGAAGAGTGCAGAGGAAGAAGATGATCAGAAAAGGGTGAAAACTGAGGAAGAACAGGGACATCTTGCGTGGATGAACAGTAAAAAACTAAGAATTGAACTTTAGAAAATTGAAAATAACTTGAAAACGAGAGAGAATTTGAGGAAGAGGAGGAAGAAGAAAGTTTAAAGCACTTAAAAATGGAGAACTTTACTGAAGATAGTAAATTGAAAAGAAGAACAAAAAAGTATGAAAAAGGCTTAAAAATGCTATGATTTTTTTCACGGTGCTCTCGGGCGGCTATTTATAGGCTACAGGGGACTCTCACGATTGGAGGCTTTTAAAAACAAGTTTGAATCCAACTTTCCTTCAAAGAGCCTATTCATTCTAAGCTTCTTGCCTCCTTAAGAGTCCTCCTTTCGCACATCAAGTGGAGATAACTCCAAACATAGCAAGATTGCTTCGTTCGAACTCATCCGTTTCCATTTCTGGTTCGAGTGAAAATGGCGTCTGGACAAGTAGGCGCACATTCTTTTCTACGTCTGATAGCTTGGTCACCCATTCTTTATTTCCTCAATTTGATATTTTCTTTATTTTTCGTACCATGGAATTGACGTCTGATCATTCCGGCGCACATTCCTTTTTCCATTTTTCAGCCTTTTTCTTTTTACATTAAATCCAAAATTTGCGTCCGTGCACTGCGTCACACATTCTTGGGTTGGCACCTTACCAATCAGTCGCTCATTAATTGGCGCCTGGGCCTCTGGTCGCTTATTCTTCTTCTTCAAAAAAATGGCGTCCAGACTCCTGGTCACTAATTCTTGAAAATGCAAAAAATTCAAAATACTCAATGAACTTCATTTCAAAATGAATTGTGACAATTGAGCAATTTCTTAAATATTTCTCACATTATCATTTTGACTCAAAATTATGATAAATTCATGCAAACTCAAATTAATGGTGAAAATGAGATTTGGTGATGTTAGTGCACAATTATGCTCGTTAAATACTCAAAAAGTGTGAATGTGATGCAAATTATGATATGAAATATGATACTCATCATCTCACTCTCCCACTCTCACCATCTCCCTCTCTCACGGTCATGTCTCCTTCTCCCTTTCCCTCTCTCTCTAACACACGCACGCACTCACAGAGGGGGAGGGTCGATCCCCTCCGTCTCCCTCTCCCTCACTCTATCTCCCCTCTCCCTCTCTCACTGTCTCCGACTCTCACGGTCTTGTCTCCCTCTCCCTCTCTCTCTAACACACGCACACACTCACAGACAGGGAGGGCCGATCCCCTCCTTCTCCCTCTCCCTCACTCCATCTCCCCTCTCTAACTGTCTCTCTAACACTCACTCACAGAGATGAAGGGGCCGAGCCCCTTTGTCTCCCTCTCTCTCTAACACACATACTCACTCACAGAGGGGGGCGATCCCCTCTATCTTCCCTCTCTAACTCTCTCTCTAACACACACACTCACAGAGATGTAGGGGCCGAGCCCCTCTGTCTCCCTCTCCCTCACCCTCACTCTATCTCCCTCTCTTACTCTCTCTCTCACTGTCGCACACACGCATACAGAGAGGGGCAAGGCCCCCCTCCCATTCATTTACCCTCTCTCTCTCTCTCTCTCTCTCTCTCTCTGTCTCTCACAGTGACAAAATTTTCGTGCAGGGCTATTAGGATCGGGGACGGTAACGGACTTCGTTCTATCTTTCCGACGAATTTTACCAATAAAGGGTCAGTAAAATATATTTTAAAAAATACATTATTTAATTTTAATTTATTTAATCTGAATATTTATTATTTAAATTTATTATTTATTATTATTATGTGGGTGTGT
This sequence comes from Amorphophallus konjac, assembly GCA_022559845.1. Taxonomy (NCBI): domain Eukaryota; kingdom Viridiplantae; phylum Streptophyta; class Magnoliopsida; order Alismatales; family Araceae; genus Amorphophallus; species Amorphophallus konjac. Next base: position 373,614,539 of record CM040126.1, on the reverse strand, counting down.
GTTTAAATTTATTATTTGTGTTGACTTCCCTAATTGATTTTGGCATTAAGGTTTTGATGATCTCAAAATATGTGTGTTATTGTGCTTGATGGTTTTATTCCTTTGATGAACTCTTGATAAGTCTTAAATTTGGTAAGACTTGAATTCCTCTCTTGATTTGAGTTCTTGATCCATATTCTTATGATCATTGAGATTTGATGAGCATGAGTGTCAATTTTTGAGGCCTTTGTTCTCATAGTTTTTGTTAATAGAAAGTGAATGTTTGAATTCCTTCTTTAGTGCTCAAACATGACTGAAAGATGGTCAAAGTACATTCAAATGGAAAGTCAAGGTATGTAGCTTTTGATTTAAGTGTTTCATGGGCTTACTGCATTTTATTCTATGTGTTCCAGGTGAAGGTGTCAATAGGAAAAATAATCCAATTGACAGGGTTTCCTATGAAATTGTAAAATTTCCAGAAATAGCACAACATCCGGTCAACAGAGTATGAAATTCGATCGACAGGTTTCTGGTGGAACTTCAATTTTCTAGAACAAGCATGCAGTCTGGTCAACAGAATATGAAATCCGGTCGACAGGTTTTCTGTGGAGCCTCAATTTTTCATAACTAACTTGAAGTCCGGTCGACAGAAAGTGAAATCCGGTCAACATGTTTTCTATGGAGTCTCAATCTTCCAGAAGTAACTTGAAGTCTGGTCGACAGGGTTATTGTGTAGGTTCTTCATCTAGAACTTGAGGAAAGTTCGGTCAACAGGATGCACAATTGCCAAGTCGACATAAAAAAATAAAGGGGACAATGCGATGTCGATCGAAGGCATACAAAAGGTCTTGATCTATTGGGACAGAACAAGGTCTGGTCAGAGGGTCCATAAGTTTAGTCGACCGAGATATCATGAAATCTACATTGTCATTTGTGAACTCGCTACGGATCGCACATGAGACCTCCTATGGCCCTAGAATTTGTCTGAAATGCCCTCAACTCGTTTCCTGACAAGTGAGAGGACCCTAGGGCACTTTCTGGAAAGGGTATGGAAGTAATCTTACCCATTTAATCTCATATAAAACTATTTGTTACGAGAGTTGGAATGATGCACTACAAGAAAGAGAAAAGAGTGACTATTTCATTGGGAGAGCTCATCATCCTGCCACCAAGTGAAGGAGAAGAAGGAGAGAAGTGTGGAATCTTTGAAGAAGTGGGTGGTTCATCATCTGAAGTGCTTCATCCTATCAATCTACATCTTAGGAGGCTGGTGGATCATAGAGCAGATCTAGAGGAATTTGGGATCAGATCTAATTCACACAGGAAACCAAAGGGGGATTTCTAATTCTTCTATTCTACTGGTGGATCATAGAGCAGATCTAGAGGAATTTGGGATCAGATCTAATTCACGCAGGAAACCAAAGGGGGATTTCTAATTCTTCTATTCTACTGGTTTGAGAGCGTCATTGTAATATTCTGAACATAATTCCATTTGAGTGATTGAGTGTGTGTGGTGCAGAGATTCTTATCTCTGTGTATTTGTGAGTGTGCCTGGGTTGCTCGGTGCAGCGTGATTGTGTTGGAGACTCTGTCTCCGTGAATTGTGTGGAGACTTTGTCTCTATTTGTGTGTGTGCTACTTAGTAGCGTGGATATAGTGAAGCCTCATTGGTTAGTGGGGGGTGGATGTAGGCATACTGGTGTGTGTGGCCGAACCACCTAAAAATCTTGTGTCTTTGTGATTTGGATTGTATGTGACTAAAATCGTGTGCATTTTCTATGGCTTAGATCGAGTTTGTTTCGGTGAGGTTAGAGAGAATTGGTTAATTCTTGATCTATCTTGATTGCTTAAAATCAATTCACTTGACAATCGTTTTTCAGTCAAAAATTTGGGGGCAATCAATTCAACCCCCCTTCTTGATTGCCGTTAGCCTGGGATATCAATTGGTATCAAAGCGTTGGTCTCTATTTATATAGACTTTACAGTCTTTGGGCAAAGATCACAAGCAAATGGCAAGCAACGCATTATTGCCTGAAGGCCACTCGATTCATAGGCCACCCTTCTTTGATGGGACAACTTATCCCTACTGAAAAAATAGGATGACTATGTTTCTTCGGGTGCAGGAATTTGATGTATGGCGTGTGATTAGTAAAGGTCCATATCAACAACCTGAGAATGAAGATGCTTGGACTGAGGAACATATTAAAAACTCAATTGCCAATTCCAAAGCAATGAATATAGTTCAATGCGCTATTCATCCCAATGAGTACTCACGTATCTCTATGTGTTCATCAGCACATGAAATGTGGAATAAACTCAGGTTGATCTATGAAGACACGTCTGAAGTTAAGGAGACAAAAGCCAATCTTCTCATAAGGGACCTGTGGACGCACTTTTTGACATGCTTTATTCGTTCATTCTTTAAGTCGATTTATTCGGTGGGATTATTTGTTTATTAAGTGCGTGGGCGTGCCAGTCACGAAGTGACAATTTGTTCGGGCTTCGTGGAAGCCCTGGTGCGCACCGTCTGACCGATCAGACGATTGTGTAGTTCATGTTGAAACAGAAACCCGTCGTGCCGTAAAGGTCACGACGTCATTTACATCCCCTCAGAGAGGGGAACACCCTTGATTAATCGTTGAGAAAAGAGGGCCTCACAGCCTAACAAGTTATAAGTTAAATGAGATTAAGAAAGCCTGGAATTGTACTGAAAGGTTTTAGGCTAACAGTGTAAATAGTAAAAATGTGTCGGTCACTCGTGGACCATTTTATATTCGGATGGGTGTCCATTTCAAAAAACGCGATGTAAGCGGGAACAAACCCGTACAGATGTCTGCCGAAGACACGACAAGTTTAATATTTAATTCGAGAGTGGGTCGAATTGAAAAAGGATGTTGGCCCAAGCGAGGCCGGCCTATGGCCATGCCAGGGAGTAATCCCTGGGGTCCATAGTCGGTCAGCAGGGCAGCGTTGACATTCCCTCTATGTGGTCCAAGGGGAGAGGAGATCTCAGTGAGTGTATGCCACGCGGCTACAGTTTTAATTTGTTAGTTTAGTTCCACTTACGTGTGCGTTTTATTCCATTTACATTCCTTTATCGCTTCCTTGTTTGAGTGGCAATATGGGAAGGCCCGAGGTCGACGCGAGAGGGAACTGACCTGGAGGGAGGTCGACGCATAGAGGAGCTGACCTGAAGGGAGGTTGACACTGGCGGAGGTTGACCTAAAGGAAGGTCGATGCAGAGAAGCCCTGGATTATGGCAAGGTCAACGCAGGCTTGGTTTGGGAAAGGTGAGGTCGATGCAGGCACACGGGAAACACAACTATGCAATCATATGCCAAGGAACGTGGTCTCTTTTATTCACGGTATGCATGTAGAATTTTAGTTAATTCCCTTCTTTGTTCATGATGGATGCTCATGCTCGTACTTGTCAATGTAATGTGGCAGTGTTTATGCCGGGCTCTCTTCACGTCGTCCATAGTTCTTATGCCTTAGCAGGGGTGTCTTGTTGTTATATATTTCATTTGTTTGTTGCTTCCTTTTGTATTTTAATGTGTATATAATTCGGGCAAAAATTCGGCAGCATCTCCCCCAGACCCGGATACGGGAGGGGTAAAGCGGGTACACGTCCACAAGGAGTGACGTAACCCAAAGTAAAGGTGCCCACAGAAGTGGCAACACCTCGAGGAAGCCCGCGAACCATCAGGTGGAAAGCATAGGTGCACGGTGAAGACACAGAGCTGAGAAGAGGTCTCCACCATATCAAGGAGGAAGGGTGGCAAGGCCGCCGGGTCAGGAGTAGAGGAGGGCAAGCCATCGGATCAAGAGGTAAGGTAGGCGAGCCACCGGATCAGGAGGTGAGGTAGGCAAGCCACCGAACCAAGGAGATGGTGATGCCATCAGATGGAAAGTGGGGGGGTTAAGGCATCACCGGATCAAGCACTAGAGCGCCACCGGATCACCGTGATTAAGATGCCACTGGATTATACCCCATGGTGGGCCACCGGATGAGAACGAAAGGTGGCCAAGCCATCGAATCAAGGAGGTGGGCAGCGGTGCCACCGGATCGAGAAGGTAGTGGTGCCATCGGATCAGGAGGGCAAGGTGGGCCATCGGATCATGCGTGGTGATGCCACCGGATCAGGAGCCAAAACGGGCGGGCCACCGCATCAAATGCTATGGTGGTTGAGCCACCGTATCAAGGGATGGGCAGACCATCGAATCAAGCTGTCAAGTGAGCCACCGTGTCAAAGGATGGACCAGACTACCGGATTAGCATGATACGATGGCCACCGTATCAAAGGATGAACCATGCCACCGGATTAGCATGCTACAATGGCTGAGCTACCGGACCAAAGGGATTGGGAGGGTGGCTAGGCCACCGGATCACAAGCGAGAGTTGGCCACGGGGTCTCTGGGTGGCAGAGCCACCTGATCACGCCAATAGCGGGGCTACCAGATGGCAAAGAGATTAGAGCAAAGGAAATGCAAGAGAGAGGGGGTAAGGATGCCAACACGGATAAACAAGAGGGGCTGCAGAGGAGGGGTTAAGTGTGGCTGCCAGATCGAGGCCAAATGAGAAGATGCCACCGGATGGCAATAGAGGACGAGGCCACCGGATCGAGCGGGGTAAAGATTGGGGGGTTAGTTCTGAGCAAGGGATCCCTCCATGACACCAAGAGTGCCTGGACCTCAGCCACGAGTTGGCAAGACCTAGATGCTGAAACATACCTAATCGTTACTTCAGAGAGGAGGTCACAAGAAGAAAATGGTGGAGAGAGAGACAAAGGAATATGGCCTTCAGGGTTTGGATTTCGAGCCTAGCTCATCGCATTGAGCAGGCTCTTAATCTACCCTCCAAGAGACGTAAGAAGCATAAGAAGGCACACATTCAAGCCCAGAAACTTGTAACTCTTATTCGTTGAGAAAAGAGAAATCCCAAGATGCAATACAATGGGAACACGGAGGAAGAGTGCAACGAAGAAATAGGGAAGACAGAGTAGTGGGGAGGAGGGGGAATGGAGCATGAGCTCCTCCCCCCTCTCTTCTTCTTTCTTCTACAAGACCCTCCCCTTCTCTCTGGATCTCTTCTTCTCCTCTTACCTTCACTCTTTTCTTTTCTTCTCTTTAATGCAAGCGGAGCTAGAGCAGGAGAAGAAGTTGCATGGCTAGACTCTCTCTCGGTGTGTATCTTTTTTTCTCCTCTTTTTCTCCTCTTTATATGCAGGGCCATTGGATATGGTGGGAGGGTCAATAGGATCACATCGAATCTTCTCTCTCGTCACTTCTTTCTATCGTATCCGCAAGCCGGTTTCCATATACGATGTGTGCAGGGAGTTGGTAGCCAGGAAAGGATGCCATAGGAAGCTTCCCAAATGGTGACAACTTAGTTTGTGGCTGCTCCGCGTCGGTGGGAGAGACATCTAGGCGAGGGCAATGCCCATCGATCTTGCGAAAAGTAGTATTTGCCATTTTCATCTAACTGTGCCGGAGCCACCGGACCATATGCTAAAGCGGGCCACCGTATGAAGCAGGCCACCAGATTGCTCAACACGCATCACCACCGGATGACCGAAGTAAAAGGGGGGGCACCGGATCACCAACTGCGCGATGCCACTGGTTCAATGGGCCACAAAGGCCACCGGATCGCTCGCTTCAGACTGCCACCGGATCAAGACCTCAGGGCACCACCAAATCGCATGGTCTAGGGGCCACCGGATCACACCCAAAGTGTCCCCACCGGATCACTTGGGTAGAAGCCATGGCTCTCTTGGTTTAAGGGCATTTGAGGCTGATTCGGTCTTCCCTGCTGGAGGGCCTTCAAGGGTGCTCCTCCTCTCCGGTCAAGGGTTTGATTCGCCCGTCTGAGCGTGGGTTAATGTGCGTGCGGTCGCGCACAGTTGTTGATCTTGTTCAGGGACTTGAGGCACTCGAACTCCCTGAGTGTGCTCTTTGTTGCTATAGTCATGAGGTGAAATCACGGCAACATGTCAATTCGGGGATGTCCAACTCCCTGTGGGTTAATCCACCCTATCGGACGTAAGGTGTTTTCGAATGTGAAGCTTCTTTGGGGACGACCCATAGATCGTCTCTTGAAGTTCTTCTATTCACTGGGGGGCCTAGACGAGCTTTGGCATCATCTAAAGATGTGTCTGTTCTGGACTTGCTTGAGGAGCTCCACGGACGTGAAATTTTACACGTCCACAAATGCCCCTCAGCCACGGGTAGCGCGGGCGAAGGATGAGACAAGCGGTGCAAGTTGGTGCACCTATCCCTGTTCACCCTCACCGAGTCTTGGAGCATTGGACTGGCAGGGCCACGGAGATGATGACACTCCCGCCCCATCAAACCTGTATTTTATATATGTATACACGTACATATATATATAATACTCCTCTTTTTTTTGAATGAAATTCTTTTCTCTCTTTTTTTCTTTTTTTAAATCATTTTCTCTATTTTTTTAATTCTTTTCTCTCTTTTCCTTTCTCCCTTTTTTTCTTTTTTTTTTGCTGTTAGGTTGGCCGCCATCGGTTGAGCCACCGGTTAACGGCCTGGAAGCCGAACCGGTGGAACGACCAGGCCCTATAAGAGGGTGGGTGGCATTTCGTTTTACCCCCCCACCCTTTCGAATTTCAAATCCCTTCGAAGCCTAGATGCCTCTCTCTCTTTCTCTGCATGCCATCCGCCTGCCCCCCCTTCGCCAGTCGCCATCGCTGCCAACGTCGCCGTCGCCGCTGGTGCTCTGAGGGTGAGGAGACCCAGCCCTGGGCTGTCCCTCCACCTTCTATCTTCTTCTTCTTCTCTTCTCCTTCCCCCTTTCTCTCTTCTCTTCGTTCCACTCTGCAGGGCGAGCGAAGCCCTAACCCTGGCTTCCACTCCTTCCCCCCCTCTTCTTCTCCTCTTCTATTTCTTCTCCTTCTTTTCTTTTTCTCCTTCTCTTCTTCTTCTTCTGTTGTTCTTCTCCTTCCGGTGGTCTGCATACGGTCGCCGGTGCCACCGTATCAGTGGCCTTGCGAGGCACGAGGATCCGAGGAGCCGCCGTATCAGAAGCCAGTAGCCACGCTGAGGGCAGCCACTGTATCAGAAGAGGCTCTGAGGAGCAGCCGTATCAAGGGGTTTTGAGGCTGCCACCGTATCAGGTGGGCCCAAGGGGGGTAGCCACCGTATCAGGTCCGCTGAGGGGCCACCGGATCAGGAGGACTCGGGGGGTTGCCACCAGATCAAGCGCTAAAGGAGCCACCGGATCAAACGGGGGGGGGGGGGGGGGGAGCCACAGGATCGGGGCTCGGAAGGCGGGTCACCAGATCAGACACTAGTGGGTCCCACCAGATCGAAGGATGGCGGGTGCGACCGGATCAACCCGACAGGGGGGGAGATGGCAGTGGCTAGGGCTTAAGGGCCAATGGACCGCCCACAAGGGTGAAGAACAATTCGGTGCTGCCATTTTTGTGTGCACCACTACTTTTGGGGGTCGTCACTCGTGGATGTGCACCCGCTCCTCTCCTTCCGCCTCTAGCCTAGGGGAGACTCTGCCGAAATTTCATCAGAATTATTACGCTTTGTTTGTTTAACTTCAGCAGCATCCCTTTCTTCTTTTGACCTTTCATTCAAACTATGGCCTTATGTTCTGATCAGTTGTTTATTGATGTTCTAGCAGGAAATGGCTTCTCCGAGTGGTTCTTCTCCTTCAACCGATGTCGGCATTAAGTACGATGTTCCCATTGCCCCTCCGACCATGAATTGGCTGAATGTAGAGGGCTTAGATTGGAAATACGACAGGATAGCTGAACTCGCGGAGTCTTCGGGATCCAACACGGACACCATAGATCCTGGGCGGCTTGCCCTTGCTGACGGCGGCTATACATTCAGCCGGGATGGGGGATACCGGTAGGATCACCCCAAGGACAAGCACTTGTTGCACTTCTTGAAGCACTTCAGCTCCCGAGGCAAGCCGGACATCATTGCCGTTTAGGACGTGGAGCACACCGTCTTGCAGGTCAGAGCGGCTGGGAGAGTACACAAGGAGAAGCTCCAGTTTGGATTATTCTTGGCCTCGCTGAAATGGGGGTGCAGGGATGAACCATACATCCTGGACTGTTTGGCGATCTGTTTCAAGCACAAGATGGCCGTGGGCTGGTTCGCTGACTTCAAGGGCCAAGACGCACACAGCTTCAGAGAAGGGGCGGTGGAGTTCACAGATTACGTACTGTACAATTATGCCTCATTGCTGATCAAGGCTGGGATATACCACAGCGTGTATGCCTCCATATTCAAGTATCCCATCTCCAAGGGACTATGTTGCGGGATGATGGAGGTCTTCACCCTACAGCTCAACACTTTCTACACTGCCGAAGGTGAAACTTCCATTGACCTCTGGAGTCTTCACCAGTTAACCGGCTTGCCTATTGATGGGGAGCCGTACAAGGAAGTGTGCCTCCCAGATATGATCAAGGATGAGACACATGGGGAAGGCCTTTACACCCTCGGGTATTCTTATCGGTACTTAATGAAAGTGTACCAGGAACTTTGGCTATCCTACCACGGGGCGAGGCACCCGCTGCGCAGCGACAAGCGGAGAGTTCGCATGGGGATGTGGCTGCATTATTTCTTTCGAGGGGAGAAGAAGTATGACGACTTCCCCTCCATTGGTGCCATGGCGTCTTCAAAGAAATCGGGCCAGAGAAAATTGGACTTGGGAGCCACAGTATTTCAGCTCTACAAGGATGGTCCCAATCCCGCTGGCGTTGATGCCATGACGCACTGCGTAGCGTTTTTAGCCTATTGGCTATGCTCGTTCGCCATGCGGTATGGGGACGAGATGGTCATTTGGCCCGAAGCCATATACCCTGCGTGCCAGATGGCATGGGGCATCAAGTTGTCACTTTGCCCCTCAGCATTGTGCCTGATATACAAGACTCTCGGGAAAGTCAGCAAAAGCCAGATGCTGGGGTGGGTGCGGACAGTCGGACCCATGCACTTCTTCAACGCGTGGGTCTGTTCTTTATTTCCGGAGTACGCACCGCGTGCCCTCCAGGCTTGGACGATGTCTCCACGGATGTTGGAGTTTGCGAGTGCAGAGCCTGGCACGACGACGACACAATTGTTCCTTCTAAGAGGTAGGCTCACCAACCTTCCCCGCGATGCCCCGGGTAGCATCCACTTCTGGACACTGGCAGCTGACTCCAGCCCATTGACGAGTAGTAAAAGGGAGTGCAGGGATGATCAAGTGGAGCAGTATCTGCACCCCATCAGCCAGCAGACGGTGAGCCATCCAATATTAGAGCCCGAGCTTCAAGACTGGGCATTATCTATTCGCCCCAGCGTCCTCGTCTTCAGAAAGGGGAACACTTTATTGCTGGAGCCATACTATCCGTTCCGGTTCGGGTGCAATTTCGGATATGATCAACACATACTGACGCACAGTGCCCAGTTCCATTTGCCCGTGAGGGTGCTTCAGGGTGGGGTGGTTGATGATCACGCCCGCTCCTGCTGAGATTTCTTCCATCGGTCGGACGCTTCCTCCTTCAGAGTGCCAGCGTCGGGACGGCTTCCGCGGGTTACGGCCGACTGTATCAACTGGTGGAATGCCCGGACTGGGTTCTACCAGCTGTGTAGGACCGACTATTGGGATGGTGCTAAGAGAAAATTCTTGAGCAAGCAGAAGGTGACCGTTCTCGACATAGACCCGGCACACCTACTCTGGCTGAAGTCCAACATGTCGAAGGAGGTGGCAAACTACCTGGCTACGCGGAAAGAGGCCCGGCAACTTAAACCGGCACAATCCATTGACCTGTCGGAGATTGCCGTGGATGACTTCCAGGTGTCCCTCCATGTTTCTTGCCGAATAGGGGCCGACTGGCTGGATCTGATTAACTACCCCTTCCCGATCGAGGAGAGGGTCACCCCATCTCAGGGGGCTCACCCCGAAATAGATTCCATTTGCCCCTATCGGGCATTTGTAAGAAAGGAAGATAGGAGGCTGGAGCGGTACCAGCAAACCACATGGTTGTTTGTTCTGCTACGGGTACATAGGTTGACGATCGAAGATCCTCCTGCCGTGGTCTTGGACAAGAGCCTCAATGTGTCCTTCCACTACGCCGATGGGTGGGGAATGGACCACCTTAATCTGTAATGCTGTCTCACCTCCCGGAAGCACTCCGACTTGGCCGAGCTTGTTGATCGGTGCATCAGGATCGGAGATGTGTGCTGGCTAGTAAGGGAGGCCACCTGCAGGGACAAAGAACCATCTTTGGCGTACTGGCCCTTATCTCGCCTATACATGGGCCCTCCAGGTATGACGCTCCTTTGCCCTTATTCCTTCAAGGACAATATCTTCTTCTCTTTTTCACAATGACTAACACCAATTCTTATGTAGAGTTCCCCTATGGACATAGGATGAATGCCTACTGGTAGCTCCTCTCGCACTTGGTGATGCTGCAATAATTCATCAGGCCAGAATCGACCCCCACTACCACACCACTGCCCCGGAACAGCAAGCGTGCCCGGGCAAGATCACCGGTGAAGAAGGCGCTCACCAAGGCGAAAGCGAGCGAGAAGAAGAAGACCAAGAAGCAACGCATCGATGCTGGGGCTACCACGGCTGCTGCCCCTTCGCTCCCCAGGGTACCTTCTTTTGAAGAGTTTGCCGCTTCTATGGTCGCGCCGAGTCTGACCAAGGGTATGGCCTCTTCACTCTCGTGAATCTTCATGTTCGGGCCTTCTACCAAGGATGTGGCTTTTTAATTTGTCAATTTTGTTATCCCAGGGAGTGCAGAAGTGCCCGCCTCCATCGTCATTCTTGGGCTAGGCGCAGCAGATGTCCCCAAGTCTACGCGAAGCAAAGAATCCAGTGTTATGTGTTCTCCTAAGAGGGGGGCAGAGAAAGGTAACCTTTGCATCATCTTAGGTCGATTCCCGTCTCCCTTGGGCGATCTGGTGATGCAGCTTTTCCTTATGCTTGACAGAGGCCGAGACAATGGCGGAGGGGCCAGAGGTTACTCCATCGTCTTCGCCGACACTGAAGGCGTATTCAAGGCGAGGCACGATGCCGGGGAAGTCCAAAACGCCCAGCCCAGTTCTGATGCGCCGGGCTGCGAAGGCCAAGAAGGACTCCATCTCCCCGGCCAAGGACTCCGTCTCCCCGGCCAAGGCTGTGCTTGCTGCGATCGAGGCTGCATCGAGCGAGCCAATGGACTACAGTTATTCCCCAGATGAGGTGTGATCGACTGGGGACCCTTCTACAGAACCGATGGAGTTTGCACCGATCCCGATGCCTTCATTCTTGCCGACCTCCTTGAGCCTGGTCGTGATAGATGTAAACATAAGCTCGCACCCCATTTGTTAATTTGAAAAGTCTCTTCATAATGTCTTAGCTAACTCCGGTGTCTGGCCAGCACAGGTCCCCAAGGATTCGGTAGAAATGCCCATCTCGAAAGCTCCAGTGAGCGAGGCCGAGACACCGACACCCACGGACACTGCTCTCGAGCCATCGGAGAGGGCTGTGGCTCCTCGAGCCCGCCGACAAGCAATCAGCAAGTCACGGATGTCTTTTGGCCCGGCAACCGAGCTAAAGCTGGTGTCGACCCTAAGGACGGGTGGAGGCATACCCCCGTCTGCCTTGGGTTTCCTAGCAGGCCAATTGCCCCCGACGTCACCCCTACCGCCCCGATGCCTCAGCACTTCATCAGATCCGCAGACTTTACGGGACATGTTACGACACTTCTTCTCGTTCCCGCCCGACTCTCGGGCGGTAGTGGTGTCGACTCCACCTGATGTAGCTCCGAGCCCAGCACTCGTGCCTGCTACTCTTTCGATGGGAGTAGAGGCCTTGGCCTTGCCAGCACCTGAAGTAATTTTCACCCCCAGCTAGGCCGAGACAGTAGAACTAGAGTTGCCCCTAGTCAAAGAGACACCGGGTGCGCTTGCGGAGGTTCTGCTACCACCGGGAGAGACAGAGGAGCCGGCGTTACCCCTTTTCGAGGAGACATCGCGTGCCCTCATGGAGGTTCCGCCCCCACTGCCAGCGGGGATGGAGCAGGAACTCAGCATTGTAGCTGAAGTGGCCAGCACTCCGGTTCCGGTGTTGCTGTCTTCCTCGGCCATGGTGGACACCGAACTCTGGGCGGTGGTGGACAGCAACATGGAGTTCAGCCTTCCTGCGGTGTCCTCCTCTTTGGGCTTCGTCACTTTAGATTTCTAGGTGAGACAGAACCTGACCGTGCTGTGGTCCATGGTGCTTACCGATTCGCAGCTCACATACCGGAGGTTGAAGAGCATTGCGGATAAGTTGGCGGAAGCACTGTAGTTGATGGGCTGCCCGCTGGAAGAATGGTCGAGACGGGTGACATTACTGTTAAAGTATGTAAACCGCCGCGCGTTCCTCAAGACACAAGCTCCCAGTCAATCTGCCGTGCTTTGCTTGCAGAGGGAGGGGTATTCGCGCACCCTCGAGGCACGAGTAAGTGACGAAGAGCAGCACCGGAGCGGTGTGGAAGAGGGTCGCAGCCAAGCCTGGGCCCTAACAAGCCGGATAGAGCGGCTAAAGGGGTGGCTGGTGTTGGCTGAGGCGGAGCTCGTAGAAGTATAGGCGGCCGAGGACAAGGAAGCCGAGTGGCTATCCATCGCCCAAGTTGAGGCAGCCTCCGTCCGGGCAGAGCTGGAACGCCTTCTGGAGCAAGAGGACCGATTGAATGAAATGGCAAACTTTCCTTGTGTCGGAATCCTCCCTTTTGAGGAAATCTTCCGGGGGCTGGATTGAACACCGCGCTCTTCCCCTTTTTGTTATTTTCCCCTCTTTTGAGATTGTAGAGCCGGGGCGTGCCTCCAGGCACATGTAATCCGTGATTTGCAAGGAATGAATTGCCTTTTCCCTGCATATGGTTCTTCACCTGTGTAGCGACTCTCAACTGTCTGTCTTTCTTCTACTCCTTCCTCCTTCTCAAATTGCCTCGGAGTGCGGCCAGAGGAGAGGGAGTGTCCACAAACAGTCCGCGGGGTGAGCCTGTTACGGACCCACGTAAGCGCACAGGAGAGTGGTCACCCTTTCAGAGAAAGTACGAGGGGACAACTCCACCATGCCCCAACGGGAGCTCCAAGTCAAAGGATGTAGCTCAACTCCGATAGGATGGAGAGAAGAGTTTGTTCGTCAAAATGATCCGGACGAGAGGTCCGAATCAGGAGAGGTTCGTTCTCCACCCCAAATGGACAGAGAGAAGAGTTTGTTTATCAAAGATGATCTGGATGGGAGGTTCGGATCGGGAGAAGTTTATTCCACGCCCTAAAGGGAGGGAGAGAAGAGTTTGTTTATCAAAATGATCAGGACGGGAGGTTCGAATAAGGGGAGGTTTATTCTCCACCCCAAAGGGACAGAGAGAAGAGTTTATTTATCAAAATGATCTAGACGGGAGGTCCGAATTAGGAGAGGTTTGTTCTCCACCACAAAGAGACGGAGAGAAGAGTTTATTTGTCAAACCGATCTAGACGGGAGGTCTGAAACAGGAGAGGTTTGTTCCTCACCCCAAAGGGATGGAGAGAAGAGTTTGTTCATCAAAATGATCCAGACGAGAGGTCCGAATCAGGGGAGGTTTATTCTCCACCCCAAAGGGATTGAAAGAAGAGTTTGTTTATCAAAATGATCCGGATGGGACGTCCGAATCAGGAGAGATTTATTCTCCACCCCAAAGGGACGGAGAGAAGAGTTTGTTTGTCAAATTGATCCAGACGGGAGGTCCGAAACAGTAGAGGTTTGTTCCTCGCCCTAAAGGGATGGAGCGAAGATTTTGTTCGTCAAAATGATCTGGATGGGAGGTCCGAATCAAGATAGATTTGTCGGGGCCGATAGAGTGTCAGAGACCGACACGGTTTCTTTGTCTCTTTGTGTGTTCGTAGACACGGGGTCAGTGTCAACACAAGGAAAGGGTTTATTCTCTCTTCCTGGCTATGGATAGAAGGTCCGAGTCAAGTGTGTGTTCATTGGTGCCAGCAAAGTGTCGAAAACCAATACGGTTTCTTCGTCTCTTTGTGGATTCATCAACACAGGGTTAGTGTCAATGCAAGGAAAGGGTTTATTCTCTCTTCCTAGCTCTGGACGAAAGGTCCGAGTAAGGTGAATGTTTGTCGGTGCCGGCAAAGTGTCAGAGACCAACACAGTTTCTTCGTATCTTTATGGATTCGTCAACACAGGGTTAGTGTCAACGCAAGGAAAGTGGTTTATTCTCTCTTCCTGGGTCTGGATGAAAGGTCCGGGTCAGGTGTCTGTTTGTCGGTGCCGGCAAAGTGTCGGAGACCAACATGGTTTCTTTGTCTCTTTGTGGATTCATCGTCACAGGGTTAGTGTCAATGCAAGGAAAGGGTTTATTCTCTCTTCCTGGTTCTTGACAGAAGGTACAAGTCAGGTGTGTATTTGTCGGTGCCGGCAAAGTGTCGGAGACCAACATGGTTTCTTTGTCTCTTTATGGATTCGTCAACATAGGGTTAGTGTCAATGCAAGGAAAGGGTTTAATCTCTCTTCCTGGTTATGGACAGAAGGTCTGAGTCAGGTGTCTGTTTGTCGGTACCGGTCAAAGTGTCGGAGACCAACACTATTTCTTCGTCTCTTTGTGGATTCATCAACACAGGGTTAGTGTCAACGCAAGGAAAGGGTTTATTCTCTCTTCCTGGCTCTGGACGAAAGGTCCGGGTCAGGTGTCTGTTTGTCGGTGCTGGCAAAGTGTCAGAGACCAACACCGTTTCTTCATGTCTTTGTGGATTCTTCAACATAGGGTTAGTGTCAATGCAAGGAAAGGGTTTATTCTCTCCTCCTGGATCTAGACGAAAGGTCTGGGTCAGGTGTCTGTTTGTCGGTGCTGGCAAAGTGTCGGAGACCAACACGGTTTCTTCGTCTCTTTGTATTCCTTCACTGCCACAGGGATGGCACCGCATCAAGTTAGAGTCTCGCTCCTTTTGGCCCGGAGGGCTTTTGGGGCTGAACCTCCTTAGAAATTTTATCGGCTTGGGCTGCAACGATTGGAGAGCCATCGACTGGGGCACCGATGGTGAGGAGCTGTTGGCATGAACGTTGATAGATTGAAAGCTGTTGGCCTGAGGTGCCAATGGCTGGAAGCTATCGACCTGAAGGCTGATAATGAAAGCTGTCGGCCTAAGGGCCAAAGACGGGGAAGCTGTCGGCTTAGGAGTCGATAATTGGAAGCTGTCGGCTAGGGAGCCAATGATGGGGAAGCTGTCGGCTAGAAACATTGATAGTAAGGAAGCTGTCGGCTTGAAGACCGATAATGAAAGCTGTCGGCTAGGGAGCCGATAATGAGGAAGTTGTCGGCTTGAAATACCGATGGTAAGGAAGCTGTCGGCTAGGGAGCCGATAATTAAAGAGCTTCAGAATTGCTGAACATCATGTTGTTTCTTTCCATTCAAAAATGTAATCTCACCCCTGGCAGGGTGGAGAATTGGATTACTCATTGAATGGTGGGATTGGAGCGTGATACAATCTTAAATGTCTACCATTAAGGGGTTGGAACTGAACTTCCCCCCGGTGGTTGACAATCACATAGGCTCCTCCTTCATATACTTTCTGGACCACATAAGGCCCCAACCAATTCTCATTTAGCTTGCCTTTAGGGTTGGCAGCCATAACTTCTCTTCTCTTGACCATGACTAGGTCACCCTTCTTGACTTCGTGCTCCTTGACGAGCTTGTCAAAGGCACGCGCTATCCGGGCCTGGTAAACCTATATATTTTGCTGGGCTTGAAGCCGCTTCCCCTCCAGGTCAGAGAGTTCCTCGAGTCTTCGCTCAACATTTGTCTGTTCTTCCCCGAACAACCCCTGTTGGATTGCGACCCTTAAAGAGGGTATCTCCAATTCTATGGGGACAATCGCTTCTGAGCCGTACACCAAGGAGAAAGGGGAGCAGCCCGTTGGAGTCTTGTAGACAGTACAATATGCCCAGAGTGCCACGTACATCTTATCTTCCCAGTCCCTTTTATTGGAGCTGATAGTCCTTGCCAGGAGGGTGCAAAGAGTTTTGTTAAATGTCTCCGCCAGCCCGTTAGCTTGTGGATTGTACGGGGTGGATGTCCTCCAGTCGATCTTGTACCTCTCGGCCAATCTGTGGACCTCTTGATTGCGGAAGTGACTTCCGTTGTCTGACACGATCCGGATGGGGATGCCGAATCGGAATATTACATTTCACTGGATAAATTGGGCTACAATTTCCCATGTCACTTCTCTTAGAGCTACGGCTTCCACCCATTGGGAGAAGTAGTCAGTTATGGCCAAGATGAATTTTCACCCCAAAGAGGATGGGAGCAGTGGGCCCACAAGATCTGTTCCCTACTGGGCAAATGGCCAGCTGGGTGCCATCAGATGCAGTTGCGTAGGAGGTCGCCTGGGGACCGTCGCATGCTCCTAGCATTTTTGACATGACTTGGCATACTTGTAATAGTCGTCAAACATTGTTGGCCAGTAGTAGCCGAGCTACTTGACTTCAATCTTCATTTTTGGCCCCGCCTGGTGTGCGCCAGCCGTCCCGGCATGAACCTCTTTCATGACCTTCCAAGCCTCTTCGGTGGACAACACCGGAGAAGGACCTTTCTTTTGGCATCAGCCATAATTCAGAACAAAATTCTGTTTCGGACCTTGTAGGAGTCCTTTATTCTAATTAGCTTGATCTTTTCTTCTCTCTTCTTACGTAGTTGTTGGTAGTTGAGCCACTGTACTAGGGGCTCCCTCCAGTCGAACAGGATGGTTGCTTCCACCGTGGCGACTTCACACTCTTCTTCTTCAAGTTCTTCTATCATACTGGGGACCTGTCGTCCATTGATCACCCGTATGTCGAGCTATTCTCCTGGCGAAATTGCCAAAGAGCTCGCCAACTTTGCCAGTGCATCGGCTTGTGCATTCCCTGTTGAACATATCCCAGTGATTTTGACAATAACAAAACATAAGATTCTTATCTTCTATGTACCTTGTATTAAAATGAAGTTTTATGTTTTAAACCATCAAGTCTCAACCCACTTTCACATTAGTATTCATGAATCCTTCCACGCGTTAAAACGAGCCCAAACCAACTTGTAATCAACTATAACACAAGCCCATTTCAAGCGTCGAACCAATGGATAGTTTCAAGTGAGCTAACACTTGACTTTTGCAGGTTTGAAGATTGGCGGTTGACCGGTGGACCCTTGGCGGTCGACCTGAATTTACAGAACTGAAAATTGGGAATCTGTAAACCTGGCGGTCGACCGCGAGGATCTAGCGGTCGACCATTTTTCCCAGCAGCCACACAGCTACATGTTGGCCCATGGCGGTCGACCGCTGGCCTCTGCAGGTCGACGGCCAGCCCCGAGCTGCCAACAATTGTTGACTTTTTATCATTTCGAGAAAAGCCATTCTCATGGGTATTGTTTAATCCCTAAGCAACCAAACTCTCCAGAAATTGTGGATCTGGTCTGGGAGAGTCCTTGGACCATTCAAGAACCTATAAAACATATACAAGAGGGATTGGAAAACCCTAATGCTCATTGTGGATCAAAGGAGGCTACCAAAGGTGGGAAGGAGGAAGCTTGCACTATAGACGTGAACAGTGCTCCGAGAAGATTTCTTCATCCTTCTTCCTTCTTTCTAGAGTGAAGATCAAGCCACATCTGAAGAAGATCAAGCCTGCATCAAGTGGACCTCAAGCTGCATCCAAAGAATCCTTCATCAACTAAGGGGGAGCACTAATCAAGCCCTTGTTCTTGTGTTCTTTCATTCTCACATCCTTCTCTTCTTCAAGTGTGTTTTGGTTGTAATCCTAAACCATTTGTGTGTGTGTGGATCTTCACAGATCCGTGTGTGTGTGTGCAGTCAAGTTTTATTACTTGTGTGTGTGTGTGTGTGTGTGTGGTTGATATTGTATCCTTTCACAAGATAGTGTGTGGATCCACACGGTTGGTGAGGGGTGGACGTAGGTTGCTGTTGTGGCATCCGAACCACCTAAAAATCGCTGTCTCCTTGTGGTTTGTTCCTTTTCTACTATCCCACTTCTGCGCATGCTTGTGGATTTAGTTTAATTGCTATCTTTAGATCTTGTTTTATTGATCACCATCAAATAGATCCGTGGTATATCAAAAGCTGGAATCAGACTGACAAGGCTACTCTTGTCGGAAAGACAACAGTTTGCGTGAGTAAATCTACGGATTTCTTAACTCCGCCTAGTACCAAAGGCTATTGCAGTGATTATCTTTGATATATCTGGTTCATTCTGCACCTATTTTTTAGCATTCTCGCATAATCTTAAAATTGTGTAGAACCTTGGTAAAACTTTGTTTTCACCCAATTCACCTCCCTCTTGGGTGCCATTGATTCCGGAACTTCAATTGGTATCAGAGCCAAGGCTCAATTTCATCAGATCTAACGATCTAGAGCAAGATCCGATCAATGGCAAACAAGGGAACTATGCCTGAGGGCCACTCAATTCATCGTCCTCCTTACTTCGATGGCTCGAATTATTCCTTTTGGAAAAATAGGATGCATGTCTTTCTAAGAGCCCAGGAGTATGAGATATGGAGAGTTGTGGACAAGGGTCCATACAAACTCGGGGATGACGAAGAGAAATGGACACATGAAGAAATTAAAAAATGCACCGTAAATTTCAATGCTATGAATATTATGTAATGCGCTATTCATCCTAATGAGTTCTCTCGTGTGTCTATGTGCAGCTTAGCCAAAGAAATTGGAGACAAGTTGCGTCTCATATATGAAGGAACCTCAGAGGTTAAAGAAACCAAGGCCAACTTGCTCGTCAACGATTATGAACTGTTCAGAATGAAGCCCGAGGAAACAATCTCAAAAATGTTCGCAAGGTTAACTGAGATCACGAATGGTCTCAAGAGCCTCGGGAAGGAGTACACAAACTCCGAACTGGTAAGGAAGGTTTTGAGGTCACTTCTGTCCGCGTGGCACACAAAAGCCACAGTAATTGAGGATTCCAAAAATCTGTCTACATTGCCGTTGGATGAGCTCATAGGGTCTCTAATGACCTATGAGATAAACATGAAGAGAGCGATTGAGGAGGACACAAAGAAGAAGAAAATTGTTGGACTGAAAGCTCATCAGTCTGATGATAACCTTCAAGAAGACGAATCCAGCGAAGGAAGTAATGAAGAAGAAGACTTGGCAATGATCACTCATCAAGTGAGGAAATTCTTGAGAAGGAAGAGGAACTTTCAAGGCAACTTCAGAAGGGACCCAAGGAAGCTCAATCAAGCTAAGGGTGAACCAAGCAAACCAAGTAGCATAATATGCTACGAGTGCAAGAAGCCCTGGCACATGAGAGGAGAATACCCAGATCTGAAGAAGAAATTCAAGAAAGATAAATTCAGAAAGTCCAAAGCCATGGTCGCCACGTGGAGCGACGAAGAGGATGAATCATCTGATGAAGAAATTCAAGAGCTGGTGGAGAACTTGTGTCTTATGGCACATGAAGTTGACTCAACCGAGGTAAATTCTGACCCGGACCTTATTTCAAATGAACAGTGGGAGTCGTAATATGAAAAGCTCTATACAAGATACAAAAAAATCAAAAGTGAAAATAAAGATCTCAAGAAAAAGATTGGTGAGTCAACCCATAATGATATTTATGTGAGATTTGAGAAACTTGAACAAGAATGGTTTGAGATATCTGAAGAAAAAGAAACACTGCTTCAAACAATTTCTGATCTTGAGAGAATTAAAGAGGAACTTTCATGCAAAATTTATGAAATTGAAAACATATGTGAAAAACTCAAAGATGAAAAAGAAACTCTGATTTTCTCCATGTCAGAAATCAAAAATGAAAATGTGTGCTTGAATAAAGAAGTGACTGACCTGCAATCCACTCTTTCTGTGTTTGTTAAAGGGAAACATAACCTAGACAACATTTTGGGAGTTAAAGTTAACTTCCGAAGAGCCGGATTGGGGTACATACCCCAGAATAAAAAATCTCTTGAACACAAGGTCACCACATCTCACGTGCATGGACAAGAAAATGACTATGATTCATGTTCTCACACCAAACCCCAACATGTTCAGCCTAAGCCACACAGATACCAAGGAACATTATCACATGTTAATTGCTTTCACTGTGGTAGATTTGGTCATGTAATGTCCAACTGCTGGTTCAAATAAAGCACACCTAAATATCATGCTCCATGGGTAAAAAGGACACATTCAAAGAGCCGGACTAAATCTTATGGACCCAAACTTGTTTGGGTACCAAAAATAATTGCATGAGAAAATTGTCTCTTGCAGCTATGTCTTGAAGCCAGGGGGAGCAAGTGGTATCTGGACAGCGGTTGCTCAAGGCATATGACAGGGGACAAGAAGGTGTTCTCCAAGCTGCAAGAAAAGGAAGGAGGTTCAATTGCTTTTGGCGGGAAGGACAAAGGTAAAATAATAGGAGTTGGAGACATAGGTAAAAACTCTGAGACCTTGATTGAAAATGTCCTTCTGGTGAAAGGTTTGAATCATAATTTGCTGAGTATAAGTCAGTTGCGTGATAAGGGTTTTAATATTATTTTTGATGTGACTCATTGCCTTGTCATGTGCAAAAATTCAAATGAAATCAAATTCATCGGTAAAAGGAGCAACAATGTGTACACCATTGATCTTGATGATGTTTCAATTGATAATGTGTGTTTGGTAGCTAACAACCATGAGAATGCATGGCTATGGCACCAAAGACTAGGTCATGCTAGTTTTGGAGTGATCTCTAAGTTGTCTAGACATGACTTGGTGATAGGTCTGCCCAAATTGAAATTTGAAAGCGATAAAATTTGTGAGGCTTGCACAAAAGGCAAGCAGACACGTGCCTCTTTCAAAAACAAAAATACTGTTTCTACCTCCCGGCCTCTAGAACTGCTGCATATTGACCTATTTGGCCCCACCAGGATATCCAGTCTAGGAGGTAAATCTTTTGGATTCGTAATTGTTGATGATTACTCCAGATTCACATGGGTGCTATTTTTAGCCAATAAAAGTGATGCCTCGATGGAATTTCAAGTGTTTTGCAGGAAAATCCAAAATGAAAGAGGTCACCTCATCACTACCATACAGAGCGATCACGGAGGTGAGTTTGAAAATCATGAATTTAGCATCTTCTGTGAAGAGCATGGATACACACACAATTTCTCATCACCAAGGACGCCACAGCAAAATGGAGTAGTGGAGAGGAAAAACAGAACGTTATTGGATATGGCACGGACCATGCTCAGTGAGAACTCTCTACCCAAGTACTTTTGGGCTGAGGCGATAAGTACAGCGTGCCACATCATCAACAGGGCAATGGTAAGGCCCATTCTAAAAAAAACTCCATACGAGCTCTACAAGGGTAAGAAACCAAACATTTCTTATCTTAAACCATTCGGATGCTCTTGTTACATTCTCAATAACGGTAAGTCTAACCTAGGCAAATTTGATAAAAAAATGACAGAGGCATTTTTCTAGGCTATGTAATCAATTCTAGAGCGTACCGACTATTTAATAAAAGTGATGTGACACAATGATGCAGCAAGTGGCTAAGGTCCCTTGGACTTAATTCGCAAACACAATCACAAGATTCGAGCAAACTTGGAAGACGTCGTCTCACCGTGCGCACCCGTTACCCGTGGTGACTCGATGATGTCGAGTTGAGGTGGTAGAGAAAGACCCTTGCTGGTAGAGGGCCAGCACAACTAAGGTTCACCCTCCCGAAGGTATGATGCCCACAATCAAGGGCGGCCGGGTGCCTTGGGGGCACTAGGTCACTCACTCACGATTATCCATGATGACCACTCAAGATGGTGGCTCTGGGAACGGGCACTCTCTTACTAGTCAGCGGACTAGCTTGGCGGATATTAAGTAGACAGATATTAGGGGAGCAAGGGCAGAAGCTCACCTGGTTGGTTTGAAGAAACCAACCCCGGTCGGAGACGATGGGCGAGCGGGGAAGTGTGGGTTCCCTGCACACTGCGCCGGTGAAGCTTGAACCATGTTTAGATAATTACACTCACTACACCTCTCGCAGGAGGGTGGACTTGGGGTGGGGATGATTGATTTACACACAAACACTACCTCCACGCAGGGAGGGGCGGTAAGCCGGCCAGGCGGGGAGGGGAGATTTGCTGAAAACACGAGAGGGGAAACCGAGGCCGGATCTGCCTGCTCTCTGCGATGGATGACTGATAGTCGGTGTTGAGGCCGTAGGTCCCAATCTAGAATTTTGCTGATGATGAGACCAGCGGGTAGCTCTTCGTATCTGGAACTAGAGTGCCTCTGAATTTTTTGGAATTCTTATGATGCCGATGCTGGTCCGGGTGGAGGTCCAAATAGAGTGACAGAATCTGGGCGAGGCAGCTTCAGGTTTCTGACAGCAGGTTGCAGAGATGGTCCCGCTGGCTCCCGGACTCCGAATCACAAACCGCTGGAGTTTTTGGAACCGTGGACGAGTCCCCTTCGCAGAAAAACTGATCCGTGTGATGTCGGAGAGGACTGGGGGACTCTGAATAGTGGAGGCAGGTCGATGCAGATTGTGGGAAGCAGACCCGCGTAGCCAAGGGAGAAAAATGGTAACTTTGACCCACGGACGCCGAACGAAGTTCTGCTTCTTGATTCTGAAAGTAGACTGGACGAGGGAGAACTTTGTAAAAGAGCTCGTGGCCGGATTCCTCCGTGGTTCATCGTGGTGCAGCTTCTATTCTGGTTCAGATGCTCTGCAGGGGCAGCTCTGCGCAGTCGGGGGAGATCGACCCTCCCGGACAACCCCAGGTCGCGAATGGGACGGGATCACCTCGCCTGCAAAGCTGATGGGGCGACCTTTCCAGTAATGTATGGTAAGCCTTCAGATATTGCCGTATGACTCCGTGGTTGCTTCTGCAAGACGACCCTTTCTTCTGTCACCTGCAGGCTGATCAATGTGAAGAGAATGGTGGTGGAACTAGGTTGATGTAAGTGGAGGGTTAGCAATGGTGGTGGTGGAGGTGTTGATGGTTGATGGGGGAGGAATGTTTCAGAGATGGTGAGTGGGGTGGAGCAGGGGATTAGGAGGTCTAAGAGGGAGGTGGGGTGAAAGGGGCGCAGCTAGGAGGGTGTTGGTGGTGGGGGTCGGCCAAGGGAATGGGGAGGGGATGGGCTTGATGGGGTCGCAGCTAGTGGGGGGGGAATGGGATTCAATTCCCCTTAGGGATGTAAATGGGTGTGTGGGGGAGTGGAAAGGATGTTTGGGGGAGAGGGAAGGGTGCCTTGGAGGTTGAAAGGGTGTATGGGGAATGGGAAGGGCTGCTTGGGAATATGGAGGTGTTAATGGGAGTTATAGTTCTTGGGGAGGTGAAAGGGTGGGGGAGTGAGGTGGCTGATGAGGTGGCAAGGGGGGGAAGGTGAAGGGGCAGGTTCGCCCAAGGGAGAGAGAGAGAGAGAAGAGGAGAGAGAGGGGTTCGCCCCCCTGTAGAGAGAGAGAGAGAGAGAGAGAGAGAGAGAGAGAGAGAGGGAAAGAGCTAGAGAGAGAGAGGGAAGACAATGCTAGTGGCTCAAATTTTACTCAATGCTTCATTACCTTGAAATGGAGGGTTTGGGGCCCTATTTATAGGGAATCCCCAATTTACAAAAAGTCCCTGCAAAATAGACTAATGACACATGACTAGGGAAGAAGGGGGGGGCAAGTGGGCCAAGCCCAAGTGTTTGGGCCCGAACCTACATGATGACCACAAGACATAGGGAAATAAACACATAACCTAGATACTGGACTTAAATAAAAGGCAAATTACATCAAAATGACTCAAGATAAAGACAATAAGTGCACAAAAGGTGATCCACCAGAGTACTGCAGTGAACTGGATGCCATGGAGCTCAAGTCTGGACCTCGTCAAGGGGGAGGGAGGTCCCGAGCCAGAGGGAATCGTGGGTGATGCCCTCATCATTTCCCCCGGGCCGCGAAGAGCTCGACTCTGTCGAGTAGAGGCCCTCCCTGCTGTGATATTGCTCCAAGAGGTCGGGGTCCAGCCGCTGGAGGTCCTCCCGACTCACCCAGGCATCATCCGAAGGTGGCCGTCCCTTCCACCTAACCAGATATCGCTCATACACCTTGCTCCGTGTGTTGATGATCTGTTCATCTAATATCCGCTCCACTTGATCACGCTGGTTTCTCTGGCCAGATGGAGTTCTCGTTGGTGTGGGGGCTCTCTCAAGGGGTGGGATAGGCTAGATCTCCTCACTGGGTGTCACCGTGGGACCCTTGTAGGGCACCAGGTCTGCCACATTGAAAGTGGGGCTTACTCCGTACTCTTCGGAGAGGTCCAACACATAAGCATTTGTGCCAAGGCGCCTCAACACCTGAAAGGGGCCGGCTCCACGCGACTTCAACTTTGAGACATTCCCAGGGAATAACCTCTCAGTTCTCACCATCATAAAATCACCAACTTGGAATTCCTGGTGGCGGCGGTGGGAATCGGCTGACTTCTTATAAATCTCGTTGCTCTTGTTGATGTGTTTGTGAATGTCTTCGTGCAACTCTCTAAGGTGTTGTGCAAAAGACTCAGCAGTGATAGACACCCTAGCATGTGGGGGTAGGGGAATGAGGTCTGAAGGTTTTCTAGGTTTGTATCCATGCACAGCTTCGAAGGGACTCATGCCTATAGACCAATTTGTTGAATTGTTGTATGCAAATTCAGCGTGAGGTAGAATGAGATCCCAATTCCCTGGGCGATCCGCCACAAGGCACCAAAGGAGATTCCCAAGGCTCCGATTGACGACCTCGGTTTGCCCATCCGTTTGGGGGTGATAGGCCGTGGAAAATTTGAGAAGGGTCCCCATTAGGTGCCAGAGGGTTTTCCAGAAGTAGCTGGTGAACTTAACATCCCGGTCAGAAATGATGGTCTTGGGCAGACCATGGAGGCGAACCACTTCATCGAAGAATAGGCGGGCCACATGGGAGGCATCCGAAGTTTTTGAACAAGGGATAAAATGAGCCATTTTGGAAAGCCTGTCCACTACAACGAAGATTGAATCATGTTTTCTTTGGGTTCTAGGTAGGCCTAAGACAAAGTCCATGATCAAATCCTGCCATGGACGATCAGGGACAGGGAGTGGGGTGTATAGGCCCGTGTTCTGTTTCACTTGTTTTGCTGTTGCGCATATGCGACACTGACCCACAATTTTAGCCACATCTCTCTTGAGGCTCGGCCAGTAGAACTGACCCTCAACCAAGGCAATGGTTTTATGTACCCCAAAATGGCCGGCCAGGCCTCCAGCATGCAACTCCTGGATTAAGAAATCCCGCAGAGAGGTTCTAGGTACACACAACTTATGACCTTTAAGGAGGAACCCGTCCTCTAGGATGAATCCTTGGTATTCCCTAGGTGATTGGGTGGTTAGGGTGGTATGAATCTGCCCAAAGTCCGGACAATCATGATACTCATCCTTGATTCTCTCAAATCCTATGACTTCTACCTGTATGGTAGCCAACAACGAGACCCTCCTGCTGAGTGCATCTGCGGCACGATTCTCACTCCTGGCCTTATGCTTAATCACGAATGTGTAGGATTGGATGTATTAGACCCAGCGAGCATGACGGGAGTTCAGTTTCTGTTGGGAGTTGAGATATTTTAGGGCCTCGTGGTCAGAGAAGATGACAAATTCTTTAGGCAGGAGATAATGTCTCCAATGCCGGAGGGATTGAACCACCGCATAGAATTCTTTGTCATAGGTGGAGTACTTCATCCTAGCATCACACAATTTTTCACTAAAGTAGGCCACTGGATGTCCCTCTTGGCTGAGGATCCCGCCAATCCCTACCCCGGAGGCATCACAAGTCACCTCAAAGACTTTGGAAAAGTCAGGGAGGCATAATACCGGAGCTTGGGTCATCCTTTCTTTGAGCTCTTGGAAGGCCCTAGAAGCAGACTTGGTCCACACAAACGTCCCCTTTTTAAGGTAATCTGTGATGGGGGCTGTGACCATGCTGAACCCACGGATAAATCTCTGATAGAAAGTGGCCAACCGATGGAAACTCCGGACCTCATGGAGAGTGCAGGGCTCTGGCCAGTCAAGGATAGCTTGGACCTTTTCGGGGTCCATGGATACTCCCTTGGTGGAGATCACATACCCAAGGAAAGTGATGGATTCGGTCATGAAATGACATTTTCCCAAGTTGGCAAAGAGACTCTCTTTCCTAAGGGTAGTGCAGATTTGCCTAAGGTGGTTGAGGTGGGCTTCCTTGGACTGGCTGTAGATAAGGATATCGTCAAAATAGACCACTAGGAAGACTCCAATGTAGGGTCTAAGGACCTCTGTCATAAGGCGCATGAAGGTGCTTGGGGCATTTGATAGCCCAAAAGGCATCACAAGCCATTCATAGAGTCCATCTTTGGTTTTAAAGGCCGTTTTCCATTCATCTCCTGGCCTTATCCTAACCTGATGGTAGCCACTCTTAAGATCTATTTTGGAAAAAATGGTGGCTCCGGCTAGCATGTTGAGCATATCGTCAAGCCTAGGTATGGGGAACCTATATTTGACGGTAATCTTGTTGATGGCCCTGCTATTGACACACATTCGCCATGTCCCATCCTTCTTGGGTGTGAGAAGGGCCGGGACAGCGCACGGACTTTTGCTAAGATGGAGAAAGCCTTTTCTAATGAGTTCCTCCACCTGCCGCCTCAATTCAGCATGCTCTGTGGGGTTGAGGCGATAGTGGGGAAGGTTTGGGAGGGTGACTCCTGGGACGAGATCAATAGCATGTTGAACATCCCTCATAGGTGGAAGTTGGTCAGGGAGCTCATCAGGGAAGACATCCTTAAATTCTTCTAGGAGAGGGTGTATTTCCACAGGATGTGGGTTGGAGGTAGTGGCCTCTCCTAAGCAGATGATTACCGCACACAAGGGTGTTCCTTGAGCTACCTCTTCCTCAAGTTCTTTTCTTGTGATGAGATGTAGGCCCTTGACTAGCCCTGTTGGTGTTTCTGGGGTGGACTCTTGGTTAGTTGATTGGGTTGGTGGGGATGAGACCCCGGGGCTTTGAGATGGTTTAGGGAGAATCCCTTTGGAGGGTGGTTCCTTCCGGGGTGGAGATGGGTTGAGGCGGATGGTTTTTCCCTCATGTTCGAAGGTGCAAGTGTTTGGCTTTCCTAGTATGGTTGCATTGACGTCATAGATCCACGGCCTCCCTAGTAGGATGCTTCCTACTTCCATAGGTATAATGTCACACCATACTTGGCCTTGATATGATGAGAAGGTGATGGGTACAAGGCAACAAGTGTTGACCGGGAGGGAGTGGTTGTTTATCCAAGAGACTCGGTATGGTTTGGGGTGGGGTGTGATAGTAAGCCCAAGAAGCTTGACAGTGTCAGGTGACACGGCGTTGACACAACTCCCATTGTCTAGGATGACTTTCCTGACATAGCCCCCCATCTTGATGTAGGTGAAAAAAATGGATGTCCTACGCCAATCTTCCTCTTGTGGTTGTGTGAGGGTGCACCTAATGACACCTAGGTGGGAGTTGGTAGGAGGAGGGTCGTGGTCCAATCCTTCTTCATAGAGTTGTTCATACTCCTCTTCCCAACCTAAGGCAGCCTCATACTCCTCAACTGGACTCTCATGCTCCCCTTGGAGCGGGGTAGGCCCTCCCTCAATGATAAGGCTGGGCAATCCTTTGGAAGGACATTGGGAGGCGATGTGGCCATAACCATGACACTGAAAGCATTTCACCGTGCTACTCCCTGGGGTTGTTCTTTTGGGGGGTTCCTCCCTTCGGGGAGGAGGATTGGGTGGAGTGGTCCTTGTAGGAGTGGAATTGGTTGGTTGTTGGTAAGGCCGAGTAGGGGTTCCTCCACTGGGGATAGGGGTCTTCAATAGGGGTGGAAGGATGGGTCGTGGACCCTTATTTTTGGGTTCAGTTGGGCGGGGAGAGGAAAACTTAGGATTCCTAGAAAATCTCTCCGTATCACGGGCTATTTGATAAGCCATCTCAAGGGAATCCACATCCCTCATAATTAGCTCTCTCTTGATGTATGGGTGGAGACCATTCCTAAATCGTGATAGGGTGACGGCCAACTCTTCATGTACTCCACACTTTAAAAGGTAGGAATCAAACAGTTCAATGTATTCTACCATGGCTTTTCCCTCTTGGGTGAGGCATTGCCATTCATCTAAGAGAGTTTGGGTGTAGGAGTTGGGGAGGTATTTGAACCTAAGTTGGGCTTTCATGTCTTCCCAGGTATGAATGGGTTCTTCCCGCCTAATCCTTTTCCTACTTTCCACACTCAACCAGTAGGTCTTGGCAAGTTTGGTAAGGTGCATTTTTGCAAGCCTAACTCTCCTATCTTCCGTCATAGGGTACCAATCAAAGTATTGATCCATGGCACTTTCCCATTCTAGGTAGACATGTGGGTTATGGGACCCATCAAAGTTAAGTGCCTCAACCTTAATCATCCTCAAGAGATAATCATCCGGGTCCTCCCGTGGTCACCTTTGAAAATGTCTAGGTGGACGGGGCCTCTCATTCTCATGGTAAAAGTCATTCTCTAAGTCCTCCCTATCAAGTTCAACTCGTGGAGGAGGAGCACTTTGGGCATGGTTCCTAGGTGGGGCCCTAGCTTCCTCGAGTCTCTCCATACGGACGGAAAAACCATTTAACTGCTCAGTGAGGGTTTGGAGGGCAGCCTCAATTCAGTCCATCGGAGCTTGGGGAGCCTCCCTAGGGATGTCTTGGACACCTTGGAAATTGGGATTCATAGGGGGAACCGAGGTAGAGGGGTCGGCCCGGTACAAGGCACCACTACGAGTGGACATGCACAAAGAGGAGGAGACCGACACATGGATGAAGATAATGCAAAGACCCTAGGACCTAGGCTTGTAGAGACAAGTCTAAAACTTGCTCTGATACCAATTGATGTGACACAATGATGCAGCAAGTGGCTAAGGTCCCTTGGACTTAATTCGCAAACACAATCACAAGATTCGAGCAAACTTGGAAGACGCCATCTCACCGTGCGCACCCGTTACCCGTGGTGACTCGATGATGTCAAGTTGAGGTGGTGGAGAAAGACCCTTGCTGGTAGAGGGCCAGCACAACTAAGGTTCACCCTCCCGAAGGTATGATGCCCAAAATCAAGGGCGGCCGGGTGCCTTGGGGGCACTAGGTCACTCACTCGCGATTATCCACGATGACCACTCAAGATGGTGGCTCCGGGAACGAGCACTCTCTTACTAGTCAGCGGACTAGCTTGGCAGATATTAAGTAGACAGATATTAGGGGAGCAAGGGTAGAAGCTCACCTGGTTGGTTTGAAGAAACCAACCCCGGTCGGAGACGATGGGCGAGCGGGGAAGTGTGGGTTCCCCGCACACTGCGCCGGTGAAGCTTGAACCCTGTTTAGATAATTACACTCACTACACCTCTCGCAGGAGGGTGGACTTGGGGTGGGGATGATTGATTTACACACAAACACTACCTCCACGCAGGGAGGGGCGGTAAGCCGGCCAGGCGGGGAGGGGAGATTTGCTGAAAACACGAGAGGGGAAGCCGATGCCGGATCTGCCTGCTCTCTGCGATGGATGACTGACAGTCGGTGTTGAGACCGTAGGTCCCAATCTGGAATTTTACTAATGACGAGACCAGCGGGGAGCTCTTCGTATCTGGAACTAGAGTGCCTCTGAATTTTTTGGAATTCTTCTGATGCCGATGCTGGTCCGGGTGGTGGTCCGAACAGAGTGACAGAATCTGGGCAAGGCAGCTTCAGGTTTCTGACAGCAGGTTGCAGAGATGGTCCCGCTGGCTCCCGGACTCCGAATCACGAACCGCTGGAGTTGTTGGAACCGTGGACGAGTCCCCTTCGCAGAAAAACTGACGGGGAAGCAGTGTGATGTCGGAGAGGACTGGGGGACTCTGAATAGTGGAGGCAGGTCGATGCAGATTGTGGGAAGCAGACCCGCGTAGCCAAGGGAGAAAAATGGTAACTTTGACCCACGGACGCCGAACGAAGTTCTGCTTCTTGATTCTGAAAGTAGACTGGACGAGGGAGAACTTTGTAGAAGAGCTCGTGGCCGGATTTCTCCGTGGTTCGTCGTGGTGCAGCTTCTATTCTGGTTCAGATGCTCTGCAGGGGTAGCTCTGCACAGTCGGGGGAGATCGGCCCTCCCGGACAACCCCGGGTCGCGAATGGGAGGGGATCACCTCGCCTGCAAAGCTGATGGGGCGACCTTTCCAGCAATGTATGGTACGCCTTCAGATATTTTCGTATGACTCCGTGGTTGCTTCTGCAAGATGACCTTTCTTCTGTCACCTGCAGGCTGATCAATGTGAAGAGAATGGTGGTGGAACTAGGTTGATGTAAGTGGAGGGTTAGCAATGGTGGTGGTGGAGGTGTTGATGGTTGATGGGGGAGGAATGTTTCAGAGATGGTGAGTGGGGTGGAGCAGGGGATTAGGAGGTCTAAGAGGGAGGTGGGGTGAAAGGGGCGCAGCTAGGAGGGTGTTGGTGGTGGGGGTCGGCCAAGGTAATGGGGAGGGGATGGGCTTGATGGGGTCGCAGCTAGTGGGGGGGAATGGGATTCAATTCCGCTTAGGGATGTAAATGGGTGTGTGGGGGAGTGGAAAGGATGTTTGGGGGCGAGGGAAGGGTGCCTTGGAGGTTGAAAGGGTGTATGGGGAATGGGAAGGGCTGCTTGGGAATATGGAGGTGTTAATGGGAGTTATGGTTCTTGGGGAGGTGAAAGGGTGGGGGAGTGAGGTGGCTGATGAGGTGGCAAGGGGGGGAAGGTGAAGGGGCAGGTTCGCCCAAGGGAGAGAGAGAGAGAGAAGAGGAGAGAGAGGGGTTCGCCCCCCTGTAGAGAGAGAGAGAGAGAGAGAAAGAGCTAGAGAGAGAGAGGGAAGACAATGCTAGTGGCTCAAATTTTACTCAATGCTTCATTACCTTGAAATGGAGGGTTTGGGGCCCTATTTATAGGGAATCCCCAATTTACAAAAAGTCCCTGCAAAATAGACTAATGACACATGACTGGGGAAGAAGGGGGGGGGCAAGTGGGCCAAGCCCAAGTGTTTGGGCCCGAACCTACATGATGACCACAAGACATAGGGAAATAAACACATAACCTAGATACTGGACTTAAATAAAAGGCAAATTACATCAAAATGACTCAAGATAAAGACAATAAGTGCATAAAAGGTGATCCACCAGAGTACTGCAGTGAACTGGATGCCATGGAGCTCAAGTCTGGACCTCGTCGAGGGGGAGGGAGGTCCCGAGCCAGAGGGAATCGTGGGTGATGCCCTCATCAAAAAGAACCTTGGTAGTTGAGGAAAGTCCTCATGTGATTTTTGATGAAACCGAATCAAAATTAACAAATCAAACTTCTTCTACTGTGGATGCAGATGAAGCTCCTAAGAACTCAATGAGTGTCAAGGCTAAGGATGAACCATTGAAAACAACCTCAAGCAATAGTGAAAAAGATGAAGATCCTACACTCGAGACACTACATGAACCACAAGTGCAGCATCCTGATCTACCCAGCTCCTCTACTCTTCTAAAGGATCATCCAGCTGTGAACATCATAGGCAATTTAGAGGATGGGGTAAGAACTAGGTCCTCTCTAAGGCAAGTAGAAGAGGAAGACCTGATGACCTTGCTATCACAAGAAGAACCCAAGGACATTCATGAAGCTCTTTAAAATGAATCCTGGATTCAGGCTATGCATGATGAACTGCACCAGTTTGAAAGAAACGAGGTGTGGACTCTCGTGCCGCGTCCTAAGAACGATCCCACTATTGGAACCCGTTGGGTTTTCAGAAACAAGCTAAATGATGCGGGATTGGTGGTTAGAAATAAGGCTCGGCTTGTAGCCAAGGGGTATAGCCAGGAGATGGGTATTGATTTTGATGAGTCTTTTACACCGGTTGCTAGACTTGAAGCTGTTCGAATCTTATTGTCCTATGCTTGTTCCTTGAACTTTAAGTTATTTCAAATGGATGTTAAATCTGCATTTCTTAACGGCTATATCAAGGAGGACGTTTTTGTAGAGCAGCCTCCAGGTTTTGAAGATTCTAAACATCCACAACATGTATACAAGCTCCAAAAGGCCCTATACGGACTAAAGCAAGCACCAAAGGCGTGGTATGAACGGCTTACCTCATTTCTGGTTGAAAATGGTTTCAAGAGAGGTAAGGTTGACCAAACACTTTTCACAAAGAGATCAGGTAAAGATATTTTTGTAGTTCAAGTGTATGTGGATGACATCATCTTTGGAGCTACTAACAATGTTTTATGCGATGAATTTGCAAAAATTATGCAAGGAGAATTCGAGATGAGCTTAATGGGGGAGCTGACTTTTTTTCTTGGATTGCAGGTGAAAAAAACTTTAGAATGAATCTTCATCAATCAAGCCAAATATACTATGGAACTGCTGAAGAAATATGGGATGGCGGAAGCAAAACCCATATCAACTCCCATGGCCACTACCACAAAGCTGGATAAGGATGAAAATGGTAAAACAGTAGACTCTACACTGTTTCGAGGTATGATCGGATCACTACTGTACCTTACAGCTTGCCGTCCTGACATTTAATTCAGTGTATGTCTCTATGCCCATTTCCAGTCATGCCCTAAAGAATCTCACTTATCAGCTGTCAAACGCATTTTTAGATACCTTATTGGCACTGTAGATTTTGGCTTGTGGTTTCCCATCGGTAGTTCGTTTGATTTAATTGCTTATACCGATGCGGATTATGCCGGATGCATTGTCGATCGTAAAAGTACAAGTGGGTACTGTCAGTTTCTCGGTGGGTGCCTCGTCTCATGGGCCTGCAAGAAACAACATTCAGTAGCTCTCTCAACGACCGAGGCTGAATATGTAGCCGCCGGAAGTTGTGGAGCCCAAGTACTTTGGATCAAAAATCAATTGCTTGATTTGAATGTTGAAGTGGATTGTGTGCCGATCTTATGTGATAATACGAGTGTAATTAATCTATCTAAAAATCCTGTTCAACACTCCAGAACCAAACACATTGACATTCGGCATCATTTTCTGAGAGATCATGTAGCCAAAGGGGTTTTTAAGTTCAAGTTCATTGATTCACCTAACCAACTGGCTGACATCTTCACAAAACCCCTAAATCAGGATCAATTCAATAAGATTAGGAGAGAACTTGGCATGTGCAAGGGTGAGGGCATACGTACTTAGGTCTGCACTAGGCTATTTTTTCGTTGGTTAGATTATGTGAGATGCATGCATTGTGTGTGTTTCATTTCTATTGAGTATGACTATACCTAGCATGTGTGCCTGTACCTATATTTATATACACCTCTTCCTTGACTTTTTCCTGAAACTGAATATTCCTTGATAGATATATGTGGACTCGTGATCTAGTGCTCTAAGCAGTCTCTACTCAAGGGTTTCCATAGTCAACTCATGCTTGATATCATTCGTGGCTTAGCAAAAGAGAAGAAAAGATTTAAAAAAAGAAAAAGAAAAAAAAAAGAAAAAATGTTCTGTGAAAATGGGTGAGTCCACAGGGTCATGGAGCCCGTTTCTATCTCTGGTGATCGCTGGCTCAACTCTTTTCCTCTCGGGGTCAACATTGGGGCTTCTATACCCCAGCGGTCGACCGTTGGCTTCGTGCCGGTCGACCGCCAGCGTTCCTCCCCATTTCCCATTCTATTGCCTTCCACTCTCTCTCCCTTACTCCACCCTAAACCTAGCACACCTCTCTCCCACCATCTAAGCCCTCAAAACCCCTCATCTCCTCTCTCCCACCACGATCCGGCCAATTTATCTCCACTTCGGAACAACTCGTCACCGTCGTTCGTGCTCTTGTGTCGCCCTTCCCTGAGTTCCAGAGCGTGAAGAAGGTGTTCACAGTCCTCCCCAGTGTCTCTCTCTCCATCCCAAGGTAGAGGTTCTACCTCTCAAGCGGATCACACTTTTAGCGGGTTTCTTAGTCTAAATGGCACCTAGAAGGAGTGCTCGGCGTCTTCTCCAAGGGGAACCTAGTGCTCGGAGACGTGAAGCTCCGTCCGCACCTCCACCACAAGTTCCCGCACCCAGGTTACCTCCAAGATCTATCATCGACCCTCGTCTTGTCGATTTTCAAGAGATGAATGAAATCCTGCCCGACATTTATACAGTTTTTTCAATGCAACCGGGGTGGCTTGATTTTGTCACTAGATACAATCGGTTCTATCCTTATCTAGTACAACAGTTCTATGGTAATTTGGTGGACAGAAATGGAAGCTTGTACACAATGGTTCAGGGCATTGAGATTCGAATTAATTCAGACTTATTTAATCTTGCCCTAGGTGTCTCTTCACATGGTGGCATGGTGAGGTTGAGGCAAGTTTCATTGCCATGACGAGCTATGATTTTGTACGTGGTGTGAGTGACCTCAATGAGCTCAATGCCAACCACTTTCCCGCACTGCAACGGGTTCTCCATCATATGTTTACTACACTTATTTATCCCAAGAGTGGCAGCCGAGATGAAGTGACCGAAGTGCACCGATTCCTATTCTATCATGTTATGAATGGTGAATTAATTAATATGGGATGGCTCATGACTCAGCTGATAAGTCGATGCCGGACACACTTACGGCGGTCCCTGCCTTATGCTTCTCAACTCACTGGAGTGTTCACTTTTGTCGGGGTCTCATTGGCGGATGAGCAGTTTGTTTTGGTCTGCCATGATGACATTTATAATGAGCATAAGATTTTCTCCGATATGGGATATTACCGTGATGCAAATGGCGAAATTCGTCGTGATGTCCCAGTTTATGGGGAAGATAATGTCAGTGAAGAAGAACAAGAACTGGACCCCCAGCAAGATCACCAAGATGCACCTGCCCAAGTCCAGCCCGAAGATGTGCCTCCTCCACCGGCTCTCCCTCCACCACCGCAGTACATTCATGGGGAGTCTTCCACTCAGGGTGCTAGGCATTCCACTTGGGGGGACTATGAGGCTCGAGACCGGCGTCTTTTAGGCATGGAAACCCGCATTGACTCCTCTCTTGGGCGTCTGGACACTTTTATGGATACCATGACTGGACGAATGGACTCTTTCACCCACGCTCTGGATGATCTGTCTACCCATATGGCCACTCTCTATGCCAGCCATGAATACAACCGTGAGGCTTTCCGTCTCACCAACCACTCCCTTCTTGCCATCCATCGCCAGCTTCTTCATTATGATAAGGTTCTCCATGGCCTTGAGGATCGTTTTCCTCCTCCTGCTGCTCCTACTCCTGCTGGCTCCACCCATGGTGATGGTCCCCC
This sequence comes from Amorphophallus konjac, assembly GCA_022559845.1. NCBI lineage: Eukaryota > Viridiplantae > Streptophyta > Magnoliopsida > Alismatales > Araceae > Amorphophallus > Amorphophallus konjac. The sequence goes on along the minus strand of CM040126.1, from coordinate 373,579,324 downwards.
GATGATGTTCATGGCGAGGAAGCTGAGGATCACCCTACTGTGTAGCTGTTCTTGGGTCTCTAATGTCACCTTTGTCCACTTTTTGTATCCCTTCCCTCTCCTTTTTGCTGATGTCAAAGGGGGAGAAGTAGGATATTAGGCTTATATATATATGCTATGTGTGTGTTTGCCTGTAGTGTTTGCCTGCTTGCATGCATGTTTGTCTCTTGCATTTTAGTTTGAGCATGTTGTATTGCATTTTGTTTTTTGGTTATATTGCATTAGTGGTTTGCATTTAGTGGTTGCATTCCCTCTTTCACCTCTTGCATTCCGTGTACCCTGTATGGATCTAATGAGAATGAATGGAAGAATGCACTCCTTGAATTTACATGATTGGCTCTCTCCTCTCTCACTTCTTGTCAATATGGCAAATAAGTATTGAATGGTTGGTATGGATTCGTTGACGTGCTTGTGTTGGAAGTGATATGTTGCGTTGAAATGGACGTGTTGAATGCCTTCACACCGTGAGTTCAAATGTTTCAACTTGATGGATTTCAACTGATTTTCAAATGTGATTGACTTCGTTTAAAAACTCGTTCAAAGGCACAATGGTTTGAACATGTGTATTTGATGCCTAGTTTTTATCATCATCAAAAAGGGGGAGATTGTTGAACATATCCAAGTGATTTTGACAATAACAAAACCTAGGATTCTTATCTTCTATGTACCTTGTATTAGAATGAAGTTTCATGTTTTAAACCATCAAGTCTCATCCCAGTTTCACATTAGTATTCATGAATCCTTCCATGTGTTAAAACGAGCCCAAACCAACTTGTAATCAACTATAACACAAGCCCATTTCAAGCGTCGAACCAATAAGTAGTTTCAAGTGAGCTAACACTTGACTTTTGCAGGTTTGAAGATTGGCGGTCGACCTGTGGACCCTTGGCGGTCGACCTGAATTTACAGAACTGAAAATTGGGAATCTGTAAACCTGGCGGTCGACCGCCAGGATCTATCAGTCGACCATTTTTTTCAGCAGCCACACAGCTACAGGTTGGCCCATGGCGGTCGACCGCTGGCCTCTGCAGGTCGATCGCCAGCCCCGAGCTGCCAACAATTGTTGACTTTTTATCATTTCGAGAAAAGCCATTCTCATGGGTATTGTTTAATCCCTAAGCAACCAAACTCTCCAGAAATTGTGGATCTGGTCTGGGAGAGTCCTTGGACCATTCAAGAACCTATAAAACATATACAAGAGGGATTGGAAAACCCTAATGCTCATTGTGGATCAAAGGAGGCTACCAAAGGTGGGAAGGAGGAAGCTTGCACTGTAGACGTGAACAGTGCTCCGAGAAGATTTCTTCATCCTTCTTCCTTCTTTCTAGAGTGAAGATCAAGCCACATCTAAAGAAGATCAATCCTGCATCAAGTGGACCTCAAGCTGCATCCAAAGAATCCTTCATCAACTAAAGGGGAGCACTAATCAAGCCCTTGTTCTTGTGTTCTTTCATTCTCACATCCTTCTCATCTTCAAGTGTGTTTTGGTTGTAATCCTAAACCATTTGTGTGTGTATGGATCTTCACAGATCTGTGTGTGTGTGTGTGTGCAGTCAAGTTTGATTGCTTGTGTGTGTGTGTGTGTGTATGTGTGTGTGTGTGTGTGTGTGTGTGTGTGTGTGGTTGATCTTGTATCTTTTCACAAGATAGTGTGTGGATCCTCACGGTTGGTGAGGGTTGGACGTAGGTTGCTGCTGTGGCATCCGAACCACCTAAAAATCGATGTCTCCTTGTGGTTTGTTCCTTTTCTACTATCCCACTTCTGCACATGCTTGTGGATTTAGTTTAATTGCTATCTTTAGATCTTGTTTTATTGATCACCATCAAATAGATCCGTGGTATATCAAAAGCTGGAATCAGACTGACAAGGTTACTCTTGTCGGAAAGACAACAGTTTGCGTGAGTAAATCTACGGATTTTTTAACTCCGCCTAGTACCAAAGGCTATTGCAGTGATTGTCTTTGATAGATCTGGTTCATTATGCACCAATTTTTTAGCATTCTTGCATAATCTTAAAATTGTGTAGAACCTTGGTAAAACTTTGTTTTCACCCAATTCACCCCCCTCTTGGGTGCCATTGATTCCGGGACTTCATTCCCTCCCCTCGCGACATGGCCTATCTTAATGAGATAGAACTGCCCCATGAGCTGTCTCGCCTTAGTGTGGTAGGGGAGTAATTCAGGCTTCCAGACATCAAATGGTCCCTAGACTTGTTTGACGATCAACAATGAATCGCCGAACACTTGTAGCATTCGGATCTCCATATACACGGTGACTTGGAGACCGATAATAAGTGCTTCATACTCCGCCTCGCTGTTCATGCAGGGCTTGCTGATGGAGCAAGAGGTATGTATAACACTTCTTCCTCTGGGGATTTAAGAACAATGCTGGCTTCGGCCCTTATTCTGGTGCGCCCAGTTGGGCTAGTTTCTATTCTCGACGCTCCGTCGAAGTACAATTGCCAAGTGGCCTGCTGGATATGATTTACTTCCAGTGTCTCATCTTCGGGCAGCTCCATAATCAATGGAGAGTCTCAAGGCATGGAGTGTGCCGCGAGGAAGTCCACGATGTCTTGACCTTTAACGGCCTTCTACTATACATAAGTGATGTAAAACTCCATCAACAGCACCGCCCACTTGCCGAGGCGCCCCTTCAGAGCTGGCTGAGAGAGAATGTATTTGACAGGGTCGGCTCTTGATATCAGTCGTACTTCATGTGACAACATGTAATGCCTCAGCTTCTTGGCCGTGAAGACCAGGGTGAGGCAGACCTTTTCAATGGGGGTGTACCTCGCTTCTGCCCCGACCAAGCTTCGACTTAGGTAGTAGAGAGCTTGCTATTTCCCCTCATCATTGTTCTGGGCGAGCATTGCCCCTAATGAGCATTCGGTGGCGGCTATATACAAGATAAGCGGCCTGCCCTTGATTAGCGCCCCCAGCACGGGCGGAGTCTTCAAGTATTCTTTCAGTTGGTCGAGAGCCTTCTGACACTCTTGATTCCAGTTGAAAGGTGCGTTTTTTGTCATCAGCTTATGGAATGGCTGGCAACATCCCGACAGGTTGGAGATGAACCTGCGTATGTAGGCCAACCGACCTTGTAGAGATCTTAATTCTCCCAGGTTCCTCGGAGGAGGGAGCCCTTGGATGGATTTTGTTTTTGCAGGGTCAATCTCGATTCCCATATGTCGGACTATGAAGCCGAGGAACTTCCCGCTGGAGACGCCGAAGGCGCACTTCATTAGGTTCATCTTCAGTTCGTATTGCCGCAGCCTCTCAAAAATAACCCTGAGGTCATCGAGGTGATCTTCTCTCTTCTTAGTCTTGACGACTATATCATCAATGTAACACTCGACTCTGTTGTACATCAACTCATCGAATATCTTGGTCATTGCCTGCTGATACGTGGTGTCAGCGTTCTTAAGGCCAAAGGGCATCCTTTTGTAATGGAATATCCCCTTGGGTGACTGAAAGGCTGTGTGAATTCGATCGTGCTCCGCTATCCAGATCTAGTTATAGCTGGACGACCTATCCATAAATGACAAGGCCTCATGGCCAATGGTTGCATCGATCATCACCTCGATGAAGGGGACTGGGAAATCATCCTTCAGGCATGCCCTGTTCAGGTCGCGGAAGTCCACGCAAATCCTGATCTACCCGTTCTTTTTCTTCACCGGCACGATGTTAGCTAGGCAAGTAGTATACTAATTTTCAGATACAAAGCCAACATCAATGAGCTTGTCGACTTCTTTGCAAATTTGGTTAATTAATTTCGGCCTCATATGCCGGGGTGGCTGCTTCATCGGTTCAATCTTGGGATCGATGGCCAAAATGTGCTGAGCCACGGCGGGGCTAAAGTCGGACATCTCTTTGTAATTCCAGGTGAAGCAATCCCAAAATTCTCGCAATAGCTTCATATATTGTTCTCTCTCCTGGGGAGATAGGAGGGCGCTCAGAAAGGTTGGCATGGGGTCACCCTCCGTGCCGAGGTTGACTTCGATGAGCTCATCAACGGTTGCTTGGCCGCCATCTTCAATTTCCAGTGGGGGCAGGAGTAGATCAATGAAGTCCTGATCGTCCTCTTCTTCTGCCTCGAGGACATCCTATGCTTCGTCTTGCTTCACTTTGCTAGGAGGTGAGGCGTTGTCCGCTTCTCCCTCGGGCTCTTGGGTTAGTGTTAGCGCCGGTGGCGCATTTCCCGGGTCGCCAGGGCACTGACCCGTCGGCGGGTTGCCCCTAGAGGTGGAGGACTCTTCGACTTCTTGTCCTTGCAGGGCATCATCGTAAGTCACGGTGACCTCCGCTTCGATGTGTTCCCAGCGTTTGCAAGGGTGTCTTCATTCGGCCCTTCACCTGTCAGTGTCGATGACTGCAAGGTGCCTTATGGTGTGGAAAGATGGAGCACTTCATCGGGCACCTCTTGGTAATCATCGTAGACAGCTTCTAAGGGGGCAGAGGTGACTGTCTACCATGCTTTGGACTGCTCCACCGCTGGCGGCTAGGGTCGTTCATTCTCTGTTGCACCTTCGAAAGTCTGGTACCGGACCGACACCGTGTGGATACCCCTTTCGTGGATGCATGTCACATTGGGACGCGGCGGAGCCACCTCATAGTCTCCCATTCTGAGCTCATCTTTCTCAATCAGGTCTTGAGCGATGTCCTTGAAGACATAACAATCTTCAATAGGGTGACCCAATACCCGGTGATAGGGGCAGAATAAGGGGTCATCACTTCTTCGGGCGTCTTGCAGCCTTTTAGATTCTGGGAGAGAGACCTTGCCATAGTGGTGAGCCCATTCGAAGATTCCTCGAGTCTTATTCCTCGGGAAGGAGTAGGGCTTCTGCATCCTTTCCCATAGTGTGGGGGCTTGATTCGCTAGCCGACTGGTCGAGGGAGCAGTGACTTCCCTGTCTTCTCTGCTTGGGCGCACAGGAGCCCTAGAACTGGTTCTCGAAGCTTGGCTTGCACATGTGTCCTGCCGGGAAGCGATGCTCTCGATCAGATTCAACAGAAGTAAAGGTGTCTCGTCTAGTTGTGCCTTCAACATCTCAATCTCCTGGTGCTGTTGGTAGCAAAGGGCGAGCATGACAGGGTCATATTGAGAAAGATCCACAGTGCGACCCATACTGCTGCTTCCTGCCCCGGTGTCAAGCCAAGGTGGAGGTGCCTCGTCACCAAGGCCATTTGGGACCGGACCCTGAGAAGAGGATGGGATCATCCCTATATCCCTGCACAGGGGTGGATTCCATAGAAACACCTCTTTGTCTTGTCGATAGCCTGGGGTGGAAGATGCTCCCGGCCTTCGACTCTCTGAGCGTCGGGTTCTTCTGGAGGATTGCCATCTGCCGATGCCAAGACCGAGATTACGTCAGTTTCGTAGAGTTCCTCTGTTGAGAAACCCAAGACTGGATGTTGGGTGATTTGCAACAACCTCCTATCCATGTTTGGCGGGTGCCACATCTCTTTAAACATCTTCTTCTGGCTCGCAAGCTGGTGAAAAGGGATTCCCTGCCTCCTAGCCATTTCAGCCATGCGGTGAAACATATAAGGAAGTCCCGCAATCAGGACGATAGGGTCACGTAATTCCTCGGAGAATCTACAGTCATCATCTTCTTTGATTGGCCGTTCTCTAGCGGCATAGAAGACCGTGGGCTGGCCTTCAGGATTGGGCACCTCCCAGACCCTCAATGGTTCGACCGTGTGACAATCAGCTTCTGCTACGGGCCTAACAACCCCTGACGGGACCTTGACGTCCTCTAGCACATCTTCAAGGTACGCTGCCCCGGAGGGGTGTGGATGACGGAGGGGATTGCTCTGACCATTCCTTCCACTTCCGAAATGAGTGACACTTCTGGAGGCGCCACATAGCCTGGCGATGGTGGAGGGAACCACTCGCCGGACTCCACCTTCTTCTTCCCCTTGTTTTGAGGCACATGGGGGGTTTCTTTGGGCTTTTCCACATATAGTGAGGCGTCTAACAAGTCGCATTCAAACACTTCAAAGGGGTGTAGATCTGCGAAGATCCTCTCTTCTTTCCCATTGCAGGCGTATTTTATGCATTGATGCATAGTGGAGGCTACCACTTGATTCTGATGCAACCAAGGTCGGCCCAACAGCGCCTTGTAGGTGCTGTTGGAGTTAATTACATGGAACTGAACCATGGTTGTGAGGTTGCTGAGGGTGAGGTTGAACTCGGCTATGCCCATAGAGACCTCGCATTTCTGGTTGAAACTGACAATCTTTATGTCCCTGACCTCGATCAGGTGCACATCAAAGTAATATTTTTGGTACATCCGGTATGGGAGTATGTTCACGGCTGCTGTAACAACCCAAGAATCCGATTACCGGGAAGGCCCGATAACCCGAGACTCGAACCGCCGCCCACGAGCCGGGAGGGCTCGGAAGGGCTAAAAGGAGTGTGGAGGCACAAAGAAATAGGAAATAAAGTAGCACAATTCAACAATTAATAGAAATAAATAAACAACTACAGCTACAACAGAGTCCAGTCCAACAGAAAGTACAGTCTAAAGCAGTAAAAACGTACCACATGTCGAGTGAACACTCGGCCCGGTGAGCTGGAAACTGAGAACCTCCGCACCGCGCCCTCGAACCTCGAGGAAGAAGAACCGCCACACCTGAAAAGCAGGGAATGAGTCTCCAAAACAGAGACTCAGCAGGGATCCCGCGGAACCCCAACCAGAAACAACGGCGGTAGCGGAAAGGAGAGCTACAACTACAGCAGGAACAACGAACCGATGGCCGGTCAAAACTCGGCACTACAGCTACTCCTACTGTACCAGAAACACACACCGATCACACGGTCGGGGGCTACCGAACTACACTAGTACCACTTACCGAAGTAAAAACCAACGGCAACCATGCCGTAGTGGCCTGTCTCCCAGAACACGGCCAACCTGGACACGCTGTCTAAAGTGCAACCCTGACGCCTGGTCACGGGTACCGCACAACAAGACGCAACCTCGGTAAAGCCACTAGCACTAGTCAAACGGCACGAGAGCCGACACACGCGCCACGGTGAAACACCTAGAACTCAACGGTCAACGTGGCCGAAACCTAAAGGTCGAAGTCACAAAGACTGACTGACAGTCTGTCACATCCGACTCGACAGGAGTACGGTAGAACCAACAAGCTAAAGTAAATAAACGGAAAAGCCATCTACTCTAACAGTACCGTACTACTAAACCTCGGTCCAATAAAACTCGAGTCCACACCTGCCAGCGAACAGGAGCACTACCCACTAGAAGAACGATCGGAAGCGTCCCCTAACATCTTACACCGCGTCACAAGTGTCTAGCTACAATGCCCCGGGCGTGAGACTCAGACATGCAACAAGTACCACAACAAGGACTAGCTGGGGTCACGCTCGTCAGCGCGTGTCCTAAGCCCCCAACTACGTGTGCACACACACATACCATCTGCTCTAGGTCAAAACCTCTAGCTGGTTTTCCCCCCCACCGGACTCTGGTGGCAAAGGCAAGGGGCCCTACAGTAACCAGCCTAAAAACCGCCTCTCACCGGGTCTCGCTCTCCACCACTCCCAGGTGGGTCCGCACCCGCGTGCGCAGGAAGCTACGACTAGTGGACAGGTCACTGGAAGGAAGGACTGACTCATAGAAACCACCGTCAAAGAAACGGGACCGCACACACTCGGTGCAGCGTAGAAAGCGTAGAAGCACGATTCCCAGGGCAGCACACAAGCCGCCATGCCGATTCCCCATCCCAGAGAAAGTGGGAAACCTCAAGCCCTAGGCCAGATAACTGGACTCGCAGTCCAAGGCCAAACACATGGCCCACGAGGGAATCACCTTCCAAAGAAACTCGCGACATGCGGGGGAGACCCCACCGCACACACACACCGATACACGGTGACTTGATCGAGCGTAACACGAAAGCCCGGAACACGTGGAGTCACCCGGACCCACCACACCTATGGGCATGCTAATCGAGGTAACACGGTCCTCCCGACACCCTCAAAACACAAACACAGAACTCTCGGGGTGTCTGGGATACTCACGAGACCGCAAGTCGACCATTGGGTCCCAACCGGGTCGACCAGGGACCTACACAGCGCGAAACAATCGCAGCAAGCACGAAGAACCACTTCGGCGCAACACAGTGCCTGGCGGTCTACCTTGGGCTGTCACAAGCTGTAACAGTCCAAGCCTCGACCGTCACAGTATTCTAACGGTCCAACACCGGAGCGTTACGTGAGAGGGGCAACACCGACTGTGACGCGCCAACCCTGGTGCGTCACATGCCCTGACGCACCCAACATAGTGCGTCAGAGGGCAAGAAGAAACCGGCTGTGACGCACTCCACTCGGGGCGTCACAGTCTCTGATGGGCCAACACTGGCGCATCAGAAGAATGGGCTGCGTCAGCTCTAACGCTCCCATTCAGGGGCGTCACAGTGCTCTGACGGTCCTACTAGGCGCGTCAGAGACTCGTGACCCCAACGGTCATAAACCACGATCGAAACACTGTGACGGTCTAGCACCAGGGCGTCACAGCCCTGTGGCGGTCTATCGTGGGACCGTCAGGCCCATGAACGCCAACACTCAAAACAAAGGGAGCGTAACGCACCTGCCCAGGCGCGTTACACACTGTGATGGTCACTGGAACGACCGTCACACCGTCCCGAGAACGCTACGGCAGGAAACGACCCAAAAACTTCACCACGCCCCCGTAGCTCCACGGGAGAGGGGGAAAACAAAGGGGAAGCCCCCAAATAGCCCCTAGCATGCATCTATGGCCTCAGATCGGCCAAAAGCGCAATGAAACAGCGGATCGATGCTCAACCCCAAAAACATGGATTTTTCCCAAAATCCCAAAATACGCCCGCTCGGCTCACCACGGCCTACAAAACTCACGGGAAAGCGAATGCATGAGCTGGAGGTCCATCTCCTTACCTCCACCAAAGATTTCGAGCCCTGAGCTCGCCGATCCACGAAAAAAATGCCGTGAAACCCTCTCCGCTCCACGAACCCGCGGCCGAGCTTCCACGCACCACCGGCCCTCGATCCTCGACCCGTTCCCCGTTCCTTGCCTCCCGCCATCACCGCCTCGCCCTCCTCCGCCACCGTCGGCCGGCTGGGGAGAGGGGGAGAGAAAGAGATGAGAGAGAGTGAGAAAGAGAGAATGAGAGGGGGAGAGAGAAAAGGGTTAATATATAGAAAAACCTAAAAATTACAGAAATTCAAAAAATTATGAAAAATTACATCCGCGATCCTCGGAAGGAACACAACCCAGTGGTACTGTCCCGGAGTCGAAGAACGCCACGATTCGCCCTGCACAGAGTTTCGAAGGCACATCAGGGAAAAACACGTGTAAAGTACAAAATACACTCTGAGACCCACTAAAAGATCCGAAAAAAACATGGGGCATTACAGCTTCCCCTGGGTCAACCAGTATTCTGTTGATGAGCTGTCCGTTCAACTGCCCATTCATATAGAGCGGCCTGTTATGGTTGTAGTTTGGCAACAACATGTCCTCTTCTGTGAAGGTGACATCTACTTCGGGTCTCGCCTCGGTGAAACAGCTCTCGAAAAGAGCTAGAGTTTGCAGAGCCGCAATGAGGGCCTGTCGGGTTCCTTCATCCAGGGAGAGGATCTTCCAGATGGTGAACCTTGTCGGGATTCTTTTTAGCTGTTCCATTATCATATTGATGGCACTGATGCTGGTCAGTGTCATCTCTTCCGTCTTGCCATGTATGCCGTCATTTCGTGCCAGAGGGGCTATCTTGCGAAGGAGCTCATTCCCTTCTGTAGGTGCTTTCTGGACCTACGACGCCTATCGAGCTGGTTCCCTTTCATGCATAAACTCGACAAGATTGGGGACGATGTCCTCCTCTTCTCTTGCTAGAGGAGGAATAGCCACGGGTGGGGTTGGAGGGCCGCTCGCTTCCTTCGCTGGTTGGTTCTATGGGGGAGCTAATTGTTTATCGTGCTTTGACAGTAGGAACTCGGTAAACGAAGGGGCACTCTGGCCACTTGGTTCTCCAGGGTAGAGGCCCGATGGAGGGGGAATCTTCGCGCCCTTAACCTTGGGTTCGGGGCATGGTATGGTTGTTCTCCTTTGAACATGATGTTGTGGTCAGCTTGCTGAGGGTGTCCCCACTTCTTTCCCGATCTAGTAGCATGCTGGGAAGTAGAGGCCTCGGCCTGATTAGCCTCTGCCGGCTCGGGGTAGACTTCTTCTTCTCCCTCGTCCAGGGACAGGGCAGTGTCGAACAGGGCTGTCAGGGTGTTGTAGGACAACACTACTTCACCCTTTCTCTTATTTTTGGATTTTCTCTTCTTCTTCCTTTTCTTCTCTTCAGTGGTAGGTGGCTGCCCGTGAGGGAATTCACCCCATAGAGGAGGCTATGCTTCTGCTTCAGCTTCGGCTTCAACTTCGGGGGCGAGCTTGAGGGATTCAAACTGTTCCCAAGGGACATACTATTTCAGCTCGACAGGCCGGACCTCAGGCTGTTCATATTCCTCAAGCCCGTCGATGAGGGCTTGGAGCTGCTTGACTGCAGGGCTGACCTCCTTGTACACCCGCACCGGGGTAAGTTCCTTCTTGTTGTGGGTAAGGCCCCTCACGACTAGCCGAGGGGCCGTGTCAAGCCACACTGGGGTTACTGGTGGCGGTGCAGGCCGAGGCGTAATGCCTCTCACATGAATCCCCGAGGTAGTTCGAGGTGGTAGTCTTCTTCTTCTTGTCTTCGTCGGCGCGGCCTGCCAACCTCCTTGGCCCTAGGATGGCGCCAGAACGAAAGCTTCATAGGTGTGTCAGGTGCTAACCTCCGACAATTCTTCAGGCAGCTGCTGGTACAGTGACACCATGATGATAGTTATAGCCAGGTTAGGCATCTCATGCGACTGCGGGGGATCCACCTTAAGCTCTCCCATGTCCAGCCCTCCCTTCTTGATCAAGGACTCAATGACATCCTTGAAGATGTAGCATTCCTCGATGGTATGTCCGATCATCTGGTGATACGGGCAAAATCGAGGATCATCCTTCTTTCTCAGGTCACCTGGCCTTTTTGGCTCCGGGAGTGCGACCTTGTTGTATTTGGTAGCCCACTCGAACAGAACCTAGGTTTTATCTCGGGGGAAGGAGTAAAGCTTGCTTCTCATCTTCTCCTGCAGGGAGGGGCCTTCTCGCCGATTGGCAGACTTGGCCGGGAGGGGCTTGGTCGCTTCCTTCTCTTTCTCGGTTTGCCTCTTAAAGGCCTTGAAGTCCACTGTGTGAACTTCTTGCGGCACCGATCTCTTCTCGAGTTGCCAAGTCTTCTGGCTTGATGAAGCAGGGGTGGAGGAGTATCGGGCGAGGAAAGCCTCGATCTCTGCCACGATGTTGTTTAGGCGGTCAAGTGACTTAACCTCAGCGTCGATCATCCTCTCCAGGACTTCTTTCTTCAGATTCTGCTTACAAATCTGCATTGCATCTTCTTGGTGCAGCGGGCGCTTGCACCTCATGCTGAGGTTCCTCCCTCTTCTGATGTAATACAGTGCAGATTCGTCACTCCTCTGTCTGGTGGCATAAAGCTCTGCCATAGTGACCTCTCGTTCAGCTATATAGAACATTTCCTTAAATTTCTTCTGCATGTCGGGCCAATCAATAATAGACCAGGCAGGCAAGCCTGAGTACCACTCAAAGGCGAGCCCTGTTAATGTAAACAGGAAGAACTTCAGGAGGTAAGATTCATCCGTAGCAAGATCGCCCATGACATTAACATAGTAGGCAATGTGCTCCCTGGGAGACCCTTGCCTGTTGAACTTCTCAAACTTCGGTGGTTTGGTGATGCCAGGCAACAGCTTCTTGGCGGCGTGGTGCGCCGGGTAGGGTACCCAGTACATATCGAATGGGACGTGGTCGCCGTCACCCCTCTCCGCTAACTTCATTTCCATCATTTGTTCCAGCATCAACCTGTTCACAGCCGCTGGGTCGACCGGGCTCGGGTAGAAATGGGTCGGTTGCGCAAGCGGCGTTGTTAGCACTGTTGCTTATCACGCAACTATAGACCCTTGAAAGGTGACGGCTGATGGTGGGGCCGGTGCCGAGGGTTGCGGCTATTGCAGAGGGGTGCCTCCAGTGTGGTTAGCTGCTGGCAAGGCACCGTGGCATGTGGAGAGGCTTCTGAGGTCTGCCCATTGCCCCCAGGAGTTTCGGGCAATGCTTTTGTCTTCCCGGACGTTGAGGGTTGAGAATTCCATTCGTTCAGCTGCTTCCTCAACAGCTCGATCTCCTGCTGGTACCGCTGCATCATGAGCAGTACATTAGGGTCATTCATAGAAAAGATGGGGGTCCCTCGATCCCCTCTCTTCAATTGGAGCTTCCCCAGATGATGTGGATGGCATCCCGCTAGTGTCCCCAGTAGTGATGACATTTGTGGCGTCTGATGTTAGGGCTTCTTCAGGATCAGCATCGTCGACGTGGACTTGTACTACCTCGCTTGCTGCTCTTCTTCTTCTGGTGAGAGGACCCTGCCTTCCGGCAAGCCTAGCTATCTCCTTAGGCTCAGTGGGTAGAGCCCCATACCGGCCAAATACCCCAACCATGTTGTAGGTGTAGATGCTTACATCTCTACCCTTCCTTGATGCCCTTCTTGACGGCTTGCTAGGGAAGGTCAGCCTGTCAAAGACCGACCTTCATGGTTGTGCCTCCCTCCGAGGTGGAGATAGGTTGTAGTCTTCTGGTACATTCCTCGATTCCGCGCTCGGAGGGGATCGAGACTCTTGCTCTTCCGAGATCTTGGCCATTGCTTGCAGCAGCCTTTGACGTCCCAAGGAAGTGCTTGCCGGGCCGTATAGGTAAGCCCTCATGACTTCACTTACTCCCTCCTGTAGATGTGAGGAGGTGGGAGTGTGTGATGTCACCCTATCTTTAGCATAGGGCTGGTGGGATGGATGCCTTGACCGGGTGTTGCTGTGGTGGTGTCGGGGGCATCGGTGACGAGCATCCCTTGGTGGCAATGGGGAAGCGGGCACCAGGTGATGCTTCGAGCCTGATGGCCCAACCTAGTCCTCTCCCTTCTATCTCTTTTGGCAGGTTTTCTCTGGCTCTACCCGAGTCGATGGAGTAATTCGGGTACCCTAGGGCACCCATACCTACTTCTTCTTCGCCGGTTACTGGGGCTGGGTCGGTTGATTCCTCGGCCTCTTGGCCTTGTTCATTCTTCTCTTGTCTTCTTCTGCCAGTGGCTGGAACAAATTTCACACTGGCACAGTGGGTACGATCTTGTATGGGATCACCTCGGCTCGTCGTCCGTTCAAGTGTACCCGGATGCTTCCGATGACAACCGATTTGCCGAAGTTGGAAACCTGGCTTCCAGAGGGAGCAGCATTCACATGGCCCCGACAGAGCCTTATGCGGTGAGAAGCCGATCCTTGAGTGGATGGGCTGGAAGAAAAGTGCACCTGGTGCACAAAGCAGCTTGACGCCCCAGTCGGGACGAGCTTGGAAGTCTTGGCTAGAGGGTGGCCAACAGCAACTTTAATGGCCCCTTGAGTGGGGGCGTTGATCTCAGCAACGTCGGACGCTTCCATGTCCAACAGGTTCACAAAGGCCACCCCAAGGAAGTTGGGGAAGCCTACAACGGGAGGGAAGCTCCCGAAGCGGACGGGGACGGCCAGGTATCCGTCCCGGACGTGGCTCTCGACGATGAGTGGGTCGAAAGTAACTGCCATCGTTGTTGTTTGGAAAGTAACATGCATTTGCAAATTGAACAATTAGTATTTCAAGAAGGGGCCATGGGGCCCTCTGATCTCGACGACGAGATGAAGGGTAGTTCTGTCACACCGGGCATGCCAGACTTGTGGAAGCACTTTTCAACATGCTTTATTCGTTCATTCTTTAAGTTGGTTTATTTGGTGGATTTATTCAATTATTAAGTGCGTGGCCGTACCAGTCACAAAGTGACGATTTGTTCGGGCTTCGTGGAAGCCCTGGTGTGCGTCGTCTGACCGATCAAACGATTGTGTAGTTCATGTCGAGATAGAAACCCGCCGTGCCTAAAGGTCACGACGTCATTTACATCCGCTCGGAGAGGGGAACACCCTTGATTAATCGCCGAGAAAAGAGGGCCCCACGGCCTAACGAGTTATAAGTTAAATGAGATTAAGAAAGCCTAGAATTGTACTGAAATGTTTTATGCTGACAGTGTAAACAGTAAAAATGTGTCGGTCACTCGTGGACCATTTTATATTCGAACGGGCGTCCGTTTCAGAAAACGCGATGTAAGCGGGAACAAACCTGTACCGATGTCTGTCGAAGACACGACAAGTTTAACATTTAATTCGAGAGTGGGTCGGATTGAAAAAGGATGTTGGCCCAAGCAACGCCGGCCTATGGCCATGCCAGGGAATAATCCTCAGGGTCCATAGTCGGTCAGCGGGGCAGCGTTGATATTCCCTCTATGGGGTCCAAGGGGAGAGGAGATCTCAGTGATTGTATGCCACGCGGCTACAGTTTTAATTTGTTAGTTTAGTTCCACTTACGTGTGAGTTTTATTCCGTTTACATTCCTTTATCGATTCCTTGTCGTAGTGGCAATACGGGAAGGCCTGAGGTTGACGCGAGAGGGAACTGACCTGGAGGGAGGTCGACTCATAGAGGAGTTGACCTGAAGGGAGGTCGACACAGACGGAGGTTGACCTAAAGGAAGGTCGATGCAGGGAAGCCCTAGATTATGGCAAGGTCAATCCATGCTTGGTTCGAGAAAGGTGAGATCGATGCAGGCACACAGGAAACCCAACTATGCAATCATATGCCAAGGAACGTGGTCTCTTTTATTCACGGTATGCATGTAGAATTTTAGTTAATTCCCTTCTTTATTCATGATGGATGCTCATGCTCGTACTTGTCAATGTAATGTGGCAGTGTTCATGCCCGGCTCTCTTCGTGTCGTCCACAATTCTTATGCCTTAGTAGGGGTGTCTTGTTGTTATTTATTTCATTTGTTTGTTGCTTCCTTTTGTATTTTAATGTGTATGTAACTCTGGCAAAAATTTGATAGCATCTCTGCCAGACCCGGATACAGGAGGGGTAAAGCAAGCACACGTCCACAGGGAGTGATGTAACCCAAAGTAAAGGTGCCCACAGAAGTGGCAACACCTTGAGGAAGCCCGCGAACCATCAGGTGGAAAGCACAAGTTCACGGTGAAGACACAGAGCTGAGAAGAGGTCTTCATCGGATCAAGGAGGAGGGGTGGCAGGGCCGCCGGGTCAGGAGCAGAGGTGGGCAAGCCACCGGATCAGGAGGTAAGGTGGGCGAGCCACCGGATCAGGAGGTGAGGTAGGCGAGCCACTGGACCAAGGAGATGGTGATGCCACCGGATTGAAAGAGAGGGGGGGTTAAGGCGTCACCGGATCAAGCTTTTAGAGCGCCATCGGATCGCCGTGATTAAGATGCCATCGGATTACACCCCATGGCGGGCCATCGGATGAGAAGGAAAGGTGGCCAAGACACCAGATCAAGGAGGTGGGCATCGGATCAGGCGTGGTGATGCCACCGGATCAGGAGCCAAAATGGGTGGGCCACCGCATCAAATGCTGTGGTGGTTGAGCCACCATAACAAGGGAAGGGCAGGCCACCGGATCAAGCTATCAAGTGAGCCACTGTATCAAAGGATGGACTAGGCCACCGGATTAGCATGCTATAATGGCTAAGCCACCGTATCAAAGGATGGATGAGGCCACTGGATTAGCATGTTACGATGGCTGAGCCACCAGACCAAAGGGATTGGGAGGGTGGCTAGGCCACCGGATCACAAGGGAGAGTTGGCCACGGGGTCTCCTTGTGGCAGAGCCACCGGATCACGCCAATAATGGGGCTACCGGATGGCAAAGAGATTAGAGCAAAGGAATTGCAAGAGAGAGGGGGTAAGGCTGTCAACACTGATAAACAAAAGGGGCTGAAGAGGAGGGGTTAAGGCTGGCCATCGGATCAGGGCCAAAGGGAAGACGCCACCGGATGGCAATAGAGGACGAGGCCACCGGATCGAGCAGGGTAAAGATTGGGGGGTCAGTTCTGAGCAAGGGATCCCTCCATGACACCAAGAGTGCCTGGACCTCAGCCACGAGTTGGCAGGACCTAGATGCTGAAACATACCTAATCGTTACTTCAGAGAGGAGGTCACAAGAAGAAAATGGTGGAGAGAGAGACAAAGGGATATGGCCTTCAGGGTTTGGATTTCGAGCCTAGGTCATCGCATTAAGAAGGCTCTTAATCTACCCTCCAAGAGACGTAAGAAGCACAAGAAGGCACACATTCAAGCCCAGAAACTTGTACCTCTTATTCGTTGAGAAAAGAGAAAGCCCAAGATGCAATACAATGGGAACACGGAGGAAGAGTGCAGCAAAGAAATAGGGAAGACAGAGTAGTGGGGAGGAGGGGGAACGGAGCATGAGCTCCTCCCCCCTCTCTTCTTCTTTCTTCTACAAGACCCTCCCCTTCTCTCTGGATCTCTTCTTCTCCTCTTACCTTCACTCTTTTATTTTCTTCTCTTTAACGCAGGTGGAGCTAGAGCGGGAGAGGAAGTTGCCGGGTTGGACTCTCTCTCGGTGTGTATCTTTTTTTCTCCTCTTTATATGTAGGGCCATTGCATATGGTGGGAGGGTCAACGGGATTGCATCGAATCTTCTCTCCCGTCACTTCTTTTTGTCGTATCCTCATGCCAGTTTCCATATACGATCTGTGCAGGGAGTTGGTAGCTGGGAAAGGATGCCATAGGAAGCTTCCCAAACGGTGACAACTTGGTTTGCGGGCGCTGCGCACTGGTGGGGGAGACCTCTAGGCGAGGGCAATGCCCATCGGTCCTGCGAAAAGCAGGATTCGCCATTTTCATCTAACCGTGTCGGAGCCACCGGACCATATGCTAAAGTGGGCCACCGTATGAAGTAGGCCACCAGATTGCTCAACACACATCACCACCGGATGACCAAAGTAAAAGGGGGGGCACCGGATCACCAACCGCGCGATGCCACCGGTTCAATGAGCCACAAAGGCCACTGGATCGCTCTCTTCGGACCGCCACCGGATCAAGGCATCAGGGTGCCACCGAATCGCGTGGTCTAGGGGCCACTGGATCACACCCAAAGTGTCCCCATCGGATCACTTTGGTAGAAGCCATGGCTCTCCTGGTTTAAGGGCGTTTGAGGCTCATTCGGTCTTTGCTGCTGGAGGGCCTTCAAGTGTGTTCCCCCTCTCCGATCAAGGGTTTGATTCGCCCGTCTGAGCGTGGGTTAATGTGCGTTCGGTCGCACGTACTTGTTGATCTTGTTCAGGGACTCGAGGCACTCGAACTCCTCGGGTGTGTTCTTTGTTGCCATAGTCACGAGGTGAAATCATGGCAACGTGTAAATTCGGGGATGTCTGACTCCCTGTGGGTTAATGCGCCATGTCGGACGTAGGGTGTCTTCGAATGCGAAGCTTCTTTGGGGATGACCCACAGACCATCTCTTGAAGTTCTTCTATTCACTAGTGTTGACACCCATTTTTAGCCCGCAAGTTACGTCGTTTCTCTTATTCATCATTTTTGATGTCACGAATTACCCATTATTTTGGGGCCTTCTATGGAAGGATTTCGAGCCCATTTCATTGTTCTATAGTCTTTAAGCCTCGGAGATTATGATTTCATAGAGCGCTGGGGCTTATTTTATCAGCTTCCGGCATTCTAAGTCGACTTACGGCCCATTTAGGTCGACTTCCATCAAGTATTCGGCCACTTTCGCTGCACAGTCCTGAATGCGGCCCATTTTCATCCCCTTATGTTCCTCTATTCATTAAATATCATTCACTAAAGTTGTTCACTTTTTAAAGCTCTACAAATTCTTCTTCTACGCCATTAGCCAGTTCTCCACCGTTCACAAGTCCCAACATGTTTCTCTGTTCTCGCCCAATTTTCTCCCTCCTACGCTTATTTTGTCATCTTGCTCTCTTCATGAAGGTTGTTCAATTTTGTGTTATCTACAATTTCTTCTTCTACCACTTTCGCTAGTTCTACACCGTTTTCGAGATATTCTTTAATTTCAAAAGTCGTGTGAGCCTGGTAGCCACCCCAACGTAGTGGTCAACTGTTAACCACTACCTAGAAGTGGCGGTCAACTGTTGACCGCTACCTTGAGGTGACGGTCAATAGTTGACCGCCATGAACAGTAAATTTTTTATTTTTTATTTTTATTTTATTGTTTTTAAAATGTCAAATGACGGTCTTTTTGAGACTGCTACTATCAAACAATGGTCTTTGGAAGACCGTTTCTTCAATGTTTGTCCCAAAAGCCTCCCGATCGCCCTCAGTCGTCTGGCGGTCACCCCATGACCATTTCTATTCAAATGGCGGTCCTCCCATGATCGTTTTCTCCAGTTGCGGCCTCACGATAGACCGTTTCTCCAACAGAGAGTCCAGATGATCCTGAACTCTGATTTCTTCGCCGCGGGACTCTCTGATCGATTTGTGTTCACCGGGGTCACCTTCCAAAGGCTCTATCTTCTTGAATATTCCACCAAATCGTTTCTTGTTTATTTCTATCTCTTCTCCCCACTATTATCTCAAGTTTAAGCCATAGAACTCGAATTCTGGTGGAGTATATATGCGGGAATCGTGGGAGTAATTTCAAGTTTTATGCTTTTTCGTGCATCACAAACTACTCCAGATTAAGCTTCGGGGCCACTTTCTAGCATGAATATCTTCTAGATCCTTCTACCAAATAGAGTCAAGTTTGTTCCTAGCTCTTATCCTAACTATTATCTCGAGATTTGGTGGTCTATGTCCTCTGAAATCGAAGGAGAAAGTTCTGGGTTTTTGCAATCTCTATAAATTTGGCCCAATTCGCAGTGCGCGGGGGGGGGGGAGGGGGGGCTTTTCTTCAACTTGAGGCGAAGCTAGGCCGCATCTTTGACTCTCCTCTTCGACCTCAGGCTGTCAAGGGAAGTATAATCTATGTTTTCCATGTTCAAGGGCTTCTTTTCATCTGTTGGCCCAGAATAGATGGCGGACAAGAAGCGGGGTTGAATTGTCCCCCGACCGAGATGGTAGATTTTAAAAATAATCTAAACTAATCATAGCGGAATTAAAATTAACTATGTTAATTAGCTCAAATTAAACTAAAGTGAGATTTAGGTTTACTCAATGTTTCCGATCTCACTCAAATAATCTATGCACTGAGCTATTGAGCCTAAGCCAAACACAGATAGCAGAGTAGCAACGTGTAGATGTGCAGTGAATAAAAATCTATAAATAGACCTATGGATGGAGATAGAAGAAATGGGCAAACACACAGGCATACCACAAAGAACATGGAGATTTTTAGGTGGTTCGGGACCACGATGGGCTCCCTACGTCCACCCCTCACTGAACCCGGTGAGGCTTTACTAACATGCTACGAACCGTAGCAACCATGGGGACGAATCCCAACACCACACATGCTGCTTCCGCAGCAATTCGCACACACGTGGCCTAGCCCCAGACCGCTGCCACCGTAGCATAGACACACACAATCAGGGAACTCACCCCGCACTAAAATCCCACACGGAGACGCAGCTCCGTCCGCACACACACAGTAATATTCTGAGTTTAAAAAAATAAAAGGACTTACAATATATGCTCACACAGGATGTAGATCAAGAAAATAAATACAAGCAAAAGGGTAAAAGATATGGAATGTTTCCCCCTTGTTGATGAATGGCCATTAGTATGTTTTCCTTGAAGCATCGGTCGGAGGGAGTCGAATCCTCAGCTAGATAGAGCAGCCGGTACACCTTCTTGAAGACACAACCTTGATTGCAGCTCGAACAGGATAAGCCTTCAGATCCAAGCTCCAAATCTACCTGCAAGCATCAGAAACTGATAATCACTCAAAGCCCTCTCCTCTCCACCTTGTGGCCGCCCACTTCCTTCCTTCCCTTGCAATAGAATAGAAAATATTAGCACATTCGATTACTTCCTTGTAAAAATTGCAAGGATATATAGGGCAGCAAATAGATGAACAAAAGACCACAATAGCCCTTGCAAAACCCTCTCAAAACAACCCTTAAACATGTATAGGAACCCTAAGGGTAAGGGTGTAAAATATCAAAGAAAATGGATCACAAAATTGGTATTTCGAAACCCAATACGTAGACCCGTTCCGGATCCGCCTGAACTGGTGTCGACACCTGGTGTCGACATCAATCTTCAGGTGTGCTGTCCCTTTGCAAAAATAACACACCCAGGGTTATGGTGTCGACACCTGGTGTTGACACCAGTTTCACTGGGTTCTGCCCTTTGAAACAGACCCACCCAGGGAGCTGGGTGTCGACTCTTGGAGTCGACACATGCAGTGGGGACCATGAAAACTGCCCAATGCAATGACTTTTAGCCCAAAAACATTATAAATGAATCAAACCCAATTTAGCCACATGGAAATATATCAAGGATGAATTCTTACTATGACTTCAATGAATTGTGGACTAAAATGAACCTACACTTTGTAGAAACCCAAATTCAAATCAATATTAAATCAATGCTCATAATGGAGCCACTTTCTTGTATCCAACCTGCATGTTGATAAGTAGGTGTTGCAGAAACATCAAGAGATGATTCAAATACTTCTAGCTATTCAAAATACATACTCTCATTTCAAACCTTGATTCATGCCAAGATAAGCCATTTTCAATTTAACTCATATCATATCTCTCTTTAATTATAATATCAGTCCAAGGCAGACTGAACATTCACAAACCTCACAAATCAAATAGACTCAAACAGTCCATTTCTGAATTGAATTCATCAATCCCATTCAAGCCATTATGAAACAAATCAGAAATAAATTGCTACCATTTATCCAATGATCTGAGAGCATTACAGATCCTGCACTAATCAAAAACATAATTTTGTCATTCTTTGATCAATGCAATTGAAAATAATAAACACCACACTTAAAGATGTTTCAAAGGCTTTCAATCCAATTATCACAAAATCTCACATTTCATAAATGGTTCAAGTTAAGCACACATGAATCAAGCCTAACATTAGTTCCATATGAAAACATGATTTAGCCAAGTTAAATAACATGGTTAGAGGGTCTTAAAATCACAAACAAACTTGGATAACCAAGATTTATAGAAAGCATGTTAGGCAAAGACCCACATCAAAAACCCCAAGAAAGATATGCATGAAGGCACTTGAACAACCAGTCACTTATACCAAAATCATTTCATATCAATCGTCTAACAAGCCAATTGAAGAACCAACTTCAATTCATTTCATATGGAAGCAATGCAGCTACAAACTCAAGTGATTCAAAACTCATCAAACCATATCTATCACAAGCTCTCATGTCAAATGTGATTCAAGCAAACCATTGTTAAAAGGAGTTCAACCAACCACTCATGAATACAAGTTCAGTCCTAAAATTCAGTTTCAATCCAAAACTTGTTTGAACTTACATTGAAATCAAATATGTAATTGACATGCAGTCCAAGACTTGTTACCATCCAAATAGTCCAAAACAAGGAACAAGGCTCAAAGAGCCAGGGGTCGACCCATGGGGTCGACCCTTGCAGTAGGAAATAAAAAGACTGCCTAATGGCAGTCTAGTTCAACCCAAGAGCATCCAATACCATTCAACCAAGGCCAGAGGCCTTATGACCTTCTATGAAAACGTGATTTCACCAATGAAAAACATCAAGTATGAAGTGCATCCAGAGACCAATGAAAGCATTATTCACCACGCATTCCATACCTACAAAACAAGATAACAATATATGAGCTCATCAAGCATGAAGACATTTTCCACTAAATAAGCACACAATATTTTCACTTTAAAGCATACGCAAACCACACAATATATTTTAATCATCAAAACTATTATCAAGAACAAAGAGGGAGCGCAACGAACCCAACAATATCATATCTACTCTTAGTTCTAGTCCTCCCAGATCTCAGTTTTATCGCAGTAGCACTGTTTTCTGCACTTTTGCACTTTTCTCCATATTATGTCGCATATTCCCACAGCCCTGCTGCTCGTTTTCTCCTCCTATTTGTTTCTATATCATCACAACACATCAACCTATTATTTGCACCCGTTTACAGGGGTTAAAAACCCTCCCCCGGTGCGTTCTCCCCCTTTCTTTGATGCTATTTTTCCACTTCGAGAGACATACTACACTTCATATTCTAATGGGTTTTATCTTGTGTTTGTGGCTTCATTTTGCAGGAGATTGTTGATAGAACGTGAGGCCCTTACTTTCTAGTTGGCTGGAAGGCGAGGAGGTGTCACCCACATTGGTTCCCGCATCCCTTTTCAAGCGCTATCACACATTGTAGCGGTTCATCTTCAGGTCACATCTTCTCCCATATTTTCCAAGGTACACCGAGCCATCTTCATCTTTTCTTCATCCATTTAGTGTTGTAAGTCCTTGGTGGTAATCACGGTTAGTTCTCTATTCTTCGTTGCCCCTTTTCCTTTCATGCAATTTCATGTCTATGTGCATGCATATGTTTGTTTAGTTTGGGGGCGGGGTAGATTAATCCATCTACATCTCTATTTTTTGGCGATCACGGTGGGACGCCTAGTGCCCATCAAGTTATATTTTTAGTCTTCTGTAAGTTAGGTGGGTGTTTATGCATGTTTGGGTAGCATTCTCTTCGTTTTTCTACTGTTCTGGCTAGTCTCGGGTCTGTCAGGGAGTAGCAGTCTTCCACAGGGCCGTCGGACACTATTACCGGCCATCCCAAGACCGCCCCAGCACTCTGGAGTAGTAGCGGCCTTCCCAGGGCCGCCCAGCACCTTGGCAGTCTTCCAGTAGACCACTACTATGTTAGAAACAATCATCCAGTGACCTCTACTTGGTTCTGACAGGACACACACACTGCTCACAGGGGCCTTGTTCATTCATGCATAACTTTGTCTCATGTTATCGTATTGGGCTTATTTCTGTTGCATTGTGTTCTCCTTTGTATTGTCTGCGTGCCCATATAAAATTTGCACAGATTAGATATCATTTGCATATTTAAAACTTACCTCCATTTTTGCATTTTCTACATCTGGTCTATAGGCAGATTCGGGACAGATTCAAAGGTCCATTTTCTTTGCTGATTTAAATTGCCTCCCATGGTCTATTTGTGTTGTTTTTGGTTCCATTACATTGTGTTTTATATTATCTTTGCGTCCATATATCATTTGCATGCATTGGACTCTATTTTCATAGTTATAATTTGCCTTCTTTTCTACATTTTATGCATAAAATTTGCTTGTAGGTCCGGGGGCAAACACAAAGGTACGTCGTTCATACATGATTTTCCCTACCTTTTAGTGCCTAATTATCCCTGTTTGTGGTCTTGCATTGCTGTTATTCATATTGTTTTGTATTTTTCATGCATTTTGTGATGTTAGCATGATTTTATTATTGTCTTGATGTGCTAGATTTAGGCTAGAAATTGCATGCACTCCGGTGCACATAGGATCATACATATTGTCATATTGTAGTTGCATTCCCCCTTGGTAAGTGATCCTCTCGCTCCCATATTCCTTGGGCTCGACTAGGTGACCTTATCCGGGACCTCTGTAAGTCCCCGCGAGCCATGGATTCCCACACGGACGCCGGGCCGGTTGTACCTTTCCACCCCATAGTTTCGCATTTTGCAGACGTTGTGAGGTAGTTAACCTCAGTCAACCCAAAGTTTGGACCTTATTCCCGATAGGATACCTATCTTGAGGGAATTAATCTTAATTTAAAACATTTAAAGGCCCATCAAAACTTTGATAATAAAATATTTCCCATCATATTAATTTGTTTGACTTAGGTGAAATCCTTCATATTGTTTGTGTTGTTTGGGTTTGTCCAAGCCTATTTGCGGTATTTTGTGTTGCATCCCCCATCATCCACATATAGGTTTTGTTGTTAGGCCCATTTAGGCAAGTCCATTTTATGTGTCCATTGTCTAGTCTCATTGTCCTAGGTCCTTTTTTTCCCTTTGCATTATTGAGTCAGTCCCCCTCCTTGATCTTCGAGCCCTTACTTCCCTCCTTGTATTTCCTTGATTTTTCTTGTATTAAGTCTCCATTCGCCCTCATGAAGCACCACCCCAATCCCTTGTATCCTTTATCTTTCTATTCACACGTGGATTCCTCTTCCCACGCAGGCCCATCTCCTCGTGGCCTCTCCGACCCGTCGGATGAACAAGCCAACCTCATGGCCCACTTATCACACTTTGTTCACCAAATGGACCTGGCCCAAGCCTAAAAATGCATTGCCAATTATTTTAATGGGCCTCATTCTCATAACGGGCCTCATTCATCTCATGGGCCTCGATCATTCCTTTAATGGGCCATCTTCCTTGAGTGGCCCGCCTTCCTTTAATGGGTCCCATTCTCTTAGTGGGACTTATTCCTCCAATGGGCCCCCATCCTTTGACAAGCTGCCATCTTCCTCCAATGGGCCTATGTCCTTTAATTGACCCCCTTCCTTTAACGGGCCTTCTTATTCTCTTACTGGACCTACTCTTCTTAATGGGCCCACTCCCCCTACCCATGTTGTTGCTGGCCCAATGGGTCCCCATGTCCATGATCCTTCCAGGCCCACATATCCTTCCACTCCTAGAATGGGCTTTCCTTCTTCCTCTCAGTCCGGATCCCCTCATCCGGCCCATTATTATCATTCTGGTCTAAATTCACACTCTCTTGCTCGGGCTGGCTTGCATCCTTCTTGATCTCTCCCCATCCAGAAGATGATTGCTAAAACCCAACACCGGCTTGATGAACTACAACACTGAATTGATCCAAAATCCTCCTTGAGTGATCCATTTACATTCCAAGGTCTTCGGCTTCCGCCTTATTCACAAGTTTCCACATATCGCCGTTATGGTGGAGTCGGTGACCCGTAGTGCATGTAAAGGAGTTCATCTATGACTCGGCCCAATTTCGACATGACCAACGTTTGATGGCATATTTATTTGGTCTGTCATTGGAGGTCCCGACTCGGGATTGGTTCTTTTCGTTGCCACAAGGGTGGATTGTGAATTTCCAAGCTGTCCAAGAGGAATTTATTCAGCGATTTTAGGACCAGGTTGGGCCCAAGTATTCTGTTGTGGATTTGGGCCACGAGAAGATGAAGCCTGAAGAGGATTTCTGCACCTTTGCCGACCACTGGCGTCGCCGCGCAAGTCTCGGGGCACATTCCGGAGCATGAGCTGATCAAGGTGTTGATTTCTAACACAATGCCCGAGTACCGCTTCATTTTAGTCCTCAATGACATCACCTCCTGGTAATAGCTTTATAGCCGAGCCCGCTTCATCCTCCAAAAACTCCAAGGTTCCCTTGACCCCGAGTCTTCTCCGCCTTCTACATACACCCCGCCATTACATGTACATCCGCATATCAACCTTCACCTTCTACAAACCAACCCTACACTCCCGTGAGCCACCCTTCCGCCACATATCTTTCCACGAGTCGACCTTCCGCTCCTACATACACGTACTCTCCCACATGTCAACCTTCCACGAGTCAGCCTTCCGCTCCCATATACCCACATGTGTCTCCACCCCCGGTCAAGAAAACACCACACCAGGAGTAGGTGGATGCCGTCTATATACCCCCTCACCTCACTCTACATATGCCATCACCAAATCTCTCCACCACTAGCCATGCACCATTGCCTATGCAACCTCCGCTCCCGTCCCCACAACCATCTCCATTACCTTCCCATACCCCTTGGCATCCGCCTTGCCCGAAGCGGGCTCCTCCTCCTCCATTGCTAGAGTGTTTTACAGACATTTTTAGGGCTTTGATGGTCACTCACGCATTGCAGCTCCCTCTGGTTGTGCCTTGCTAACCAGCGGTCGGGAATATGCTCCAATTTTATGATTATCATCGCCAGCAGGGGCATTTGGTTGTGGATTGCTCCGAGTTTCAGGAGTTTGTTCATGGCTTGGAAGATCAGAAGAGGATCAATTGGGCCGCCATACATAAAGTTATTTTAGATCTTCACAGCAAGAAGCACCGCCCAAGCAACCATCTCTATTACTCCAAGACCTAGGGCACCCCTATGATTCTTTGTCTAGCGTTGCGCCCGCTCCATCGCATGTACCATTACCTACCCCTGATCCACCCTCATCACCTATTCCATTACCCTCACCATCTCCTACCCCGTCTTCATCTTCTCCACAAACCCAAGCCTCCGTTCAGGCTAGTGCCATCCCTTCTTCCTCCATTCCCGTTACCACTACTTCTACCCCCAACGCCGCTCGACGGGTTGTACTGATTCGTCAATGGTGGGCACCACGACCCTCCTCTCTATCCCCTTCATCACCGTCTCCATTACCTCCACTGCCATCCTCACCTCCCTCTTCATTACCTCCGCCATCTCCATTACCCTCACCATCGCCTAAACCTCCATCATCTCCGCCTCCATCTTTACCTTCACCTGAGCCTATCATCACCACATCGCCTGCGCCTTCACTTGATATCACCATCCCCATTGAAACCTCCACGCCATCAGAACCAATTACCTCCATCACTTCTCCATCCACTTCCACCCCATGGAGCGGGTGTGCGTTACCTCCGGTGCCCCTTGGGTCTAGTCCCTAGGGAGATGATGAGCCAAGTCAGGACAGTTTGGTGCCGGTCGTGTATTTCAAGATTCAAGATTTCATCTATCGGATGCCGATCCGCGTCCTGGTCCCTAGCTATTTTGGGGATGATGAGCCTCTACCTCTGAAGACGGTTGTCAAGAAGAGTTCCCTTGCATTGGTACCAATTTTTTCAAGAACGAGGCCGGTGGCAATCTCATTGCTTGTCGGAGTTCCGATTATTGATGTTGTTATTACTTCTTGCTCCATCACTGTTCAGTTCACTGGCCCAGAGGGATTCTCTACCCGTATTGTGCTAACTCATACGGCTGCCAAAGGATTGATGAATTCCATGTTCAAGGGGCAGTTTGCCATAACTTCAACATTCTCCAAGGACATTTTGCACATTATATGCAACCTCTCTCAGTTTATCAAGCCGGCCAGGTCAACGCCATGTATTACTCTCCCTCAACTTCATCATCATTTGTCAAGGGAGTTATGCTTCAAGGATGTTCGCCGAGTGGAGTTGCCAAGCCTCATGCTCCTGATACCTAGTGATAAAACTCCATGGTTGCGTGATGCTCATCTGTCTAAGGAATCAGCTGTTCAAGAATGTCCGCCTATTGTTAGCATCGGGTGTCTAGGGGCAATTGCCCCGATGAAGCTGCATGTTCATGATCAGGCCAGGCTGTCTGTCAGATGAGCCCGTTATTTGAGAAGACATTGCAGATCAAGAAGCCCAAAGGCCCGAGTCTCCGCCAGGCGGGTTCATTTCAAGGACATTTCTACCAAGAAGAGGCCACGGCTCCGGTTCAAGGGCCGTAGATTGTGCACTCAGGGGTCCACTCCATCTTCCCCGTCTGTTCATTCATCTTTCCTTCTGCTCAGCTCCCACCCTTGGGTGGTGTACCTTCCTTATTCCAATCCCAGGTCCATGATCTTCTCCTCTCTTCACGGGTCCGCAAACCCCCACTCTTCTCATCCGGTTTCTCCGGATTCTCCATGTTCTTACTGTCTTAGGCCTCGGCCCATGTCATCCTTTCGTCCCGATCTAGGGATTTCTTCTTCGAATCCTTCTCCTCTGGTATCTCCGGGTTCCGTCTCTAATTCTCCTTCCCCGACTCCATCGGGTGATTTTCATTCTCCTTCCCTAACTCTATCGGGTGATTTTCATTCTTCTTCCCCGACTCTGTCAGGTGATTCTCCTTCTTATTCCCCGACCTTGTCGGGTGTCTCCTATTCTCTTTCCCCGACCTTGTCGGGTGATTCTCATTCTTCTTCTCTGACCCTGTCAGATGATTCTCTTTCCTTTTCTCCGACCACGTCGGATGATTTTCCTTCTCACCTTCCTATTCACTCTTCTTCACCCTTTCGGGGTCATCACCATTTTTCTTGCTGTTTTCGAGGCTTTAGTCCGCCTTGATCTCAGTTGATCTGTTTCGTCTGTATCTGGTTCCTTGTTATCAGGGTCTTTGTGTCTTAATTAACGAGGGAGTTCTAGCCCTCATCTCTCTTCCTTTTTATCTTGCTTCATCCAATTTGGCGTCTGCCGCTCCTCTGTGTCGAGGAATTTTGAAATCCTTTCATCTTTGTCCTGTCAAGCAAGGAATATAAAGCTCGATGATCACGATCTCGCTTCAGGATGCTGGTTTCTGTTCCATGGATGTGCAAGATATCTTTATTTTGTGCAAGAATATGCTTTCATTTCCATTACTCTTATTATTGTTCATGCGCATTATTATAATGTTGTTTCCTCAACACGGTTGAGTGGCTTTAGATAAAATTTGCTTATTTTAGTCAAAAATGAGTTTGCTTCTGCACCATTCTTAGGCTGGTGATAGCTCCGCGCTAGGAGTCCAGTTTTTTCCTCGATCGTTGAGGGTGATCCTTTGAGTATGGGTTTCTAACACACTACATGGCAAGCCATAGTCGATTCCTCTGAGGCAACATCGTTGCTGCTTTAGCCATGTTTTAGGTATGCACAAAAGTATTTTCTTTTCTCTTTTCGGCCAAGTGCAGGGGCAAGAGATGGATGGATGAGATGACCAACCTAGGCGCTCCCCAATACAGGAGAGGTTTCAAATAGGGGCAGTCTTGTCCCTCGAATATGAGCGTTCATGTAAAATGTAGCCAATAAGGGCTGTCAAAAAATAAATCAATGATCTGATCAATGCAAAATTATGAAAATCAAAGGTATGGCAAGAGTGGCAGTACAGTTCCCCGCGGGACGTCATGAGATCGGTCGTACGCATGCCTAGTAAATATGGGTCTCAAAATCAAAGACACAAAGCTCCGACGTAATAGACTGTATCTTTGAGGGGTAGTGCCTTGGAAGGAATTCTAGTCTTGATATCTCCCATCCTGCATCAAGCTTGTCTCCATTTTTTTTCTTCTACTTCTCCCTCTTAGGTTGGATTGTATCCCGGGTATGGCCTTAGTAAGGGCACTGTTCTTTAGAGGCAGTTGGTTGTGGCAAGTCACTCTCATATGCACGTCCTGTCCAAGAGGAGTCTTTAATGAAAGGGGGTAGGAACGACGATCCATGGCCAGTAGTGTGAGCCCATCTTGGGTGCTGTAGATTGCTATTTCAAAAAAATCTAAAAAATTCAGATATTGTCAAAAGAAGAAATCTCAAAAAAAAAATATTTCAAAAAAATCCAAAAAAATCAAATATTTTCAAAAATCCCAAAAAAATTATAAAAATAAAAAATATTCATTTTTCGTTCCCTTCTTCATGTGTTTTCTATCTATTTATTTTGAGGACATGTATGATTCGTTTGTTCAGTGTGCAAGTTGCAGGTGTTCGAGTTTCCTTGCTCTACCTTTTGTGTTATCTGGTTTTTATTCACATCTTTCAGATCTATTCTCTCCTTCTTCAATCCACTCTCTCGATTTGTTCTAAAGCTCATGTCCTTCTCAGTTATTGCCTCACTTCATCATATCTTCATGAGAGGTCTTTGCCTCACAATTATGAACCTGGCGGTTCTGCTTCTTCTGATCTTGCGCTTTGATTGAAGGGCGTATTTGTCACGTCTTTTATCCCGCCGTGTCCTTGTCACGTGTTTATGTCCCTCCGTGTCGTCCCACGCATGTTATTTTTGTTGGATATATGATGTTTTGATGATGTCTGACCATGACTCATTGATAAGTCCCATTTGCATTTGATGATGTCAACACTCTTACATTTCAGGTCATTGTAAGCAAATAATAAGAAATCAAGAATGGCATAGAAAATGAGGCAATTGGATGCACAAAAATCAAGATAAGTGATATTACTTATGGGTGCATAGAAAACGAGGCAACTGACAGCACAAAAATCAAGGGAAGAGATTGCACAGAAATCAAGGGAAGAGGTTGCACAAAAATTAAGGCAGATCTTACTTAGGGTCATTGCTCCAAGGAACTGAAGAAACTGAAGAAGTTTCAAAATTTGCACCGACCTCACTAAGCTCAAACAGTGACCTGCACCGACCTTGTTCTGGTCTTGCACCGACCTTCATGTGCTTTGGTATGAAAGTTGCACCTACCGTGAACGCTCCAAGAATGAAAGTTGCACCGACCCGGCCCTTCATGTAGACCTTGACTGGGCAGAAACAAAGATGTGCACCGACCTTGCTCACAACTTGCAACGACCTTGCCTGGGCGGAATGAAACGTGCACCGACCTACATACGCCTGTAATAGCTGCGAGCGGGGAAGATGTGCACCGACCCTAGCTACGAGCCGGGAAGACATGCACCGACCTTGACTGGGCGGCAACAGTGATGTGCACTGACTTGCATGAAGCCAATAGAAATGTGCACAGACCTTGGTGTTGTAAGCTCTAAACATGCACCGACCATGAAGTGTGCTTGGAACAATGATATGCAACAACCTTCTTGCTGGAGTTCAAATTGTGCACGGACCTTGCTCAGGAAGTGCACCGACTTCTATGCTACGAACAGTGATATGCATAGACCTACTTATGTGCACTGACCTATATCTGGTGGAACTGAGGCGTGCACCGACATTATTCAGAACGTGCACCGACCTGCATGCGAGGAACCTTGAAGCGTGCACTGACCTTGAAGCTTGCACCGACTTCATCTAAAGGATATCTAAATGTGCACCGACCTCTACTGAAGAGGCTCTTAATGTGGACCGACCCTGCTGAGGACCAAGCTTCGTATGTGCATTTACCAATGCCTGGTAGAACAGTAAACTGCACCGACCTCCACTAAAGAAATCCAAAGTTGCACTGACCTTGCCAAAGGCCAAGGATCTTATCTACACCGACCTCACTATTCAAGTCCAGAAGCTGCACCGACCGTATGGAATCAACAGAAGGTGTTTGATGAAATGTCTCAGTGAGCCAAACTACCTCCGTTTTAAGCAGCTTTCTGTCATTTCGACTGGGTGATCCAGAGAGCAAAAATAGGAACCGCCAGTGTCCAAAAACACATCTTTTGAGGTCTGGAAAGGTCTCCTTGGTCAGTCAACCTTTTGGTAATCATGGGTTGCTATATCAGTCCTTTTGGTCAGTAGAAAAATAACCTACCTTTTGTGGGAAAAGTCACCTTTCCTGGTACGTAACTTTTTGCCTCCACCCAATCAGCTGCTCTGTCTCTCAGCCTGTATAGGACAAGAGGACGTCCTTGACTGCCCAGCCTGTAGAAAAGAAGATCCTACATATCTTACTTGGGAGCTCCTACTCTCGTTGTTTCTCTGCCCAATCAGATGCTACCAAGGGCTGCTTGGGGGTTATAAAAAGGGACCCCATGCTTGAAGGAGTTGCTGTTGTTGCTGCTGCTATCGCTGCTGCTGAAGTTAAAGATCAATCATGAGAGAGAAAGAGCAAAGCGTGAGAAAGATCTGAGTAGGATCCTCATTCAACCAGCCAGCCAACCACTCACTCAGCCATCCAGCTCTGTCCTCATTGCCTCGCAATCTTGCACTGTCATTCAAAGTGTCTCTCGAGCTGTGAAGAAAGAAAGAATCCAAGAGGAGTGCAGCCCCTCTCACGTCCAGACTGAGCCTAAGGAGAACCCAGATTGGACTTGTGTCCAGATCTGTTCCAAGGTGCTACAAGAGCAAATCTGAAGTCACCATCTGGTTATCCCTTTTTGATTGTGCTTTTCCGTGCCTCATCATCATATCAGGAAGGTTTTTCTTTACTGCACTTGCAGCATTTTTTCTTCTTGTGTTTCTCTTTTTATCTTGTGTGTGTGTGTGTGGAGTACCTCGTCCTCGTGTGTGTGTGTGGAGGACCTCGTCCTCGTGTGTGTGTGTGTGTGTGTGTGTGTGTGTGTGTGTGTGTGTGTGTGTGTGTGTGTGTGTGGAAAACTGTCCCTACCGGTTTATGTGTAGGAAGTGTGATGCGTTTGCAGCGTGTGGTAAAGCCTCACCGGGTTTGGTGAGAGGTGGACGTAGGTTGCGGATCTGCAACCGAACCACCTTAAAATCCATGTGTTATGGTTGTGTATGTTATGTGATTACTCCATATCCCCTATCTCCTTTCACAGGTTGGTGTGCTCACTTAATCATATGCAATCGGGGTTATTCTCTTTGCACACTCAAGCTTTTTGATCTGCACCTTGCTTCATCCTTATACCATTTGGGCCTCAGCATTTTGCCTACACCGTTGGCTACCTGTTGCACTCTTGCACACAGGCACCTAGCTGGTAGCATTGCCAAGGAAATCAGTTTGGTCACACATTCAGCTAGTCATCTCACATTCAATTAATGGGAGTTGAGATCCCTGTTGTCCAATGCTATAAGATCACACTCAGTCCTTGCACTGTGCTTTATCGTTTCCACTAGAGCCACTCCTACTCAATCCGTTGTGCTTTGTACTTAGGTACTTTATTTATTCTATAGGAGTGGTTTATGCGCATTGGTTTGAGAGATTTTTGAATAGGCCAAAGTTCATGAAAGGATCTATTCAACCCTCCCTTCTAGATCCTATTGCACCACGTGGGACCCAATAATTGGTATCAGAGCCAAGTTCTGTCATTCACAGATCCCACGATCTGCAGAGAAAAGATCCCGGTGCATTTTGAGAAAATGGCTTCATCTACTACACATGCTTCGATGGTTTTTCTGCCTACGTTTGATGGTTCAGATTTTTCTACATGGCTAGGGAAAATGTTCATTTCTGTTAATTCCATAGATCCACAGTTGTGGACTCTCATATACAATGGTCCTCATGAGCTGCCATCAAATACTGATGTCTGGTCAGTTGATTAAAGGACCAAAAATGTTGATAACCATGTTGCCTTCAATCTGATAAGAGCTGGAGTAGATGTCACCATGTGTCCTTTTATTTCCAGTTGCAGCACGGCCAAGGAGATCCTTGATGGACTGGCCAGTATCCACAAAGAAGGAAATGGGAATCATTGTCTAATGGCCAACAGCCCAGATCGGCCAAGCAATTCATCTTCGTCTCAGGTAAACTCTGATCCTAAGGACTTTACCTATGATGAACTTGTGGATGCATATGATGAGTTGGCTAAGCAGCACAAGAAGCTTAAGTCTGAAAACAAAAATTGAGAAAGAAGCTTGAAAATAATCTTGCGGATAGCTCTCCCTATAAAAAATTATCTGATCTTGAGCAAGTGAATGAAACTCTCATGATTGACCTAGATACACATAAAGATCACATTGCTTGCTTAGAGGATGAAAACAAAATCTTGCTAGCTGAAATAACTAGATTGGAAGTAACTGTAAGACAGCTTCAAGATGAATCTAAGTCCTTGTCAAACAACCCAGACTTGACTGAAAACAAGGCTTCTATTGAAGAAAATGAAAATTTGAAAAAGCAAAACAATGAGCTTCTTGCTAAGCTTCAAGCATGTAAAAAAGGTAAGGGTGCTAGTGTTGTTGACTCAGAAAAACTGGCTACCCTTCAACAGGATTTTGATTACTGCAAAACTGTGAACGTCATGTTGAATGAGCAGCTTGCTGCGTGTGAGACAGATTTGATTAACTCTGAACAACACATCACTTCACTTGAAAAGGAAATCCAAGATCTGAATAACTCTTTGTCACGAACTGCTCAGGGCCAAGAGAGCCTAGGGAGACTGCCGGGGACTAGAATGAGCTTCCGAAGAAAAGGGTTTGGGCACTGTCCTTTGAACAAAATTTTTTCAAAAATACTTTGCACACAATTTCTCCTTCCAGCTCTGATGGTGCCTCCTCTTCCCAATCATCCCAAAACAGTCTGCGATCAAGAAGAACCGAAATCAAAACAGAAACCAGAAAAAGAAAGCCTTAAGGCAAAAACACAGAAATGAGATTGCTTGTTTTGATAAATCTGACAGATACCGTGTTTTCCATAAAAAGGATGGTTCTTGTTTTCATTGTGGTCAACATGGTCACTTAATGCATAATTGCCATGCCATGAAAAATGATCTGATTTCATGCAAGTCTGAATGTGATTCCAGTACTACAAAAAACCAGTCGAGAGAGCCCAGCCTCCTACTGCCACCATTGTGGTATATCTGGACACACCATGCCAAATTGCTGGGAATTGAAGCACAAAATTGAGAAACCCCTTGTTCAGTGTTATCGCTGCAAAGAGTATGGCCACACAGTAAAGAACTGCTGGCAAAGGAGAAGAAAGGACAATGCTTGCGCCACTAATATCAACACTCATGGTCACCCTCAGAAACTCGTCACACTTGGTTGTGAGAGGAGTGAGAAATCCTCTTTGTGCTGCCCTTATTGTGGGATGGTAGGACATGAAGCATATGACTGTCAAAAAATGAGGAAGGATGACTTGGATGTCTTGATAAAAAGAAGCTCTTTGATTAAAAATCTCACTAACCCTGTAGGACCCAAGAAAGCTTGGGTACCTAAACATTCCGAATTGGAATTTTGGCTGCAGGAGTGCCTTGGAGCTTAGCTGAGGATCATCATGAAATAAAAGCTCAAGGCACAGGTATGTACATAAACGCTTTTAATCTCTGTCATCTTGCATGTTTAGGCTAACCATGTAGATAGTGCATCATGAGTCTGTCATGTTGCCAATAACATTCTGCACCCTGAATTTGCTTCCGAAAAATGCTAAAACACCCCACATGGTGTGAGATGAACATCTAAGCTAGACCTCTTGCTCACACCTTGTCTGACCTCTGGTATATCAAATGGTGTAGAGTAGAAAGGCAAGTCGAGCTTGTCCGGAACTCACACTATGCGTGAGAAGGGTCTCAGATCTATACCTCAGCCTTGTACCAGAGATCATTTATTTCAGATGCATAAGTCATGAGAAATCTGTTCTTATGATGGAATTAATTTGATGATGAGTTGTTGTCTGCTTCTTGCTAATCAGCCATATGAAATACTTGATCGTTGCTTTTGATGATATCTGCCATGGCTATATTTATTTAAACTCATCACTCATGTGGAGTTTCAACACGTTGGTTGTGTGTCTTGTCTCCATAAGCATTGAACAAAAGGGGGAGCTTAAAAATTAGCAACTCTATTCAGAATGCACTGTAAATATTTTGTGCTTGCATCATCTTGTTGTCTCATGCACTACAATGCATATCATGTTAAAGGGTCACAAAAATGCATAATCAATTGGCAGCATCTCCACTGCATTGAGTACTCATTCATGTTATAGGCTGCACTTTCCACTGCCAACCCATGCATGTGTTAAGGTGGAGTCAACATCTAATCCGATCTGCATCATTGCACACTCTTATTGTCATCATGCATAGACAGCATGCTCTTATGGGGAGCATGTCTAGCTTTGTAAACTCTGATAAAAATCTCATGCTGGTCTTATTTTACCCACTCCAGTCTGAGCTCAATGCATATCCTCAGGGGGAGTGTTTTCTATCCTTTCTTGCTCTAGTTGATGCTCTCCAATCATACAACACTCTCTGCTTGAACCAATCCACCATGTCACATTAGATCGGTTTTGCCATGAACTTCTTAAAGGATCCTCAATTTGTCTTTAAGTTTATGAATCATAGTAAAAACCTAAGAAGAATCTTCCTCTATAGAGCTCTTGTGACTGCCTTGATCATGAAAGCTTTTGGTTTAACATTAATGATTTCTGGAGTCTTGAAGTTTAATCGTCTTGAAAATATTTGTGTTCGGGCTTAATAGACTTAAACTAGTTTCTCATGTTTTGACTTGGTATGCCTTCTTGAATCTGAAAGTTTATTTTGAGTACAAAGGCATCTTTGTTCGAGAAACTTTAGTTAAGTATTGTTTTTAAACATTTGTTGAATCTGAACAATTCAAAAGGAGGCTACATTAAAAGTAAGCTCAAGGCAGAGCAATGGCACTGTTGCTGAGAAATCTAAAATTCATATCCTTAGTAAACAACTATGCTATCTCTATTCAAATTAAGGCAAAATGGTGAGCTACACTTAGTAACTGGGGGTGCTTGGGTCTGGTAAACGTGCACACTCACGTCAAAAGGTGAATGCTACACTTGACTGCTCGTAAAATGCTAAAAGTCACCTTTCAACATGGTTTCATAAGAAAAATGTGAATGTGTAGCACTCATGGATTTAATCAGAATCATGTAAGTGTTTAGCCTCAATACGTATTGTGGCCACTCTCAAAGGAGCTAATGGAATTGAATGAGTAAGATAAAAGGAGGTTAACCTGGTTTTGATATGAATTTCTGGTTCACTTCTATTAAACTTGAATGCAAATGTTTTTATGTGATTCTACTGAGAAGGTCAGAACTCATTAGCATTAAACCAATCTGAATGTAAGGGCTGCCTCATTAGAGTTCTATAACTTGAGATTCTGAAAAATCCATAACTCTGATTTATGAACTTGGCTTCAGATTAGAGAACCTCCATTCCTCCTTAAACAAGTCATCTCTTGATGCTCCTTGATGTTTGTCTTCATTTGCCAAGTCCACATAACTCATTCAGGCTGCCATGCTTACATCACCATTCTTAACACGTGGTATCTGAATCCATTGATGTTGTCTAACAATTGGTGTCACTCATTGGTATCCGGCATAAGCCCTGTCATCATTGGTATCATGCTTTCATGCAATTGGGTGGCTTGCATTTCTCAACTTCATGCGCTTGTAACTTGCATCGTTCATTCCCATACATTACATAGAAAATCCTAAAAATCTGAAAATTAGAAAACCTCTAAACATTTGAAAAATCTGAAAATCAAATTTGCTCTTTGGCTGCCTTATCTATCTCTTCTACTGGATCATGGTGTTGTGGTCATGCCTCACTCACTCTTAATTGTCTTTGCCCAGCCAAGGGTCTCAACCATGTTCGATAAATTCATATTATTCATTGGTATCAGTTCTAAAAGTGACTTTCCAATATTGGTTGTCCTTACTTGTCAACTTTAATAAGTGTCCAACCATTGGCATGCATTTTCACATCAATTTCTGGAATACTGGAAAAAGATAGTTCATTGCAATGACTGTCATTCCATGTTGAGAATCCTGTGTTGCTCCCTACAGGTACGTACTTCCTTCACCCTGTACATCCTGTGCTAATCATCTCTGACTATGTTATTTTGATGATGTCAAAGGGGGAGAGAATCGTATGTGTCATTAACAAGGGTATGTACAAAGGGGGAAAGTCTTGAATGCATAAAGGGGAGAGACTTATATAGAGAGAGAACGTCTTTGTGCTTCAACTTTTGATTATAATCCTTTGCACCTTGACTTACAATGTACTCATAATGACTCATAGTTGTCATCATCAAAAAGGGGGAGAATGTTGGATATATACTTTTTTGATGATGTCTGACCATGACTCATTGATGAGTCCCATTTGCATTTGATGATGTCAACACTCTTACATTTCAGGTCATTGTAAGCAAAGAATAAGAAATCAAGAATGGCATAGAAAATGAGGCAATTGGATGCACAAAAATCAAGATAAGTGATATTACTTATGGGTGCACAGAAAATGAGGCAACTGATAGCACAGAAATCAAGGGAAGAGACTGCACACAAATCAAGGGAAGAGACTACACAAAAATCAAGGCAGATCTTACTTAGGGCCATTACTCCAAGGAACTGAAGAAACTGAAGAAGTTTCAAAATGTGCACCGACCTCACTAAGCTCAAACAGTGACCTGCACCGACCTTGTTCTGGTCTTGCGTCGACCTTCATGTGCTTTGGTATGAAAGTTGCACCTACCGTGAACGCTCCAAGAATGAAAGCTGCACCGACCCGGCCCTTCATGCAGACCGTGACTGGACAGAAATAAAGATGTGCACCGACCTTGCTCACAACTTGCACCGACCTTGCCTGGGTGGAATGAAACGTGCACCGACCTACATACGCCTACAACAGCTGTGAGCGGGCAAGATGTGCACCGACCCTAGCTGCGAGCCGGGAAGACATGCACCGACCTTGACTGGGCGGCAACAGTGATGTGCACTGACTTGCATGAAGCCAATAGAAATGTGCACAGACCTTGGTGTGCTAAGCTCTAAACATGCACCGACCGTGAAGTGTGCTTGGAACAGTGATATGCACCAACCTTCTTGCTGGAGTTCAAATTGTGCACGGACCTTGCTCAGGAAGTGCACCGACTTCTATGCTACAAACAGTGATATGCATAGACCTACTTATGTGCACTGACCTATATTTGGTGGAACTGAGGCATGCACCGACCTGCATGCGAGGAACCTTGAAGCGTGCACTGACCTTGAAGCTTGAACCGACTTCATCTGAAGGATATCTAAATGTGCACCGACCTCTACTGAAGAGGCTCTTAATGTGGACCAACCCTGCTGAGGACCAAGCTTCGTATGTGCATTTACCAATGCCTAGTAGAACAGTAAACTGCACCGACCTCCACTGAAGAAATCCAAAGTTGCACTGACCTTGCCTAAGGCCAAGGATCTTATCTGCACCGACCTCACTGTTCAAGTCCAGAAGCTGCACCGACCGTATGGAATCAACAGAAGGTGTTTGATGAAATGTCTCAATGAGCCAAACTACCTCCGTTTTAAGCAGCTTTCTGTCATTTCGACTGGGTGATCCAGAGAGCAAAAATAGGAACTGCAAGTGTCCAAAAACACATCTTTTGAGGTCTGGAAAGGTCTCCTTGGTTAGTCAACCTTTTGGTAATCATGGGTTGCTATATCAGTCCTTTTGGTCAATAGAAAAGCAAGCTACCTTTTGTGGAAAAAGTCACCTTTCCTGGTACGTAACTTTTTGCCTCCACCCAATCAGTTGCTCTGTCTCTGAGCCTGCATAGGACAAGAGGACGTCCTTGACTGCCCAGCCTGTAGAAAAGAAGATCCTACATATCTTACTTGGGAGCTCCTACTCTCGTTGTTTCTCTGCCCAATCAGATGCTACCAAGGGCTGCTTGGGTGTTATAAAAAGGGACCCCATGCTTGAAGGAGTTGCTGATGTTGCTGTTGCTACTGCTATCGCTGCTGCTGAAGTTAAAGATCAATCCTGAGAGAGAAAGAGCAGAGCGTGAGAAAGATCTGAGTAGGATCCTCATTCACCCAGCCAGCTAACCACTCACTCAGCCATCCAGCTCTGTCCTCATTACCTCGCAATCTTGCACTGTCATTCAAAGTGTCTCTCGAGCTGTAAAGAAAGAAAAAATCCAAGAGAGGATTGCAGCCCCTCTCACGTCCAGACTGAGCCTAAGGAGAACCCAGATCGGACTTGTGTCCAGATCTGTTCCAAGGTGCTACAAGAGCAAATCTGAAGTCACCGTCTGGTTATCCCTTTTTTATTGTGCTTTTCCGTGCCTCATCATCATATCAGGAAGGTTTTTCTTTACTACACTTGCAGCATTTTTTTCTTCTTGTGTTTCTCTTTTTATCTTGTGTGTGTGTGTGTGGAGGACCTCGTCCTCGTGTGTGTGTGTGTGTGTGTGTGTGTGTGTGTGTGTGTGTGTGTGTGTGTGTGTGTGTGTGTGTGTGTGTGTGTGTGTGTGTGTGTGTGTGTGTGTGTGTGTGTGTGTGTGTGTGTGTGTGTGTGGAAAACCGTCCCTACCGGTTTGTGTGTAGGAAGTGTGATGCGTTTGCAGCGTGTGGTAAAGCCTCATCAGGTTTGGTGAGGGGTGGACGTAGGTTGCAGATCTGCAACCAAACCACCTTAAAATCCCTGTGTTATGGTTGTGTATGTTATGTGATTGCTCCATATCCCCTATCTCCATTCACAGGTTGGTGTGCTCACTTAATCATATGCAATCGGGGTTATTCTCTTTGCACACTCAAACTTTTAGATCTGCACCTTGCTTCATCCTTATACCATTTGGGCCTCAGCATTTTGCCTGCACCCCGTTGGCTACCTGTTGCACTATTGCACACAGGCACCTAGCTGGTAGCATTGCCAAGGAAATCAGTTTAGTCGCACATTCAGCTAGTCATCTCACATTCAGTTAATGGGTGTTGAGATCCCTGTTGTCTAGTGCTATAAGATCACACTCAGTCCTTGCACTGTGCTTTACCGTTTCCACTAGAGCCTCTCCTTCTCAATCCGTTGTGCTTTGTACTTAGGTTCTTTATTTATTCTATAGGAGTGGTTTATGCGCATTGGTTTGAGAGATTTTTGAATAGGCCAAAGTTCGTGAAAGGATCTATTCAACCCCCGCTTCTAGATCCTATTGCACCACGTGGGACCCAATAGTTTTGTCCCTCACCGCGTGTTGTTAGTTGTCTTGCATATGTTGTGAGTCGTCCCTCGCTGTCCCGTGTATTGTCCCAACTGTGTGGTCATCCCTCATATTCTTGTTCCAACCGTGTGTTGTCCCACCGTGTTGTTGTCTTGTCCCACCATGTTCATCCTGCATACATGTGGTTTGTTCATGCCATTGCATATGTGCTTGTTTGTCTTGTTATATTGTTTTCCATTCGTTTGTTCATTACGTTATGTTGTGTTGTCTATCGTTCAGTTGATCATTATGTTATCTTCATTATGCTCATGCTTATTTGTTCATGTTTATTGGTTGTCTTATGATGAAAATCTCATAAAAATCTAAAAATCTAAAAAAAATCTAAAAAATGTCACTTCGCTTGGCAAGTAAGTTAGGTATGGCTCTCTATCCTAGCTCATTGTTGCATTATTACATGGTATCTACATTATTATAGCCTCTCAAGGACCGGCTGCTTGTCTGTGTGTTCTAAGATCTGATGTTCCCCTTTAACAAAAATGATGATGATCTAGGAGCATGCGATTAATCGTTGGATAAGCCATTAGTTTGAGTCGGGTGGGGGACGATGGACTCTGTCTCGTACGCCGTGGTTGCAAGAAGACTCTTGACCCCATCTGGCTCAGTCTAGGAATAGTATTCTTGAGTAGTTTCTATTTTTATGTTTTCTTTGCATTTATTTTGATGATTTCTTTATTTTAGCCAAGCATGCATCATGTCATTTTCAGTACTCATGCCTCATGATTCTCTCAAGATTTCTCCTCAACAATGGCTAATTGCACTTCATTTCTCTTGAATAAGAGATCCTCATTCCACTCCGAGTTTGGATGATTTCTCTGATCTGCCCGCTTGGTCTGGTTGGTCAGCGTGATTCATGTCTAAATTTTATCTTAGTTTAATTTCCCTTTTCCAACTTTTCAGCTATGTTCTTCCGATCCCCTCATTGTGTGTGGATTGTGTCCCCGATGTGGTTGGTCGTGTTTCCTTTTCTTTCCTTAGTTTAGTTCTCCAGACATGTCTTATCCACGTCATCCATTCCTTGTGATTAGTTCGGCATTTTCATGAGAATTCATGTCACTTGTTTGTCATGACGGGTGTCTTTTACCTTGATGCCCGCTTTTCAGTTCTCTCCGCTTCATCTCCGCGTCATCTCCATTTCACGTCGCTATCGCTTTCGCTCCATCTCCTTTTCATTTCACCTCTGTGCCGCTTCTTCTCATTCCCTTGCAAAGAGAAATCAAGGAGAGGCATCTGTTGACACCCGTTTTTAGCCCGCAAGTTATGTCATTTCTCTTATTCATCATTTTTGATGTCCTGAATTACCCATTATTTTGGAGCCTTCCTTGGATGGATTTCGAGCCCATTTCATTGTTCCATAACCTTTGAGTCTCGGAGATTATGATTTTATAGAGCCTTGGGGCTTATTTTATTAGCTTCTAGCTTTCCAAGTCGACTTACGGCCCATTTAGGTCGACTTCTATCAAGCATTCGACCTCTTTCATTGCGCAATCCTGAACACGGCATATTTTCATCCCCTTATGTTCCTCTATTCATTAAGTGTTCTTCACCAAAGTTGTTCATTTTTTAAAGGTCTACAATTTCTTTTTCTACGCCATTAGCTAGTTCTTTACCGTTTCCAAGTCCTAACATTTTTATCTGTTCTCGCCCTATTTGCTCCCTCCTCCGCTCATTTTCTCATCTTGCTATCTTCATGAAAGTTGTTCAATTTTTTGTTATATACAATTTCTTATTCTCCACTTTCGCTAGTTCTGCACCGTTTTCAAGATATTCTTTGATTTCCAAAATTACGCAAGCCTGGTAGCCATTCCAAGATAGCGGTCAATTGTTGACCGCTACCTAGAAGTTGCGGTCAACTGTTGACCGCCATGAACAATAACTTTTATAATTTTTTTAATTTTTTAATTTTTATTATTTTTAAAATGTCAAATGACGATCTTCTTGAGACCGCTACTATCAAAAAATGGTCTCAGGAAGACCATTTCTTCAATTTTTGTGCAGGAAGCCTCCCGATTGCCCCCAGTCTTCTGGTGGTCACCCCATGACCGTTTCTATTCAAATGGTGGTCCTCCCATGACCGTTTTCTCCAATTACGGTCACGCGATAGACCGTTTCTCCAATAGAGAGTCCAGATGATCCTAAACTCTGATTTCTTTGCCGCAGGACTCTCTGGTCTATTTGTGCTCACCGGGATCACCTTCCAAGGGCTCTATCTTCTCGAATATTCCACCAAATTGATTCCTGTTTGTTTCTATCTCTTCTCTCCACTATTATACTATTATCTCGAGTTTAAGCTATAGAACTTGAATTTTGGTGGAGTATATCTGTGAGAATCGTGGGAGCAATTTTGGGTTTTATACTTTTTCATGTAATACAAACTCTTCCAAATTAGGCTTCGGGGCCACTTTCCAGCACGAATATCTTACAGATCTTTCTACCAAATAAAGTCTCGTTTGTTCCTAGCTCTTATCCTAACTATTATCTCGAGATTGATCCATAGATCTCGAGATTTGGTGGTCTCTATTCTCTGAAATCAAAGGAGAAAGTTTCAGGTTTCTGCAATCTCTATAAATTT
The DNA here is from genome assembly GCA_022559845.1 of Amorphophallus konjac. NCBI lineage: Eukaryota > Viridiplantae > Streptophyta > Magnoliopsida > Alismatales > Araceae > Amorphophallus > Amorphophallus konjac. The sequence goes on along the minus strand of CM040126.1, from coordinate 373,536,536 downwards.
GGCCCAGTTCGTAGTGCGCACGGGGGGGGGGGGGGGGGGGGGGGGGGCTCTTCTTCAACCTGAGGTAAAGCCATTCCGCATCTCCGACTCTCCTCTTTGACCTCAGGCTGTCAAGGGAAGTATAATCTACGTTTTCCATGTTCAAGGGCTTCATTTCATCATCTCTACTCTTAGTTCTAGTCCTCCCAAATCTCAGTTTTATCACAGTTGCACTATTTTCTGCACTTTTCTCCATATTGCGTCGCATATTCCCGCAACCCTATTGCATGTTTTCTTGTCCTATTTGTTTCTATATCATAACAACACATCCACCTATTATTTGCACCCATTTACAGGGGTTAAAAAACCTCCCCCGGTGCGTTCTCCCCCTTTCTTTGATGCTATTTTACCACTTCGGGACACATACTACACTTCATATTCTAATGGATTTTCTCTTGTGTTTGTGGCTTCGTTTTGCTGGAGATTGTTGATAGAACGTGAGGCCCTTACTTTCTAGCCGGCTGGAAGGTGAGGAGACATCACCCACATTGGTTCCCGCGTCCCTTTTCAAGCGCGATCACACGTTGTAGCGGTTCATCTTCGGGTCGCATCTTCTCCCATATTTTCCAAGGTACACGGCGCCATCTTCATCTTTTCTTCATCCATTTGGTGCTGTAAGTCCTTGGTGGCGATCACGATTAGTTCTCTATTCTTCATCGCCCCTTTTCCTTTCATGCAATTTCATGTCTATGTGCATGCATATGTTTGTTTAGTTTGGGGGCGAGGTAGATTAATCCATCTACAACTGGGAGGCCTAGACGGGCTTTGGCATCGTCTGAAGCTGTGTATGTTCTGAACTTGCTTGAGGAGCTCCACGGACGTGAAATTTTACACGTCCACAGGACTATGAATTGTTCAGCATGAAGCCAGAGGAATCAATTTCTGAAATGTTTACTAGGTTGATGAAAATAACCAATGCTTTGAAAGCACTGGGAAAAGAATACTCCAATCAAGAGCTGGTCAGAAAAGTACTCAGGTCTTTATCTCCACAATGACATACCAAGGCCACTGTAATCGAAGATTCGAAAGATCTCACTACACTCACTTTGGATGAGTTGGCCAGTTCACTCGTGACTTATGAGTTGAACATAAAGAGAACCGAGGAAGACAACAAGAAGAAGAAGACCGTGGCGCTGAAGGCCAATCCCCAGTCATCTGAAGAAAGTGATGATAGATCTAATGTGGACAGTGAAGAAGAGGAGCTGATGGCACTGATGACTAGGAGAGCTAGGAAGCATTTCAGGAACGCAAGGAAGACATGTGTTTTTCCAAGAAATTTTCAGAGGAAGTTAATATTTAAGAAAGGTGAGACAAGTAAGAAAGATGAAATTATTTGTTATGAATGTAAAAAAGCAGGTCGCGTGAGGGGTAAATGTCCTGAACTTCAGAAGAAGATGAAGAAGGGTAAGGCAAAGAAGACTAAAGCCATGAAGGCAACATGGAGTGACGAAGATGAAGATGAATCTAAGTCAGAGGAGGAAGATGAGCTTGATGAGTTAGTCAAGAACCTTTGCCTGATGGCTCAAGAAGATGATCAAACTGAGGTAAACTCTGATTCAAAAGGTCTTACTATTGAGCAATGGCAAATTACTTATACAGGCCTTTATCAAAAATACCAAAAATTTAAATCTGAAAATAAAACCTTGAAGAAGAAAGTGCATGACCTTGCTCACACAAATATCTCATGCAAAAGATGTATTGATCTAGACTCTCAAGTTGAAAATATAAAGGATAAAAATGAATTGCTAGTTTCTAAAGTACATTTGTTTGAGGAAGAAATTGCATGCATGGAAAGCGAGAAACAAAATGCAGATAAGCTAATGGACAATTTAGAAGAACAAAATGGAAAGTTGAAGAAAGAATTGGAAGAAATACACATGAAAATAATTAGGTGTGATCAAGCTAAGCAAATGGCTGAAATTAAAGTTGAATCATTGCTTCTTGAACTAAAAAATCTAAAAGAAGTTCTTGAGAAGTTTGTTAAGGGAAAATAAAATTTGGATAACATTCTAGGCATGAAGGTCAATTTTCAGCGTGAGAGATTGGGCTATGTGTCCACTCATAAAAAGAAATTTGAACATAAACTCATGACCTCATATTTGAATGCAAACACATCCACACACACGCACTCAAAAACTCAAAAATCACATGCATATGGATACGATAATTATCGGAATGTGAATAACAAAAGTAGTTTTGGAAAAAAAAAGAGTTTCATGTTTTTATTGTGAAGGTGCAGGACACCAAATGTACATATGCAATTTGATGCAACATGACGATGAATTGTTTGCTAGGAGGTTTAAGAAATCATTTGTAAATACTAGAGCTAACACCTATGGACCCAAGTTTACTTGGGTACCAAAATCAACTTGAGAATTGTCTTATCTTTTATAGGTTTGCTTGAAAGCTAAAGAAAATAAGTGGTACTTGGACAGTGACTGTTCCAGGCACATGACTGGAAATAAAGAGCTCTTCACAGACCTACATGAAAAGGAAGGTGGTACAGTTATTTTTGGTGGACAAAATAGAGGTAAGACCATCGGAAGCGGAAAGATAGGTAAAAATTATGAAAACTCAACTGATAGTGTTCTTTTAGTTGGTGGTTTAAATCATAATCTCTTGAGTATTAGCCAACTTTGTGACAAAGGTTTGTTGCACCCACTTTTTATCTCAGATAAATCGAGATATTACCCTCGACCCGATCGGGGTTCACTATTCGGCGTATCGCCACCCTGTGGAATATTTCCACACATTGAGACTTTGTAGCCTGCCTATTTCTACAATTTTAGACTCCTCGCAGCAAGCGAGGTGGTCGGGCCTCGGGTTAAACCACCACAGTTGTCAGGATCGCATGGCTCCGGGCGAAACCCTAGAAAGGGGAGGGTTTTATCCCTCTGGTGCTCAACATAAATAAAAAAGCTTCACAATCGAAAGGAGGGAGATGCAAAGCATGGTGTACACACTGCCGAAGAAGTCTCACGCACGCGTATCACGCAACTCGGATGAGCACAAATTCTCTCTTCACGGTCCATTGCGTGAAGAAGACAAACAACGAACGAGACGACGCGCTTCTTTCCTCTCCAGGTGGTGCACTGCAGCAACAAGCCCTAAAAAAACCCAGGGAGGAGACTTTTTAAACTAAAGGGGGGGTAGAAGAACCCGTCCGGGGTCGGGGAGACCTGCGCGGGGTCGCCCGACCTCGGACCGGTCCATGCAGAACCTAGCGACCCTGCCCGGGGTCACGTGGGGTCGCCCGACCCTGGACCAGTCTGTGCGGAACGTGGTGGCCCTGCCTGGGGTCGCGCGACCCTGGGTGGGACCCGCCCGGGGCAAATGACCTCGGGAGGACCTGCCCGGGGTCGAATGACCCCGGGCAAGTCCCGCACGGGCTTGCCTGGGGTCATTTGACCCCGGGTGGGTCCGGGGTCCTTTGACCCCGGCCATTCTCTCCCCCGCGCAAAAAAAAAAGAAGAAAGAAAGAGAAAAAAAGAGAAAAAGGACACTCCCATGGTCATTTTCATCTAGTTCACCCCGTACAGGTTCAAACACCTCTGGGTAGCCCCCTATTTCTATAAATAGACCCCCAAGGGTCTAGAAGAAGGCATGAAGCATTGAGCATTCAGCATCGGACATTGGCATATGTGAGAAGAAGCACTTGTTCGTTGTTTTGACCCTTGAAGGGTAGGTGCTCCCCGAGTCTTATATTTATACCCCTAAGGGGTATGTTTGTAATTATGCCCCTCTACGGGCCATGTATGTAAGTTTCTACGCCCCATGGCGGCTAAATTATGTAGTTCCACCCCTATGATGGGAGAATTATGGAAATGTCCTCCCTAGGATTGCGAGAAACAAAGGTCTTGTTGTTTGCAGTTTTACTCTGCAATCTTTTGTAATTGGGGCTACGCCCCTACTTCCCACATTAGTGCGGATCTCTATGATGTACAGTCAACAACTTGCCGACAACCCTTGCACCCACTTGGGACCTAAATATATCTGGTGTATTCTACATATTTTTTCTAGACACCGATCAAAAAAATTGCAAGAAACCCCCCGACTTTCAGGAATTGCATATATGTCCCTCCTTTGGCAAAATTGACACATGTGCGCCTTCTATGAAGCCCCTCGTTGCTCCTTCAGTTCAGGGATGCTGTCAGCTCAGTCCTACCCTTGAATACCACCTCAAACCTAGGTCCGTGTAGGGTTTGATAAAATTTCAGAAATACCCCTATGACCTAGAAGTGGCCCAGTAGCCCCCCAAACCCTCCATAAATGGCCCCAGCACCTTGGGTAGTCAGGGATTCTATCCTCCTTTCTTTCTAACCCAATAATTTCATAAACACCCCCGGCCTGGTAAAATTACCAAAATACCCCTTAAAACGTAAAATTACCAAAATACCCACAGGTCCAAGAAACCTCCCGCCACTTCAAAAATGCATGTGGCTCCTGCAAAATTGCATTCACACTCCTAAATTCTAGAGTTTTTATTGAACTTAAGAGGCCCCTTGATGAAACCCTAGTCTAGTTAGTCTATCGGTGGTGAATGAGTAGTCATTATGAGTCACTCAAGTGAGCAGGCCCTCAACATCAGAATCTATCTAAGGGACTTTAAGATTTCTTTGATAGTCAAACAAAGGTGTTCGGACTTTAAGTCGATGTAAATCAACACTGACTGCGGTCAGTGAGGAAAGGTCCAACACTTGAACCCAAATCGTCTGATACGATGCGCACCCACAGAATAAACCCTTATATAAAATGTTTCTTTTCAAAAAGAACATCATATTTAAATAAATAAATATATATTCCGTGGCCAACAAGGTTACAAAGTGATTTTTGAATCATCACATTGTTCGGTTGTTGATAAAATTACAAATCAAATAAAGTTCATTGGAAATAGGAACAATAATGTTTATACGATTGACTTACGTGAAGTATCATATAGTAATCTTTGTTTAGTTGCAAAATAACTCCGACGATGCTTGGCTATGGCACCATCATCTAGGACATGCAAACTTTAATGTTCTCTCCAAATTGTCAAGAAAGAATTTAGTATCAGGCTTACCAAACTTAAAATTTGAATCCAATAAAATTTGTGAAGCATGTAATAAAGAAAAACAAACCAAGATTTCATTTAAATGTAAGAACATCGTCTCCACTGAAAGACTCTTGCAACTTCTCCATTTGGATTTATTTGGACCTACTAGGACTCATAGTCTTAGAGACAAATTATATGGATTGGTTATTGTTGATGACTTTTCACGATACTCATAGGTGCTGTTTTTAGCACATAAAAATCAAACTTTGCATGAATTTGAAGATTTTTGTCAAAAAGTGCAGAATGAGAAGAGCTACTACATACAAATAATTCAAAGTGACCATGGTAAGGAGTTTGACAATTATGAGTTTGATGAATTTTGCAGGAAGCGGGGGTATACTCATAACTTCTTAGCACCAAGAACCCCTCAACAAAATGAAGTCGTGGAAAGAAAGAATAGAACACTAGTGGAGATGGCCAGGATCATGCTATTTGAAAATGGTCTTCCAAGATATTTTTGGGCCGAAGCGGTAAGCACGGTCTGCTATATCACGAACAGAGCCATGGTAAGACATATTCTTAAGAAAACTCCTTACGATCTGTACAAAGGTAAAAAGCCCAATATTTCTTACTTTAAACTATTTGGATCTATATGCTATATTTTGAATAATGGAAAGGACTCTCTTGAAATTTTGATGCTAAAAGTGACCAAGGAATTTTCCTTGGATACTCACTTAATTCAAGGGCCTATAGAGTATACAACTTGAGAATACTTGAAGTGGAAGAAAGCCCATATGTTGTAGTTGATGAATTTACTTCAAGGAAATCTAATGCAAGAGATAATTTTCTTATTGCGGATCAGGAAGATGAAGAAAGAGATAAAGGAAATGAGAGAAAGGGAGAGGATGTGGCACTAGCAGAACAAAATCCAAAAAATCAAGAAGATCAAATATCACAAGTGATGTGACACACCCTTGGACCTAATTAAACAATCACAATTTGGAAGTAGAACGGGCCGATATCGGCGGCCAACTCACCCGGCACTCACCCAAACCCGGGGGTAACTTGGCGATGCCGAGTCGAGGTTGTGTGGGCTGGACCCTTGCTGGTAGAGGGTCAGCAAGACTAAGGGACTTCCCAAGGGTACGGAGGCCCAATTCAAAGGGGCCGACCAGGTGCCGATGGGCACGGGTCACACTCTCTCCCACGGCGGCCACTTGAAGCAAAGGAGCTTGTGGGACAGGCGCTCACTCTCACGGACCAGCGGAGCGTATGAACTAATATTGAAGGAACATGGTATCCAAATGAGAGAAAGGGTAGAGCACTTACTCGACTAGTTTGAAGAAACTGGTCCCGTTCGGAGACGAGGGCGAGCGGGGAAGCGTGGGTTCCCCATACGCCGCGACGGTGTAGCTTTGACCTGTTCAAGATTTTACATCACTACGTCCCATGCAAGGGGGTTGAACTTGGGGAAGGGAAGTCAAAATTACATTCAAACACTACCTCCCACAGGGAGGGGCAGTAAGCCGGCCAGGTGGGGAGGGGAGAGTGAACTAAGAACTAACTAAACGGAGGATGTCGGTTCTGTCTGCGCTCTGGAACAGGGGACAGGCAGTCGATGTCGGCGCCACTGCGACCACTCCCAAATTTTGTTGTCGACGATACTAGTGGAAAAATCTTTGGGATTGGATCAGGATGACGTCCAATTTTTGTGAAATTTTCTGGTCGGCGGTGCTGGTCGGGGAAGGGCCACGAACAGGGTCCCTGAGTTCTGGTTTTGACTGCTACGGTACCACAGCAGCAGGAAGACGAGGCTGCCACGAGCGCTCCCGAGCTTAGAATCGAGCGTGGCTAGAGTCGTTGGAACTGTTTTCGAGTCCTCTTCGAAACGAGACTCACGGGGACACCAGAGGATGTCAGAGCAGATTGGGAGCGCCCAAACAATGGATAGGGGTCGGTTCAGTCCTAGAGGGGACAGAACTGCGCACCATGGGGAGAAAATTAGGAACTCACTTGTACGAGGTTCAATCGGGAAGCCGCTTCTTGGTACTGGAAGCCGACTTGTCATAGAAGATCTCAGACAAGCGCCGCTTCCAGATCCTCAAGTGGAGGGTTGTGGCAGTCTCTGCAAGTGGCTTCAAGTTGACAGTCAGGGAGAAGACGCATCGTCTGGGGAGATCGGCTCCTCCGGGCAGCCACGAGCACAGAATGGGACGAGACCACCGCCGTTACGAAGAGGACAGAGAGACACTTCCGTCAGTATCACTTGTGCTTCCAGAGACGCCAGGATGAAGTCGTGGCCGGATCTGCAAGATGCTGGTACTTTGCTGCCTGCGAACTGAGATGAGCAGGTGGGAGATGGGAGGTGGGAGATGAGGTAAATGGGAGAAGAAAGGGGGTGGATGGGGTGTCGGAAATTTCATCATCGTACTTTTTCAAATTTTAATACTCATCTCTCTCCTCCGTTTCCCCTCCCTCTCCGTTTCCCGTTCGTGTGAGCTCCGTTCTGCCCTAGGGTAGGTGGCTGCCGGCCATGGCCAGCCAGGGGAGGCCCCTCTCGCCTCCCCTGACGTCCCCACACCCTCTGGCCGTTCCGTTGACCGTGCCCCATGGCGGTGCTACGGACCCTGCTCTCCCCGCTACGCCAATCCCTGGTCGCCACGTCAGTACGGGAGACGTCCCCTCTCCGACATTGCTTGCTGCAGGTCGCACTGCAGCCTCGTCCTCGTTCCCTGTGCCGTCTTCTGCCCCTTCGCCGTCCACCAGACTTCTTCCTCGTCCCCCTCCAACTGGTGGCGGTGTGGGCAACCTCGTCTCGGCCACCTCCAGGCCTGCGGTTGCCTCCTCCTCCCACTCGCTAGATGCAGGCCGTGTTGCCACGGCTTCCTTGCCTGCGCTCGTGGCGCAGCTCTCCTCTACTCCAGGTGATGTTGGCCCTTCCCCCTTTCCGCCTGATGGAGTTCGCACGGCACCCCCTCCCTCCTTTGCTCAGGCGGTCCTCAGTTCGTTTGCGCCGCCGCCGTCCAACCTCCTGGCACATGCTCCGGCCCTCACTGATGCGGGTGAGCCGGCGGCCTTCTTTAGCTTGGCAGAGATCAACGCCTCCTGTAAGGCCCTCGAGTTCGCCATTGTTGCCCGCACCCCTCAAGGCCGGCCTTCCTTTCAAGACACCCGAGCTCACCTAGTGCAGAGATTCCACTTTGCTCAAGACTTCGTCATCAGTTCCTTGGACTCACGCCATCTTCTCCTCAGATTTCATAATAAGCAAGACTTCTTACAAGTGCTGTTGAAGGAATCCCTATATGTCAAAGGGAGATTGTTTCTGTTCTCCAGATGGACTCTTCACTTCTCGCCGGACGAAGACTCCACTCTGGTTCCTGTCTGGATTGATCTGCTGGGCCTCCCCCCCAACTTCTTCTGTGAAGCTCTGATTCACTCTATTGCAGGGAGTATAGGGCCGGTTCTGCAGGTTGCTAGGGACACCCTGTGTCTCACTCGCACGCAGGCTGCTCGAGTCTGTGTGCAGCTCGACATTTCCAAGCCTCTCCCGAAGCGTGTATGGGTTGGTATTGGGGGGGCTGGCTCCTGGCAGCATCTCGTCTACCCGAACCCTCCCATGTTCTGTAGCTCCTGCAAGCGTCTTGGTCACCTCCCAGCCAAGTGCAAGAAGGTGGACGACAGCAGGGCCTCCGATGGCGCCCCTGGCCGTGCAATGGATACCCCTAGACCTCAGCGTGCCTGGCGACCGGTTGCTGCTGTGGATGCCCCCTCGCCTGCTCCGGTGCCCTCAGCCTCTGAAGGCCTTTTGCCCTCTCCCCCTATTGCAGCTTCTGATGGCCAAGGTGAAGACACCCCTGTCGACACCCCTACTCCCTATGGCCAAGGCGTTGACACCCCTCCCCTGGGGCCCCCCTCATCGGCGGCTGTCGAGGTCTCTGGCGGCGAACTTGCTCCCCGACCGGGAGGTATTGCTGACGACTCACATGGTGGCTCGGGACCTCCCCCAGTTGCGTTTCTTGCTCCGGCTCCTGTTCCCCTCCCTGGGGCGTGTGGCCTAGACGGCGAGCCACCTCCTTCTGCTTCGAGCCCTTCCCCTCCGGCTTCTACAAGGACGAGCACGGCGGCGCCAACTGCTCCCACTGGGGGGGCCCTCCCGGCCGCCCATGGTGACTCCACTGCCTCCTCAGGTGCGCCCACAGCAGCCTCTACCTTGGCCGAGGGCCTGACTCATGGTGACCATCCCTCCTGTGTTGCCCATGATTCAACTGGTGGCAACGGCCCAGTGGCCGACGGTATCAATTTGGTAGCTTCTTCAGACCCACTGCCCTCGGTGGTCGACGGCACTGGCCCACCTGCAGCTGTCAATGGAGACACGGTCCTCCCTCCCACTATACACGAGCATCCTCTACCTCTGCGGCCAATTGTTCAAGTTCTCACTGTGCCGGGCTTGGAACCACTCTCACAGTTCCCTGACCTCCCTGCAGCTCATGCTAGTTTTGTTGGTCTAGCTCCTCCCTCAGACCCAGGTGATCGTGGTGCCTGCCCCCGCCGCCGTTCTCGCAGGACCAACTCGGGATGCTCCACCGACTTCCCTGACTGATGAATGCTTTGATATGGAATATCAGGGGCATGGGTAATGCTCCGTCCGTCAGCAGGCTGAAACTGTTGATTCGGAAGTTTAACCTTCCCTTTGTTGCTATTCTTGAGCCAAAGCTTGGTTGCCTGTGGATTGATAGGTTTAAAAGGAAACTTCGCATGGATCATTGCTCTGCTAACTCCACTGTTAAAGGGAGGATTTGGGTCTTCTGGAGGTCCTCGTTTGATGCTGCAGTTATTTCCTCCTCCGAGCAGCATATCACCCTTCTTGTTTCATCTTTCAGGGGTGTCACCTTTTATATCACTTTAGTCCATGCCAACTGCACTATTTCTGAACGCCGGCTGCTATGGGATCACTTGATGGATTTCTCTGCCAACTGTGACAAACCTTGGTTGGTTGGTGGCGATTTCAATAGCATTCTTCACCCGACTGAGAAACAAGGGGGCAGACAAGCCTTTTCCCTCTCATCACTAGATTTCCAAGCTTGTATATCTGCCTCCGGGTTGGAAGATGCTGGTTTCTGTGGTAAACCTTTTACCTGGTACAATGGCCAAAGGGCTAATGGTATATGGGCTAGATTGGACAGATTATTCTTCAATGGAGCATGGGCTATCACATGCCCTCGGGTATCTGTACAACATCTTTCCAGGGCATGCAGTGACCATAGTCCGCTATTGCTTACTGTGCACTCAGAACCGCAGAGATCTCCTACTAGATTCTGCTTCCAACACATGTGGCGGACTCATTCCACTTTTCAGACTGATGCTCAAGCTGCCTGGGCAGCAGCCCCCTGCTCATCATTCCCACTGGTCACCATGGTTCTTAAACTAAAACATATGAAACATTTCTTTAGAGAATGGAATCAGAATATTTTTATGAATGTTTTTGCAAATGTACAGGATGCAGAAGATGCGTTTTCTATGGCACAAGATGCCTTTGACCACAATCCTTCGGAGGAACACATGTCAAACTTTCTTACTGCCAAGGATTTGTTGGATCAAGCCCATCTGCGGGAGGAACTCTTCTGGCGGCAGAAGTCAAGGATTCATTGGCTCAAGGAGGGGGACCACAATACTAAATTCTTCCATGCTTATGCATCTTCTCAGCGTCGACGGTCCTCTATTTCGATGTTGCTCTGTGATGATGGGTCTGTGGCAGATACGCCGGAGGACATTGCCAATCTACTTGTGTCTCATTTTTCCAAGGGTTTCACCTCAACCCCGCACTACTTGCATGCAGATGTTCTGTCTTCCATTCCCTCCTTGCTTGATGAGCATCACAATGCTAGGCTCCGGGCTGTTCCTTCTGCTGAGGAGATTAAACACATTGTCTTTACCTTATCCCCTGACAGTGCGCCTGGACCGGATGGTTTCACGGGCCATTTCTTTCAAGCTTGTTGGGATTTCATTGGGCCTGATGTTATCGCAGCGGTCCAAGCCTACTTTTGTGGTCACTTGCTGCCCCGCTCTCTCACTGCCACCCTCATTGTCTTAATCCCCAAGGTGGACAATCCTCAAACTTGTGCTGATTTTCGGCCGATCAGCCTCTGTAACTTCCTATACAAGGTCATCTCACGTGTCCTTAGTGATCGGCTGGCGGGAGTGCTTCCCATCTTGATCTCGGAGGAGCAAGGTGCATTTGTCCAGGATCGTTCTATTATTGAAAATGTTAGCCTAGCTCGTGAGATGATACAACACCTTAACAGCAAATGCCGTGGAGGGAATGTTATTTTCAAAATTGACATGGCCAAGGCTTATGATCGGATGGAGTGGGACTTCTTACTCACAGTGCTTCGAAGATTTGGGTTTGACCTTTCGGTCATTTCTCTTATTGAGCCGCTTCTCACCAACTGTTGGTTCTCCATCCTTGTCAATGGAACGTCTCATGGCTTTTTCAGATCCTCTAGGGGTCTACGTCAGGGTGACCCCATTGCCCCGGCACTCTTTATTCTGGCCGAGGAAGCTCTTAGCCGTGGCTTGTTGGCTCTATTCCGGAGGAGTCGTGGGGGCTGGTTTCACACCCTGGGGCGGTGTCGTACTATGTCTCACCTTCTTTATGCAGATGACACCTTGGTGTTCTCTAATGGCTCCGTTCGCCACCTCAGGGCCCTTATGTCTTTTCTAAAAAAATATGAGGTTGCTTCGGGCCAACTCATCAACTCTTCCAAGAGCTCTTTTATTGTGGGCCGCCATGCTCCAACGTCTTTGAGCAGGAAGATAGCGGAGGTTACTGGCTTCTCCATGGGGACTATCCCGTTAACTTATTTGGGGATTCCACTGTTTCATGGCCGCAGCAGACCAAGGCATTTCTCTTATCTTCTTGCTAATGCGGCTGCCAAGCTTCAAGGCTGGAAATCGGTATTCCTCTCATCCGGAGGACGTCTGATTCTTATTCGGCATGTCCTCTCTACTCTGCCGATCTACACTCTTGCTTCTACCGCCATCCCAAAGACCATTACTAGAGCTTTCCACCGGATTCTAGCTAATTTCTTTTGGGGTTCTTATGAAGGATCGCCCAAGAAGCATTGGAAAGATTGGTCTACTGTCTCTAGACCGGTTGACAATGGCGGTCTAGGAGTTCTCAACCTCCACACTTTGCAAATTGGCTTGCGGGCTAAGCTCCTGTGGAGAGCTATTACGGGCGCGACCCCTTGGGCCTCCTTCTTCCGGGCTAAACATCTTCATGTGGAACACTACTCTATGGCATCTTTTAAACTCACTTCAGCAGCAGAAAGAACTCTTTGGCAGCTAGCAGCCGGGCTCATTCATGCCAACCATCGGGTTTTCATTTCTAAGGATAACTCCTCCGCATCCTTTTGGTTTGATGTATGGACCGGCAGCACTCCACTTAAAGACTATGTGCCACCGCATGTTTGGAATCTCCTGCCTGACAAAGGATGCTCGGCTATCAATGCTCTCACAGGTAACTCGCAGCCCTCTCTTGATGTTGCATGGCAGTTCTGTCCGAGGCAAGCATTGGAGCACATTGTAGCATCCACTTCTTCACATGATCATTGGGTATGGACCCTCACCACCGATGGGACATTCTCCACTTGTTCTGTCCGCAAGGCACTCTCTCCTGCAGCCTCTCCATCCTGGGCGTGTATTTGGGACCACCGAGTGCCTCTCAAATGGTCTATTCTCTCTTGGCGGGTACTGCATGGCTGCCTCCCGGTGGACTCCTCAATAATGGCGTGTGGCATCCCTCTCTGCTCTAAGTGCAATTGCTGTTCTTCTCCATGTTTGGAGACCGACCTACACTTATTATTCCATGGCGCTGTGGCAAAGGAGCTTTGGGCGCTTCTGTCGGACTTCACACCATACTTCTTTGGTGCACTTCACACAGCCGCGGCGGTGCTTTTTGATTACTTGGGCACTCTGCACCTCTCCACTGTTGCTGGGACCTTGGGCCGATGGCTTCTCTTGGCTGCCATTTGGGAACTGTGGGCTAGCAGAAATATGGCCCGCTTTGAGGGCCGGCCTATGAACGCCAGACACATCTTTTGCAGGGTCATGCTATCTATTCGTGGTATTGTTCAAGGAGGCCAGCTGAAAGGACGTGAGCTTCTACCACGACAAGTGGATACACTTCGAGCATGGGACATCTCTCCTATGGTGACACGTAACCCCCCGCCTCGACTCATTCGGTGGTGTCCCCCTCCCTCGGGCAGATTGAAGTTAAATGTCGATGGCGCTTTTAAGCGTGGTATGGGCGAGGCAGGAGGTGGCATGGTACTTCGTGACTCTAAAGGTTCTCTTGTTTGGGCTGCGGCTGCGGCTTTCCCACACGCATCTTCCAGCCTTGAAGCTGAAGCGCTTGCCCTTCGGGATGGCCTCCTACTTTGCTCTCAACACGGTGTATGCTCAGTTGGGGTTGAGACCGATTCACTTGTGTTGGCACACATTGTTAACGGCCACTTCTCTTGCCCGTGGAAGCTCTCTTTCATTTTGGTTGATGTGGCTGCCGCCCTTTCCTCACTTGATGTCTCTATTTCCCATGTGTTTAGGGAGGCTAACCAGGTGGCCGACATGTTGGCTGCCGTGGGATGCTCCATGTCATCTCCCTCCTTTTGGCAATCTTGGGCTGATCTTCCACTGTCTGTAAAAGGCCCCTACCGGCTTGATAAGGTAGGGTGCCCCTCTGTTCGGCCCTAGACGATCTTGTACTCTCTCATTTCACCATATATATATACATTTTGCTATTGGGCGGCTGGGGTTGAGCGCCTCTGTCCTTCCCTAGGGGTGATCGCTCGTCCTCTCCCTGCCGTAATAGGTATTGACTTGAGTTAAAAAAAAGGGGGGTGGATGGGTGTGGAGACAACCCTTGAGTGTTAGGGGGTATGGAAGGGGACAAACCAAGGTGAGGGAGGGGGAGAATGGGGGCAGGGAGGTGGTCTAGTAGGTGGTGAGAGAGTGAGCTACGAATTTGGGGCTAGGAGAGATGGGTAGGGGGATGATGGTTTCCCTATTTAGGGTGGTCTAGGGCTTGTGGGAGGAGAGAGTGGAGGGGAAAATATTCGAACTTCTCTTGGGAGTTGGAAGATTGTATGGGGAAGAGAGAGGATTGTGTTGGGGGGAGTGGGATTGTGTTGGGAAGAACAATATTCTCCTAGGGAGGGGAGATATTTGGTGGGATTTGGTGGGAGGGGAATGATGGCACCTAGGGGAGTGGAAAGGTAGTGGAGGTGGAAGCTTGGGTGGGGGATGAGGTGGAGGAGAGAGGTGGGATTTGAATTTGGGGAAGGGGGGAAAGAGAAATAGAGGGGTGGGTGGGATTCTCTTCCTAGGGATTCTCACCCCACTAATGGATTCTCTCTACAAGAAACTTGAATTTTGAACTCACAAAATGGCAACTTTCCTTAACATAAAATGGGGGGAATGGGATCCTATATATAGGCAACCCACATTTTACAATAAGTCCCCGACTCTTGATACAATGACAAATAACCAAGGGGGTAGGGGGCGCCCTTGAGCCTAGCCCAATGAATTGGGCCCATTAACCAACTATCCAACTTAATGACACTCAAACTTAGGTAAATAAATCAAAGACCTAGGGAAATGACTCAAATAAAAGGGAAAATACATCAAATGACTCAAATAGAAAGCTAAAATAGATAATTGGACCCACATAGAGTGATGCCCGAGCTCACACAACTCCGGAGTGTGACGACGACCCGAGCCAAAGGGAGTCGTAGGTGATGCCTCCATCAAATCCCCTGGGCTATGAAGAGCTCGACTCCGTCGAGTAGGGGTCCATCCTGCTGTGGTACTGCTCGAGAAGGTCGGGATCCAGCCTTTGGAGATCTTCTCGACTCATCCACGAATCCTCCAAAGGAGGTCGATCCTTCCACCTGACGAGATAGCGTTCGTACACCTTGCTCCTGGTGGCAGTGATCTGTTCATCCAATATTTGTTCAATTTGCTCACGCTGGGCTCTCCGGGCTAGTGGACTCTCCTCACGGGTGGGTGCTCTCTCAATGGAGGGAGTGGGCTCAATATCCTCACTAGGTACCACCATAGGACCCCTATATAGAACTAGGTCAGCCACGTTGAATGTGGGGCTCACTCCGTATTCCTCAAGAAGATCTATCTCATAGGCATTAGTGCCAATGCGTCTCAAAACCTGAAAGGGACCAGCCCCACGAGGCCTCAATTTGGAGGTAGCTCCCGGGGAGAGTCTCTCCGTCCTCACCATCACAAAGTCACCCACATGGAATTCTTGGTGGCGTCGATGAGAGTCAGCCTGTCTCTTATAAGTCTCATTCTTCTTGCTGATGTGCTTACGAATTTCCTCACGCAACTCTCTAATATGTTGGGCAAATGACTCTGCTGTAATAGACACTCTAGCATGCTGAGGAAGGGGAATGAGGTCAGAGGGTTTCCTTGGCTTGAATCCCTGTACAGCCTTGAATGGACTCATCCCTATGGACTTGTTGACATAGTTGTTGTATGTAAATTCAGCCTGAGGTAGAATGAGATCCCAATTCCCTGGACGATCCTCAACAAGACACCTAAGGAGGTTCCCTAGACTCTGATTGACAACTTCGGTTTGGCAATCAATTTGAGGGTGGTAGGCCGTGGAGAATTTGAGGAGGGTACCCATAAAGTGCCAAAGGGTCTTCGAAAAGTAGCTGGTGAACTTGACATCCCTATCGAAGACTATGGTCTTGGGTAACCCATGGAGGCGAACAACCTCATCAAAGAACAATCAGGCCACACGGGAGGCATCGGAGGTTTTGGAGCATGGTATGAAGTGGGCCATCTTAGAGAATCGGTCAACTACCACAAAGATCGAATCATGTTTCCTTTGAGTCCTGGGTAGGCCTAACACAAAGTCCATGCTTAATTCTTGCCATGGACGGTCGGGGATGGGGAGAGGGGTATAAAGGCCGGTGTTTTGCTTCACTTGTTTGGCCGAAGCACATGTGCGGCATTGGCCCACAATCTTGGCCACGTCTCTCTTGAGACTTGGCCAAAAGAATTGACCCTCAACTAGAGCAATGGTCTTATGAACCCCAAAATGGCCGGCTAGCCCCCCTGCATGTAACTCCCAAACCAAAAAATCGTGGAGTGAGGTCCGTGGTATGCAAAGTTTTGGCCCCTTGAAGAGGAACCCATCCTCCAAGATGAAACCCTCATGTTCCCTGCTAGAATGGGTGGTCAAGGTGATATAGATGTGCCCAAAGTCAGGGCAGCTAGGATACTCATCCTTGAGCCTCTCGAATCCAGTGACCTCCACTTGGATAGTGGACAACAAAGAGACTCTCCTACTAAGGGCATCGGCCGCTCGATTCTCACTTCCCGCCTTGTGTTTGATGACAAAGGTGTAGGATTGGATGTACTCAACCCAACGGGCATGTCGGGCATTCAACTTTTGTTGGGAGTTAAGGTATTTGAGGGCCTCAAGATCGGAAAAGATGACAAATTCTTTGGGCAACAAATAGTGCCTCCAATGTCGGAGGGACTGAACCATGGCATAGAACTCTTTGTCATAAGTAGAGTATCGTGTTCTAGCATCACATAGCTTCTCACTGAAGAAGGCCACTGGGTGACCCTCTTGACTAAGGATCCCTCATATTCCTATCCCGGATGCGTCACATGTGACTTCAAAGACCTTAGAGAAATCGGGTAGGCATAGGACCGGGGCTTGGGTCATCTTCTCCTTAAGCTCTTGGAAGGCTTTGGAGGCTGGTTTGGTCCATACAAAAGTCCTCTTTTTGAGGCAATCGGTGATAGGGGCGGTGATGGTGTTATATCCCCGAATAAACCTCCTATAGAATGTGGCCAACCCATGGAAGCTTCAGACCTCATGAAGGGTGTGGGGTTCCAGCCAGTCTAGAATAGCTTGGACCTTCTCGGGGTCCATGGAGACACCTTTGGTAGATACCACAAATCCTAGGAAGGTGATGGATGTGGTCATAAAGTGACACTTGCCTAGGTTGGCAAATAGACTCTCATGTCGAAGGACGGTGCAAACTTACCTAAGGTGGTCGAGGTGGGGCTCTTGGGATTGGCTATATATGAGGATGTCATCAAAGTAGACCACTAGAAAGACCCCAATGAAAGGCCTAAGGACCTCTGTCATGAGACGCATGAAAGTACTTGGGGCATTTGAGAGCCCAAAAGGCATGACTAACCATTCATACAAGCCATCCTTGGTCTTGAAGGCCGTTTTCCACTCATCTCCGGGCCTAATCCTAACATGGTGATAGCCACTCTTAAGGTCAATCTTAGAGAAGATAGTGGCTCCAGCTAGCATGTCAAGCATGTCATCAAGCCTAGGGATGGGGAACCTATACTTGACGGTGATCTTATTAATGGCCCGACTATCCATACACATCCGCCATGATCCATCCTTCTTGGGAGTGAGAAGGGCCGATACGGCACATGGGCTTTTGCTAATGCGAATGAAGCCCTTCCTAATGAGTTCCTTTATTTGCCTCCGAAGTTCGGCATGTTCCGTGGGATTGAGGTGATAATGAGGAAGGTTGGGAAGTGTGGCTCCCGGAACTAGATCAATTGCGTGTTGCACATCACGCATGAGAGGGAGTTGGTCCGGGAGTTCTTCCAGGAACACATCATGAAATTCGTCTAGGAGATGCCGGATTTCTATGGGATGGGGGTTGGAGGGAGTGGGCTCTCCTAGACAAATAACCACCGCACATAAAGATACCCCTTGAGCTATTTCCTCCTCAAGCTCTCTTTTGGTGATGAGATGAAGGCCCTTGGTCAACCCCGAAGTCTCACCTCGGTCGGGGTTTTGGGTAAGGGATTGTGTTGGAGGGGTGGAGTTCCCCGAGGCTTGTGGTGTGGTGGGGTGATGTCCTTGAGGGAGTGTGTCCCTCTTAGGCATGGGACGTGGTGGGGAGGGATTAAGACGGATGGTCTTTCCCTCATGCTCAAAGGTGAATGTATTGGTCCTACCCAAAATTGTGGCATCCACATCATTAAGACAAGGTCTCCCTAGTAGGATGCTACCTACTTCCATGGGAATGACGTCACACCATATTTGGCCATGGTAGGAAGAGAAGGCGAGGGGCACAAGGCAGTGGGTGTTGACCGGGATGGAGTTGTTGTTGATCCATGAGACCCGGTAAGGACTTGTGTGGGGAGTGGTAGTAAGCCCAAGGAGCTTTACGGTGTCGGGGGACACGGCATTGACACAACTTCCACTATCTAAGATCACTTTTCTCACATGACCTCCTACCTTAACAAAGGTGTGAAAGATTGAGGTTCGACGCCAATCCTCCTCTTGGGGTTTGGTAAGGGTACATCTAATCACTCCTAGATGGGTGTCGGTAGATGTCATGGTGTGGTCTAGACCCGACTCATGGTACTGGGCTTCGTACTCTTCCTCCCAATCTAGTGAGGCTTCATGGACCCCAATCATGCTCTCAAGTTCCCCTTGGGGTGGGGAAGCTTCTTCCTCCACTAGCAAACTAGACAACCCCTTGGATGGGTATTGCCCCGCGAAGTGTCTAAATCCTTGACATCTATAGCACTGTTGACACCCACTACCCGGGGTGGTCCCTCCTACATTTGGGCCTTTGGAACTCTCTTCCCTCCGTGGAGGAGGGTGTCTAGGGGTGGCCTTGTTTGGAGTGGTGGTGGGAGGGGGATAGTAAGGCCGTAATGGGGCATTCCCACTTGGGCTAGGAGCCTTCATAGGAGGGGCCGGGGTGGTTCGGGGCCCCATGCTTTTGGGGTCAGTCGGTCGGGGAGGGGCAAACCTAGGGATTCTAGAGAATCGCTCAACATCCCGAGCTATTTGGTAGGCTTGTTCAAGGTTGTCGACATCTCTCATGAAAAGTTCCCTCTTGATGTGGTTTTGGAGCCCATTCCTAAATCGGGATAAGGTGACGGCTGGGTCCTGATGAACTCCACACTTCAAAAGATAGGAGTCAAATTTCTTAATGTATTCAACCACGGTCTTCCCTTCTTGGGTGAGACTTTGCCACTCATATAAGAGTATTTGGTGGTAGGATA
Organism: Amorphophallus konjac; assembly: GCA_022559845.1. Lineage (NCBI taxonomy): Eukaryota > Viridiplantae > Streptophyta > Magnoliopsida > Alismatales > Araceae > Amorphophallus > Amorphophallus konjac. The sequence goes on along the minus strand of CM040126.1, from coordinate 373,517,383 downwards.
GGGGTAGGTACTTGCTTCTAAGTTGGTTCTTCATACCTTCCCAAGTGTCAATAGGCTCTTCCCGCCTAACCCTCCTTAATCCCTCTTGGTTTAGCCAATAAGTCTTGGCTAATTTAGTGAGGTGCATCTTGGCCAACCTCACTCTCCTTGGGCCGGACATAGGGTACCATTCAAAGTATTGGTCCATGGCGGTCTCCCATTCTAAGTAGGCACTTGGTTCATGGGAACCGTCAAAGTTTGAGGCTTCTACCTTGATCATCCTTAAGAGAGGGTCGTTCGGGTCGTCCCGTGGACGCCTTTCATTATGTTGGTGGTGGCGATGTCTCTCATAGTCATGGTAGGGGTCAACATCCCTATCCTCCCTATCAATTTCAGCATGTGGAGGGTGGGCTCTTGGTCCATTGTTCCTTGGGTGGAACTCATGCTCTTCTAGCCGAGCAAGCCGAGTGAAAAGGGACTCTAGTTGGGCAAGGATGGTTGCAAGGGTAGCATCCACCCGGTCCATTTGGTTTTGGGGTTCCTCCCTATGGGCATCTTGATTGAGTTGGGGATTGGGATCCATGGGGGAAACCGAAGAAGATGGATCGGGTCGGTATACGGCCCCACTACGGGTGGACATGCAAGGGAGGGGAATGACTTGATGGATGGACAAAATAATACAATGGTCCTAGGACTTAGACTTGATAGAGACAAGTCTAAACTTGCTCTGATATCAATTGATGTGACACACCATTGGACCTAATCAAACAAGCACAATTTGGAAGTGGAACGGGCTGATATGGGCGGCCAACTCACCCGGCACTCACCCAAAGCCGGGGGTAACTCGGTGATGCCGAGTCGAGGTTGTGTGGGCTGGACCCTTGCTGGTAGAGGGCCAGTAAGACTAAGGGACTTCCCAAGGGTACGGAGACTGTTGACACGTAAAATATATAGATAGATATATATATATATATATATATATATATATATATATATATATATATATATAATAAAAGATTAAAAAAGAGAGGAGAAAAGATATAATGATAATAATAGAATAATAATAAAATGATAAGATAATGAGAATATAAATAAAAACACTAATACATTTCATCTTATATTTCTTATTTTTCAGGGATGAAAGAAAAGACGAAGATACTGAGAGTGGGCCGTCCAGGGTCCATCAACCACCAAAGTGAAAGTGTTGCCGAAGCCATGGTCAAAGCCCATCCGAACCGGAAGTCCACAATAGAAGGAGGCGCGCCGATTGTGCTAAGGCCGAGATCCAAGATGAAACCGCGCCGACGCTTCAATGGTTCGAGAGCCCATTATAAAAGCTGAGGTCCGTCGAAGAAGAAACTCTCTCTCGAGAGGGCAGAGTCTGCGGTGGGCCTGCTGAGCGAGCAAAAAGAAGAGGGAGACTTGCGAGAGAGGAAAGAGAAGAGAAGAGAGAGAGAGATAGAGAGCCAGTCGGCAAAGAGGAAGAAGAGAAGGGAGAGCTACCTACGGGCAGAGGTAGGGGGCGCCGTTGCCGCTGCCGTTCGACGCCCCTTGGGGCTATAGTCTTCCTCCCCTGTTCTTTCTTTTCTATTTTCTTTCTCTCCTTATGTAATAGCACAGCCCTTCACGGCTTATAGTTGTATCCTGGCGATGCCTGATTTGGTATAAATAGAGCATCTATTGATGTATGAGATTTTCTTATATTGCTGCAACCAAGTCCCTTCGATATTCGCCCATGTGCTCCCTTTATTCTATCTAGAATTTCTGTAGTTCCGGTTTTACGCTTCTTCCGTTCAACCCGGGGCGACGGCCTTATGGCTATTACGACTTCGCAGAGACAGTGGGAATATTATCCCATCTGTCAATGACATTCGCGAAGGCATTGCTACGCCCCGGGAACACTGAGTTCTGGTGTTTACTCTCCGAGTTCTACCGCGAATAGTAGAAGTTATATACCTCTGATATAAGACGGGAGCCCGAGACAGCCCATCTCGTGGCTTTCCCATCCCCCAAATCATGAGGAAAAGTAATTTTTGTTTGGCTCTATTATGGTGTTTGTATTCTCTTGATGATTCCCTGTTCACTCAGAAGAGCTCAAGCTCGGCAGCTTCCATCAAATCTTAAACCCCAAAATCTAGTCTCGGCACCAAACACTCTCGGCGCCAAACCCGCGTCGATTGCTTCCCGCGCCGGGACTCCTTTTCGTTTCCGCGCCGAGACCCTTTCTTATTGCCGTGCCGAGAGCCCCCATGCCGAATGCGTAAATCCCGCCGTGCCCATATGCTTTTTCGGCCATTTCATGTACACGCACGTTATTTGGCATGTTCGAATAGCAATCATCATCGATGCATGGCCCCACTCGATGTAGGACTACATGTGAGCAGCCATTGACTCATTTGTCAAACCCACTCACAAACCTGCGCACGTCCTTTTTTTTTTTAGAAACCCCCGCATACTGCATGCACGTGTATAATAGTTAACCACTTTTAATCCCCATTAACACATGCATGTTTCGTTACTTTCCAAAACCTTCACTCATTCATTGCACCCCACGTTGGTGCATGTTGTGGTGTAAATCAACTCCACTATCACATGCATGTGTGTATACAAGAGACATTACGTGAGAGTGTGAACCAATCTATTTCCAAATGCTCCATTAATCATGTTTGGCCATTAGTTTGATTATTTTTCCTTACATATATGAGTCCATGTACATATGTACATATATATGTGTATGGATATATATATGTGTGTGTACATATATATGAACGTAAGAGTAAATACATGCATGTTTATTTTCATGAATCAATTTCTGTCGGGCCATTCATGCCCGATTCCGTGAGAGTCGGAGGAGCTATATCAACGGGTTTGACCCCTACATTTATTTAAATTTGGGTTTCGGGTTTCCGATTTCCTTCTTTCACCCCGTCGGGACACGGAGTTCTGCCACTGCATGTTCTCCGCTGGTCCCTTTAGGGGAATATTGATGAGGCACCGCGATGAGTGGACACTGTCCCGCTGAATTCTGATCCTTTGGATCTCGGGCTACGCCCATCTTTATTCTGGCTTCCATCTCGGCACTCCGTGGATGAATGTCCTATACTCTCCTTTTGGCACCGTCCAAAATAAGGGTTTCCGATTTATTTAAATTTGGGTTTGACCCCTACATTTATTTAAATTCGGGTTTCGGGTTTCCGATTTCCTTCTTTCACCCCGTCGGGACACGGAGTTCTGCCACTGCATGTTCTCCGCTGGTCCCTTTAGGGGAATATTGATGAGGCACCGCGATGACTGGACACTGTCCCGCTGAATTCTGATCCTTTGGATCTCGGGCTACGCCCATCTTTATTCTGGCTTCCATCTCGGCACTCCGTGGATGGATGTCCTATACTCCCCTTTTGGCACCGTCCAAAATAAGGGGAGATGCTGCCAAAATTCATTCACGATCCTTGCTTTGTCATATCGTGTGATGTTTTTCGTTAAGCTTGATGAATTAACCCCCCTGTGGTGTGGCAGAGGCCTGAAACAGACTATCTCATGGACCTTTGCCCACTATAAAGGGAATATAATCGTTGTTGATCGTCACATGGTCTCCCTATACCTTATGTTGATGAATTTCTCCTCCCCTCCCAGTTTGCCTAAACATCATCGTCAGAGCCCATGAAACCTTGATTAAACACAAGAGATCTCCTAAAACCCCAGCCTTAAAAGCCCAAATCCTCAAATCTCCCCTATCGGCGCCCAGAGCTGGTCTCCCGGCGCGGTGCTCTCCCGGCGCCGATTCCACGCCGAGTGGCAGGCGCGCCGGTGACAGCCCGCGCCGGTTTGCTTCCGCGCCGACCACCCCTTCTCAGCCAACCGGTGCCTCGTCGCGCCGAGCTCCTTCCGCGCCGATTTCGTGCGCGCCGACTCCCTCCAAGGCCGATTCCTATGTCCATCATTTCCCTCAAGCTACTGAGGCGTCCGATCATCTTGCAACCGTTGATGAGCCTTGAAGCCCAGCACTCCGAGCCTTATCATCCCTTCTTTGGAACCCATACTATCCCGGGGAGGAGTGATAGCCTTTCACTCAAGTCCATGGGAGCTACATTAATGGGGTTAACCCCCCTACATTCTATCGAGTATGATGTGTGTTTTGCAACCCCATCGGCCTATGGAGTTTTGCCGCTGCATATTCTCCTATGGTCTCTTCAAGGGGATATCAATATATGCTACGATGAGTGGACATCATCCCGTTGTATTCTGATCCTCTTGGATCTCGGGCTACGCCCATCTTTCTTTTGGCTTCCATCTCGGCACTCCGTAGATAGATGTCCTATACTCCCCTTTTGGCACAGTCCAAAATAAGGGGATATGCTGCCAGATTTACTCCGTGTATTAATATATTATATCTTGCATCGCATGATCATCTGCATGCATCTCCTATCCTGCAAATGAATGAGCATACCTATCATATTGGCTTTGCCCCTGGGACTCTTCTACTTTGGCGATTAATCAAGGGTTGTCCTTCTTTGGAAGGACGTAATTAACGTCATAGCATTTATGGTATGACGGACTTTCGGTCTCGACTCGAACTTCACAATCGACTGACTGAGTCGGATCGAGCGCATAATAAATCGTCACTCCGGTGACTGGCACGTCTAATAAACCAACCAATAAATCAATAAATAAAATAAATAATAAATAAATCCATTCCCATAGAGGCCCAATTCAAAGGGGCCGACCGAGTGCCGATGGGCACGGGTCACACTCTCTCCCACGGCGGCCACTTGAAGCAAAGGAGCTTGTGGGCTAGGTGCTCACTCTCACGGACCAGTGGAGCGTATGAACTAATATTGAAGGAATATGGTATCCAAATGAGAGCAAGGGTAGAGCACTTACTCGACCGGTTTGAAGAAACCGGTCCCGTTCGGAGACGAGGGCGAGTGGGGAAGCGTGGGTTCCCCACACGCCGCGCCGGTGTAGCTTCGACATGTTCAAGATTTTACATCACTACGTCCCATGCAAGGGGGTTGAACTTGGGGAAGGGAAGTCAAAATTACATTCAAACACTACCTCCCACAGGGAGGGGCAGTAAGCCGGCCAAGCGGGAAGGGGAGAATGAATTAAGAACTAACTAAACGGAGGATGTCGGTTCTGTCCGCGCTCTGGAACAGGAGACAGGCAGTCGATGTCGGCACCACTGGGACCACTCCCGAATTTTTTTGTCGACGATACCAGTGGAAAAATCTTCGGGATTGGATCAGGATGACGTCCAATTTTTGTGAAATTTCCTGGTCGGCGGTGCTGGTCGGGGAAGGGCTGCGAACAGGGTCCCTGAGCTCTGGTTTTGACTGCTACAGTACCACAGCAGCAGGAAGACGAGACTGCCACGAGCGCTCCCAAGCTCAGAATCGAGCGTGGCTAGAGTCGTTGGAACCGTTGTCGAGTCCTCTTCGAAACGAGACTCACAAGGATGCCATAGAATGTCGGAGCAAATTGGGAGCGCCCGAAAAGTGGATAGGGGTCGGTTCAGTCCTAGAGGGGACAGAACTGCGCACCCTGGAGAGAAAATTAGGAACTCACTTGTACGGGGTCCAATCGGGAAGCCGCTTCTTGGTACTGGAAGCCGACTTGTCATAGAAGATCTCAGACAGGCGCCGCTTCCAGATCCTCAAGAGGAGGGTCGTGGCAGTCTCTGCAAGTGGCTTCAGGTTGACAGTCAGGGAGAAGACGCGTCGTCTAGGGAGATCGGCTCCTCCGGGCAGCCACGAACTCAGAATGGGACGAGACCACCGCCGTTACGAAGAGGACAGGGAGACACTTCCGCCAGTATCACTTGTGCTTCCAGAGACGCCAAGATGAAGTCGTGGCCGGATCTGCAAGATGCTGGTACTCTGCTGCCTGCGAACTGAGATGAGCAGGTTGGAGATGAGAGGTGGGAGATGAGGTAAATGGGAGAAGAAAGGGGGTGGATGGGTGTGGAGACAACCCTTGAGTGTTAGGGGGTATGGAAGGAGACAAACCAAGGTGAGTGAGGGGGAGAATGGGGGCAGGGAGGTGGTCTAGTAGGTGGTGAGAGAGTGAGCTACGAATTTGGGGCTAGGAGAGATGGGTAGGGGGATGATGGTTTCCCTATTTGGGGTGGTCTAGGGCTTGTGGGAGGAGAGAGTGGAGAGAAAAATATTCAAACTTCTCTTGGGAGTTGGAAGATTGTATGGGGAAGAGAGAGGATTGTGTTGGGGGGAGTGGGATTGTGTTGGGAAGAACAATATTCTCCTAGGGAGGGGAGATATTTGGTGGGATTTGGTGGGAGGGGAATGATGGCACCTAGGGGAGTGGAAAGGTAGTGGAGGTGGAAGCTTGGGTGGAGGATGAGGTGGAGGAGAGAGGTGGGATTTGAATTTGGGGAAGGGGGGAAAGAGAAAGAGAGGGGTGGGTGGGATTCTCTCCCTAGGGATTCTCACCCCACTAATAGATTCTCTCTACAAGAAACTTGAATTTTGAACTCACAAAATGGCAACTTTCCTTAACATAAAATGGGGGGAATGGGGTCCTATATATAGGCAACCCATATTTTACAATAAGTCCCCGACTCTTGATACAATGACAAATAATCAAGGGGGTAGGGGGCGCCCTTGGGCCTAGCCCAATGAATTGGGCCCATTAACCAACTATCCAACTTAATGACACTCAAACTTAGGTAAATAAATCAAAGACCTAGGGAAATGACTCAAATAAAAGGGAAAATACATCAAATGACTCAAATAGAAAGCTAAAAATAGATAATTGGACCCACATAGAGTGATGTCCGAGCTCACACAACTCCGGAGTGTGACGACGACCCGAGCCAGAGGGAGTCGTAGGTGATGCCTCAATCAACAAGCACCACAGCAGGAGCTGCTCAATCAATGGACATTTCACAAAGACCATTAGGGGGAGAATAGAATTGGTAATATGGAAGAAGGTGTGAGACAAGAGCTTCACTAAAGGAAGTGCAAATTTTCGATTATCTTGCTCTACTTTTACAATTTGAACCCGAAATTGTAGAAGAAGTTTTATCAGACGATTCTTGGATTTTGGCTATATATGTAGGAGGAGTTACACCAATTCCAAAGGAATGAGGTGTGATTTCTTATGTCTCGCCCTAAGGATCAAGCAGAGATCATAACTAAATGAGTTTTTTAAAATAAACTCAGTGATCAATGGGTGATAATTAAGCATAAGGCCAGGTTGACAGTCGAAGGTTATAGTTAAAAATTAAGAATTGATTTTGACGAATCATTTGCACCTGCAGTTAGATTGGAACTAGTCAAAATTTTACTTGCTTTTGCATAAACCTGAGTTTAGGTGGGTAGCACGGGGCATAAGAAGCTGAGGCGTCTGCCACACCATTACATTCCCTGTATACATGTTGGATGGGCCATTTGTATTGGTCGAACAATGCATCTAGCTCATCCCACCATCGACGAATAGATCAAGAAGGACATCCACGGTTGTTTAGTAAGGATACCAGCACCAAAGAATCAGAGTATATGACAGAGACGGGGAAAGCATGCTCCAGGGCCGGCCGGACACCATCGAGCAATGCGCGGGCTTCAGCGATGACATTAGTGCCCTTTCCATAGAAGTAAGAAAATGCTAAATAGATCTCCCCACTGGCATCTCTAATGCACCCACCTCCAGCGTTGGGGCCTGGGTTGCCCTTAGAAGCACCATCGACATTCAAGGAATAATTGAATATTGGCGGCATCCATCTGACAAGCCTGGGCACAGACGTCTTGATCTTGAAGTGGAGGCCAAGGGCTCGAGGGGCTGCTTCTTCTTGGTATCTGTGTGGAGATCACTAGAATTCGGCCTGTTGAAGGGAGGTAGATATCTGATTAGCTATTGGTCTCTACATCTTAGAGGTGGAGACAGTAGCATTCTCAAATCTGACAGCGCATCGAGCCTTCCAAACCTCCCAGATAATCAGAATCATCATATGAACAGATGCGGGACCAAAAGGATTTCGCAAGTCTACAAATTTAACGATGTCCCAGCGGCGGATGGAGATGGGAGTCTGTCATCCTGCACATCGGATCAATAAGAGGACTGAAATGGTGCCATAATGGAGCAGCGAGATTCGTTTCCTGCGAGAAAGAGGTGGTTCAGGCTTTCTGTTTGCGGGTCACTGGCGCAGTAGGAACACTTGGAAGGAATGCAGATGCCACAGCTTTGAATATGCTCATCGACCGCAGATGCATGATGAAGCAACTTCCAGCAAAAATTAGAAGCGCGGGGCTGGAAGGAGCGATTCCACAGCTTGACAAGAGGAGTGCGCCTGGTGCCATGTTGACGGATACAATCATATGCAGGTTTAATTGAAAAGCTCCCATCCACTGAGGGGTTCCACACAGATAAATCCCTGCCCATCCTCAGCTTTACTTGCTTAGTCTGAGCAACAATGGCGGCTAGCACCCGGTTGAGGTATGACCAAATATTATGTTGGCTTGTTTGATAGAGCTTCCCGGAGAGAGGTGTTTGGTAAAGCCTGTGAAGGAGGCAGCAATGGGGTGGTTCCACACCCGACATCCCGCAAGAAGTTGATGGAATCGCCATTATAAGGGATCCACCAGCTATTGGCTAGAGTATGGCCTCCTTTGCTTTCGAAAAGATATCCTTCGCTCACACCAGAGGGAAAAGGTGTTTCAATGTCGCTAAGATGACCTTTGCCCATGACGAATTTGGATCGGGCATAATCAGCCCAAACAGAGGATCCATGAAGGATATTCCAAATTTGTTTCATGACCATAGTAACTTGGACAGTGTGCATATATTCCTAATTCCCAACCCACCTTCTGGAATCGGCCTGGGCATGCTGTTCCATGGAATCCAGTGTCGCTTCCGATGGTCCTCCATACCTCCCCAATAGAAATTGCAACAAATTCTTTCAATAGAATTGATGACTGTTTTAGGAAGACAAAGAGCACTGGTTGTATAATTAAATCGGGATGGAATGAAGGACAGATTTGATCAAGCAGATCCTTCCCGCCTGAGAAAGTAATTTGCCCCTCCAAGAATTGAGTCTAGAGCAGACTCTATCCAGTGGGCATCTGAAATGTGCCACTTTCTTCTGGCAAGTATGCAAAGGTATACCAAGGTAATGTCCCAAGGAAGACTTAAGCTGAAAGTCAGTGATAGCGGAAATCTTCTTCCGAATAGAAGTGGCATTGGCCTTATCGGAGACGATAGAAGTACTCTTCTGGGCATTTAGTTTTTGTTCTGATGAAGCTTCATATTGATGGAGAAAGTGCAGCAGACGACGTACGTAGTGCACCCTGCCATTCAGAAAGATCAGCGTGTCATCAGTGAACAACAAATGGGAAGGGTTTGGGCATCTCCTGGGGACCTTGTAGTGTTGTAATTCTCCTGAGGAGAACAATTATGAGAGGCCACGACGACTTAAGGCCTCTTCAACACTGATGAACGGGGCGAGGGCTAACGGCTCGCCCTGGCGAATGCCCCGCATTGAGCGAAAATACCCTGTGGGCTGGCCATTAAAGATAATGGAAAACCAGTAGCTGGATAGGGGCATTCCTATGTAAGAGCAGAACCTGGAACAAAAACCAAATTTACGCATCACAGCTAGCAGGAAATCACATTCTAATCTGTCATACGCCTCAGCCATGTCTAGCTTGAGCACCAAATTATGGCCCTGCACCTTCCGCTTCAGATCCTTCAGTAATTCATTCACCAAGGACATGTTGTCTATAATATGTCGACGTTTAACAAAGGCAGATTGCCGAGGAGATATAATGCTGGAAAGAATGGCAGTGAGCCGCTCACAAAAAACCCGAGAAAAAATTTTGTAAGTAAAATTGCATAGGCTAATAGGCCTAAATTCAGAAAAAGATGAAGGAGGGAAAACAATGGAAGAAAGGTTGAACCGCCTGAGTCACATCCTTTGCAACAATATCCCAACATGTCATAAAGAAATAACCTATGCAGCCGTCTGGACCGGGAGCGCTATCTTTAGAAAGAGAGAAGACAGTAGCTTTAACTTCCTCCTCCGATGGAGCACGAACTAGCTTATCATCGGTAGCTGCAGAATCAATGGCGGGATAGCATGAAGAATGTTGTCATCAGTGGTGTGCAGTTCAGAACTAAAGTGCTTGCAGAAGTGCTCGACAGCATGAGACTTCAAAACAGATTCATCATCACTCCAAGTTCCATTAGGTAATTTGAGACGATGAATGAACATACGATGTTGTTTCTGTTGAACTTGGAGGTGGTAGAACTTAGTGTTGCGGTCCCCTTGAGTGAGCCAGTCCACACACGCTTTTTGGCCCCAATACAATTCTTCACAATGCAGAGCTCGTCTCAACTGAGCTTGAGCAGCCTAAAGGGACAGTCGATTATTGTCCGAAGGATTGACATCAAAGTGTTGTGTTCTATACAGCAAGAAGATTGATCTCTGCCTTTTTTAGGTTTGCGAAGATATTACCAAAGGTTTCAGTATTCCACCTGCGAAGGATTCCTTTTAAGAATTTTGAGCTTGTATTGGAGAACATAGAAATGGTTAACATGGGTATAATGGGTTTCATCCCAGGCCTTCTTGATAACCTGCATGCAAGCAGGACGGATCCGTCAACCACATTCGTTGAAATATGAACCAGGCAGGAGCTCGGTAACCATGGAGAAATGCCATCAGCAGAGGAGCATGATCAGACGGCTCCCTGGGCGAGTGGGTGACCTTAAATCTGCGGCAAGGAGGTAGTCCAGGCAGTGTCATAAAAAATTCTATCAAGCTGAGCGTGGATAGATCGGGTGCCAATTTGGTTATTAGACCATGTACAAGCATTACCAGATCGAAACCAACATCAATTAACCCCGCAGCAGAGGCAAAACATTGGAAATCTATCATTGAGTTAATGAAAGCCATAGTACCACCAATTTTTTATGAAGGCGATAGAATGGCATTGAAATCCCCTCCGACAATCCAAGGCATAGCTATTGTACTGCTAAATTGAATAAGCTCACTATATAGATCCCTGCGAGCAGAGACATCACAGGAAGTATAAACAATAGTTAAGTATAAAGTCTCATTGCCACTGGCAACCTTCAGAGTTTGGAACTGATGATGCTTATGAACAACCACAAAATTCAGAGCATGCCAAAGAAACCATACTTTAGATCTCTCTCTCTCTCTCCGAGAGACCCCACACTCCCACCCAACCTGGCAGCCAATGACCTCCCTCTCTCCCTCCTGGTGCTCCCCCCAGGCCGGTTGGTGACCTCTCTCCCTCTGGCCGACGATCATGCAGGTGCAGATGACGTTGTGAAGACCATGCCGACCCATGGCGGCCACTTCTCGCAAGGGTTCGGCCGGCTGGTCTGGGTAGAGAGAGAGAGAGAGAGCACAAAGGGGGAGAGAGAGACATGCATTTGGGAAAGAGAGCAAGAGAGAGAAGGTGAGAGCATGGGTATTGTTCAGGGTTTGCCGACCCGGTGCGTCTCGCACCGACTCGCACGACCCGACCCGACCCAGGCCGGGACCGGGTCGGTCGGGCCGTGGGTCATGGACGGGTCGATTAATTATTTTATTATTATAATATATTATATTTTATATATAATGTGTGTTTTTCTATTTTATTTTATTATTTTATAATATATATATATATATAAAGTTGTGTTTTAGAACGGGACGGACCGGGTCGGACCGAGATGGGAGCGACCCGACCCGACCCAAGCCGAGACCGGGTCGACCGAGTCGACCGGGCCGGCAAACCCTGGTATTGTTGAAATTTTTAATACCTCGTTACTCTTGAAATATGCTCTGACATATTCCATTTTTCTAACGCCCTCAAATCACAGTTTTTTTAGTAAGAGTTATAAGATTATGAGGATTAAAAAAATAATTTAATTTGAGAGGTTAATAAGAAAATATGCATATTTGTAGAGAGTAATAAATAAATTTTTAAAAAAATTATAATTTTTATAGATTAAAACCTAAAAACTCTTTAATTATTTCTATTGTTGTTGACTTTCTCTTTAGACCTGATTTGGGGCCACCTATCTCTTTCTTCTTTCTAAGATCATACTTTATAAAGAACTCACCCATTACAAAGTGACTTTTTAAGAATTCCGAGTGCCTTATGTTTTCGTGAACATTTATTTTCACAATTTGATACTTCTATTGGAGAATGTTACAAGTTTTTTTTGTGCGGCTGAACCGCTGAATCGATTGAATGGGTAAAAAAGTAAGTTTATTATGCTTTTGTATTATATCTTTTAATAAGAGAACATTAAACACTAAACCTGTTTGCAAAGTTGAACTCCAAAAAATAAATATATTTTGGCAACATAATTGATCAGAATCGCTGTATCAATATCTTTAAGAAAAGTACACTCGTCAAGCGCGTACTTTTAATCAGGGTTTGTCGTCTCGACCGAACCGATCATCTCGATTACGACCCGGGACGAGATGGTACAGTCTCGTACCGCTGCATACCGAGATGAAAAAATAATCTTTATATATATAATATATGTAAAATAACTCAAGAAAATTGTTAACTTAGTTGGTTAGGATATCATGACATTCAGCGTCCGACCATTAATTTTTAGGCTTCCCAACGGGGGTGGCTCGACTGCAGCTCCATTTATCCGCACATTTGGTGGGTGCTTCAGTAGGTATCTCTCAACATCTATACGGAGGTACTTCTCGAAGGCACTGGGTAATGCTTTCCGGAGTCTCAGTATATTTTCTATCTCCCGTTCCCCTCCCCGATGTGTATCCCCAATACCAAAAAATATATATATTTTACCTAAATGAAATGATGTAAATAAATATAAAATAATATAAATTACAACAAAATTATGTAAATATTGTGCAAATGAAAATGAATATTTATAGAGTAAAACTATGTAAATAGGGCAAAATATTTTCCCTAAGTGACTAACTAGGACAAGTCGACTCAATTTCAACCTAGTACGGAATGAGTGGCCCAACTTGGATCGAGTCATCCTTGAGCATTGATGATTTGACTAATTCGGTTGATTTAGACCGACATGATTTCTCCATGGCACAGTGCAAAGTTGATAGAAGAAAGGAAACTTTCCCTCTATAGGTTTTACTAGCATCACTAACTTGGGAAATTTTGATGATTCATGACCCTCTAGCTGCTTGCCGCACCATTGCTGTCCACCACCGACTCTATTTGCCTTCCTATGTGAAGAAGGAGAGAGCAAGCTGCCCTACTCTACTACGTGCATGTGAAGTGGAGAGCGTAGCGACCAGCAGGCCGTTGCCACTCCTACACCCGCCTTCTCCTCCTGTTTCTTCCGCCGCCTCTCTACTCTTTGACTCTTTGTTGCAAGCAGGGGGAACAAGAAGAGAAGGGATGTGCCCATGCCTCGTGGAAGAGCTACTACAATCGACTTCGTGGGTGATAAAGAGTCAATTTAACATCATTAAAGAAATTACCAATATCTTTTTTCCCCATTTAGAAAAGTCATGACGATGGTGCCGTATCTACTTTAGACTAGGAGAGCACAATGTATAATTGGTATTTGATATTTTTTTTGGGACAGAAAAGGGAATACTTTCATTCAAATATAAGAATGTAGACAATCGCAGACTGCAAGCCTAGCCAAATCAAAACCAAGATAGACATCTCGGATCTAAGACCCATAGATACAAACATAACATAAGTGACACCCTATAATCAGCTAACATAAAAGAAGAAGACTAGTTCGCACTGTAAGAGGGTAGGCCTCAACCAAGTGCTCGTGGTTGCAACTGGTGATCTGGGAGCGATAAAGAATGGGGGAATATCTTAGAAGACATACCACTTGATGGAGAAATGGAATAAGCACAGTAGCATGAGGTATCCCCATTCCTACAGTTAACTGCATTAGTGGATGAAGCACGTCCAACTCTAGGGGATCTCCAGGTACGACACAACCATGATAGGCAACCAGGCAGGACTCGGTGAAGAGCTAAGTGGAAGGGGCTGGGGGGGGGGGAGCTTGGCTGGGTGGAGGTCGGGGAGGCCGAAGGGGGATGGCACCACTCGAGGGATTTTTGGATAGGTTGTCGATTGAAGGTGCCCACACAACTAAGGCAAAAAGGGAGAATGAAAGATTTGTAGGGGGAGGAGTCGGAGCTAAGACGGAGCCAGGCGCACCTCGATGGGGGATGGTGTTAGATGGGATGGATATTGAAATTGGTAGCGTAGGAGGTCACAGCAATGGTCGGAGTTAGGGATGGAGGTGGTGGAGGGTGTTATGGGGGGTGTAGAAGGAAAGATTCTGCAAAATGAGATTGGCCATAGATGACCTAGCTTGGGGATGAAGGTGGACAGTGAAGAACAGAAGAAGGGTGCAGGTGAAAGGAAGTAGAGATATGAAACATGGAGGAGGGGTGAGATCAAGGGGTGAAATAGGGAGGGGGTGAGATCAGCGGGCAAAGAAGACGGAGGTGGGAGCTGAGGAGAACAGAGGGGAGAAAGATGAGAACGAAGAGGAGGGGGGAGACCCCGATGGGAGTCGCCCCCCGCGTAACGATCTGCCGCAGGAGGCAGCAATGATTCCTCCGGCATAAAGGTCAGCGACGATTCTACTGGCGCGAGGTCAGCAACGCGGGGACACCGGGGATCCAGCTAAGGACTGCTCCGCTTTGGTAGCGATTTAACTTTAAGTCGGATTGTTTTAAGTGGGGTAAGATAACTCACTTTTTTCCCATTTTAGTTTGATAACAAGTGGACAAATCTGATGTGCTAACCATTCATTAGCTCCCTCCACTTTGGTTGGCTTTGAGTTAACCCACATACATTGGTGATATGTTTACCAGATTTGCCCTTCCCTTGATAATGCCATATAGTTGGACTCACAGTCCGGCCAAATAAACAAACTGGGGAGTAAAATTATCTTCCCTTCTCTGCAACATGTTTCAAAAAGAACCGTGGGCATTTTTTGAGATTTCTTATGTGTCCCTATCTATATACCCAGTTTGATATATAGAGATTTCATATAAAAACTATAGAACATATAGATAGGGACTTTTGTATATAGCCGGTTTGATATTGGTTAGTTTTGAGATAACCCACACAAACTATAGAATCTTCCTGCCACCTTCATTCAAAATAAAAAATGTGCTCATATCAGCCAAGTACTAAATATGAAAAATGTCATAAGATTCAATTTAATAACGTTGTTTACAGATAATGCACATCATACATGGCATCTCATAGCCGACTCCAATTAAGAACATACATGTATTGAAAGAGTACATGTGAAATTTCTAAACACTTGATACAATCTGATACAAGATTTTTTTTAATCAACATTCAACCAAAAGAATACCAGAGGCCTTTCATTGTCAACAAATTTTGCACTGGCGTGACTAAAAAATCCCAAGAAAAAACTTCTCCATTGCGTCTTCTATGATCATTATGATCGGCTTGAAATCCGTTGGAACTTAGGAATCAAACTTTGCCATTGTGAACTCTAGGTTATCTGCAAATTGGCTATTTGTCAGTCACAAGAACAATATACTATCACCCACCTGTATATTATATCATCGTCAGCCTGCAAAAAAATATTTATCTGTCAGTCACTAGAATAGAATATTATGCATTTTAAGCCATCATTACTTATTAAAATAAACTAAATGATACATTGGGCATCCAAGATGAAGACCATACATAATTTGGTAGCGACACTTTCAAATGCGGGTAATGGGAAAGAACCCTTCACAAAATACCTTTTGTAATGGTTAAAAGAAACTTAAATGAGTCCTAAGGACCACAAATACCAGTAAAATAAAATGTACACAACTAAAACTACACACTGACCCTAATTCATGCATAGATACACACAATGTACTTCCACCACTCCTGCATGTTAATCGTACGAAGATAGCAAAGTAACAAGATTATGACCGAGCAGTCTTACTTGCTAATAATAATCCCTAATCTCATAGGAAATGTTACAATTAAATAGCCATACTGACATATAGCCAATTAAAACATGCTATCACTCAAAGAGACATTTATATGTAATAGTGAATACCTTGATTTCTCTTATTCCAATTTTAATCTTGGCATCCCTCCTACGTTAGAATGTGAAGATCATAGCTAAAAGTGATTTACCTTACTCCACCAGAAATGCATCCATTGGGTACCCTCACAAGAGGTGTCGACATCCAGTTAGCAGACTTTGATCAAAAAAATAACAAGTGATCAAATTTTATGGACAATGTTAATACCCTTATTAACAGTTGACAATCATGTGTTCCTAAACACTATGCAGAACAGGGTATAAAGACAATGTTAATGCCCTTCATATTCCCATTGCCTTAGTAATAAACGAAGAAGATAGTGACTAACCTTTATATAGACTTCCACATTTAATGCACTTCAAATTCACTTTGCCCTGAAAACATGCATTTGTCATACTAAATAGTAAAAATATATACATACAATATGTTATTAATGATAATGTTAACTGGATAATGGCATACCTTCACATAGAGATTGAGATTCAATGGAATTCAAACCCCTCCACGGTTAACATGCAACAGTTGTCATATCTGGAGACTAGAGTAGGAGCGTCCACCATTTAAACATGCCATTTACTAAACATTCTTTGGGTATAAGTGGGCTCAGGCGGGATTCCAACAGTATGCAATATCATCTTCTATTATGGGGTTGTCATGTGTGGACAGCCAACCATTAATAAAATTCATAAGATCCACTCATCATTGCCCCACCACCTAATAGGTCAGCACACGATGCCACCTCATCCGAATGAATGACCCAAAGTATTTGAGGTGCATGTCTGTGGTGGAGTTGCATTACTATGCCATCTACGACACCCATCCATGCACACAAATGACAATAGGGAATACACCGGGGGCAACAAACATGGAGACCTATATAGGGGTGTATTAGAAGAACACCTGCAAATATAGCACATACAGCAAAGAAAAGCCAAACGACAAGTAAAGTCCGAAATTAACACACCACTATGCATTACGAAACAAATGGACATTACAGCACATATTGAAAGAAGGATTATGCACATAGCAACAATTATCCTAACCCTTCACAGTCTGGCACATAACAAACATACACACTAGAAAAACCAAATTGGGATAAGGGAAGTAAACGTGCTTCTAATTATTCAGTTACGGAGCCATAGTTGTGTAGCAATCGTGTCTCTAAGCACCTCCCCCTCATGGATGTCACGCGATGCGACAGGCACGTTATGATCAACATTGACATCACCAGCATCGTTAACATCATGGGGGGCATTTGAAAAGAAGAAGTCCTCGCCATGCTCCCGACGAATGAAGTTGTGGACGACGCAACATGCAACGACAATCAGTATTTGAGTGCGGAATGGATACATGTTCCCCTCTTTTAGTGTTGCAAATCGCATCTTCACTACCCCAAAAGCTCGCTCCACGACATTCCTCATCTGAGCATGCCGATGGTTGAACTTATCCCGCATGTTTCGATAACCTCCATTGCCACGCCCTCGGTATTGTGAAATATGGTAACGCTCTGCTCGGTACGGTGCAAGGAAGGTACCGGTGTTAGCATAACCAAGGTCAGTAAGATAATATTTACCTACAATAATACATGCAACATGTAAGAGCATTCGGGTACATATAGACATCAGCAACATGAATATCATTCCCATGACTTACTTACCCGGAGGCACCCTAAAGCCACCTCGTTCTAGGGCCTATTTTAACACCTTTTGATCACCCGCTGATCCTTCCCAACCGGCAGCCAAATATTGAAATTGAAGGTCAAACGAAACTACAGCCATGACATTCTGAGTAATTTGCTGCTTACGGTTTCGATATCGTGGGTGTTTGGATCAAAGAACATTGGCAGGAATATGGGTCCCGTCAATAGCACCAAGAGCATCCTACATTTAAGTTTATGTTAGAATTTGGAGTAAGCAACTAAAACATGAGGTCGGCATAAGTGTTGGTTACCTTAAAGTAGGGGGAAAATTTGTTATTATTTTTAATGAACGGGTGCACGTCAGTAGTTGGAACAGGCAGTTGGATGTAGGCATGCCTAAGTTCCACTATGGCATTAATCACTTGGTTCACATGAAAATTTATTGTTTGTGAGGAGTGCTGGAAGTGCTCACACATAGCACCTGTGGCGACACCGTGACCCATGGCATACAAGAACATTGCCAATTGCTCATTTGCAGTCACCCATCTGCTATCTTTTATCAAAGCCCTCTCTAGAAGAGCATCTCGCAGACGTATGAATGTAGGCGGATTGAGTCTGAATAAATTGTAACAACGTCTTTCATGGCCATTCAAAATGTTAAGGACCCACACGTGGCCTGTGTATCGAGACGTATGCATGGGCCTTGGCACACGCACACCTTCATCTTTTGCATCATCACCATTGATTTCATCCCATATGAGATTGACCATAAATCGTAACACTCCAATCTCATCCTCTACAATATCTCTCCTAAGTGTATTTGCATCCATATCCCCAACCTACACATGCATGAAACAAAAGAAGTTATTCGATAGGAGCAAACACGTGACCATATATATTGATATAGCAAGGTCTTCATTAACAAGGAACCTGAGTGTTTCATAAACGAAATCTACTACCACGTCATGACTGATATAAGAAGGTGTTCGAATACAAGGAACATGAGAAGTCCATAAAGATAACATACTATCGAGTTACAGTTGCATTTGAAAGTCATCCATGTACAATAAGGATGAGTATGTCTACCAAGATAAGGAAAAGGAACACCATAACAATTCCAAGTACGACAAGGATAGCTAAGTTCTGCAATACTATCGGGGTAAAATTATTCCGCACTTGGACTGGTCGTATATCATCTTCACTCCCTCCCACCATGGATCCTCTTCGATAAATCAAATCCCTTGGATTTGAGGGAGTAATACCTCCAAATACAGCATGGGCATCTTCAACAGATGCAAACCCCTTGAATCTTGCACCTGCATATCCATTTACATGTGCATAACATTCCTCCCAAGTGTAGTACACACCTGGACAACGGCCAACCCACACCACGTAGCATGCATACTTCCCCATATTCAATTTACAAACCACCCTGCAATGGACTGATGACTACTGGTAAATATAGCATGAAAATGAAATAGTAACATGGTATTACCAATTAACTGCATGAAAGGTACATACTACGAAAGGCCTAACCACATGCACGATGATACATGATAATATCGTGCAACGGATCATACAAAAGTAACATACATAACATCAACACACGATAAAGACCATGGACAGAATGGTCATAATGAACCTACAATAAAACGGCCGGCTAACCATGCACGATCCATCCTAACTTGTCTTCGTCGTCCAAAGCCATGAACATAGATCGAAAGTTGGGGTCTTGGAAGCGGGTTGCTGCCGTGTATAAAACATCGGTCGTATAGCCCGGTAGACTCTTCAACTTGTGTATGCACTCTTTGATTGTCACTCCTTGATCTGGGTTGGAAGTACCAGTGGGAATGCCCAGTAATTTATGAAACTCTGCTCTGTCATTGTTTAAAGCACAGAAATCTTTCAACACTTTGATCCCTTTCTCCAAGTTCTTATTGCGCTTCCGACTGGACCTGTTGTATGTAGGTGTGCCAGAGGTCAGTCTCTTATCAGGAGAGGTTGCCTCATCTTCACTTGGCCGTTTTCCGGAAGGAGGAGTGTAATCCCCTATACGACTGCATCCAGCCCCTGACACTGTATTAGATAGCATATAGTTCATTGGCATAAGTGTTTTTCCTCCGCCAGATAATATGTCAAAGGGGTTGAAATCATCTCCCAAATCCACCGGGGGTGCATTGCAATCAAGGGCAAGACCAGTAAACCGTTGATGGTTTGAACCCTTCGGTAGTGTATTCCCCTGCTCAGGGGGTGTCAGAGGATCACCCCACGACCTCCGTTGAGATATGTCATTTTCCATACTTGTACCAAATCCCAAAGCTCCTCTTGCCATGGTGTTGCCGCACAAAAGATCCATCTCCTCCTTATACTCAAACGACTTTCCCAATATCTTCTTATACTCAATGTTGGACTGCGGAACATAATCAATAAAATGTTATATCTCTTTACAATATAATATGCTAACAGTAATGACTATACTACATACCGCAATGGCATCTGCCCACGCTCCCTCATCTGGCGGCACGGGCATCTTCTTAGTGTCATCCCAACCCCACCCCGTACGGGAGAGCAATTGTTCAATCGTGTGGTAGATCCTTTTCAAATTCTTCCATCTATTAGTCAAATTGTTTACATCTGCATTCTTACGTGTCTCACGATTGAATGGTTCTAAAATATCTCTCCAAACGTAATGCTTGAAAGTTCCTTGGTTGCAATTGTTCTTGTGGTACTCATCAATTAGGAGCTTTAATAACAACTTATCTTCCTTGGTAGTCCAATTGGTGACCCGTGCCTTGCCTTTTGGGTCCGCCATATGCGTCTCTGACATAATAAGCATACTTTTCACAATTAAATAATGGAAGAAATAGTAACATACAAGTACATGAAATCCTATGGAAATACATCATTGGCCTAGGATATATCCGTACTATGGAAATGGATCCATAGATAGTTTAATGAAGATTCAAAGATGTTATTTATTGTAGTCCCAGGTTATCTGCCCACGTACCAAACCCTTGTATAATGTCCTTATATAATGGCAACGTCTTTCCCTTAAACCACATGACGAGTGGATTAAACTACAGAAAAGTATTGCAATGTATTAGCATATATTCCATGGTGTCATTGTCATATCATATGCAAGGTTGTGCTGGTCATGTAACAGACCTCGTTATATGCATCCCATGATATGCCATTGCTAACTATCTGCTTTGAGTCCTCATTCCACTTGAAACCCCAATCGCATACAAGCGGTTTGGCTATGGTGTAGAAACACTTATAGAAACCAAGCCTATGTTGCAAGTGGGAAACCGGAAATTTAAGGCCCGACCTCATGTTGAATGATTGTTGCACAAAACCCCATGCGTCCGGTAGGCTAAAATCACCCCTAACCAACTCCTCCCTAGTTAATTGTAGTAAGATCTTATCCATTTCATATGTCCACAAGTGACCTATCAACAAGAATTCAAGATTCATTATGGCATCCGGGGCTGGTTTGAGTACATGATGTACAGTGAAATCAATGGCGATGGTATTTACCGGAGGAATACATGTTCATAAGATGTCTGCAGCAGCAAAGATGTCCTGTAATACCAAAGTGATCAGGGATTCCGACTACCAACCAACCCCTACTAGTAGCCCATGTTTTAAGGTCTTGGGCATACCACCCAGAATTTAGAGGAAGCAAGTTAATGTCTGTAGTTATTTTATACCATGTTTCTGGATATTAGCGGTTCTAAGTAATTAAAGACATCCATTGTAATGGTCTACCCTTTGCACATATCTACTGTCACTTTAATGGGGAATGACTCATTGGTGGAACACAGGTAACAAATGCATATGAAACTGCATATGTAAATGATCAGATCAATCATGCATACCTGAAAATCAACGAAACAAATAAATTACTTATACAATGATATATTTATAAGCAAATGCACAAATACACTGTAGGATTAATGACCAAATTAACATAATCTCCATGCAAATAGGAATATCTGAACCCAGAAAAATCCAATTACAGCCATTGCCTCTGTCATTAATAATATCCTTAGTATTAAGATATCATCCGACTGTAGTACAACTATTTTGCAATTACAAGTACGCATAACAGTGCTCTGTCGAAGTCACAAAAGTGCATGATTTATAAGGTCGAACATTCAGAGGGCAACTGTATGATGAACACATGATTGTCTGAACCCAGAAAAAACCCAGTTACAGCAATTAACACAGTTAAATGACAAAAATAGGCAGTCTCACGAAATAGGAGATGTCCATATATTGCAAAGAAAATGCAATTGATATGCATACCAGAAAATGGAAGATAACATACAATGGAAAATTTTGAAAGTTAACCCACCTGCATACCATAAAAACTAATGAACGAAGAAACCTACACATCCATTGATATATTGCAATTTTTTCAGAGTAAATGAATAGACAGTCTGTATAGAAAGTAAACATATTAAATATTCCATACAATGGCAACAGCATGTTAGTTAGTAGGCGTTGTTGAATACCTGTGCATGGTAACTTTTGATTCGATGAAGACAGGGAAATCAGATTACAGCCACTGGCAAGGGGAAATTAAAAAGACAACCTCAACTAGAGTAAGGACAATGAAATGGCCAAACAAGTGTGAGGGCATCCCACGATAGTCTTGGTGCCAAGAGATGAAGCTCTGCACTTGGAAGTCCATGACAATCCGTAACGTAGGAAAATGTGAACAGCAGATAGATCATCATGGAGATGTATTAAGACATGAACGGAAAAAAATATTTTGGAGATGTATTAAGCCATTCTGAAAATGATTTCCATGCATAGAAGCATATCAATCGATGAACATCATCATTTCCGTAATTGTAAAATCACATATCTATGGAAATTCGAAGAAACGTACTTCTATTCGTCGTGCTACCTTCACAGAGACAGGGTTTGCCGATACACCTACCTGGCCACCACCGGGTATATAGAGAAGGAACAGAATGCCCCCTACCGGATCGTCTGCGTGAGCTCCCTCCACGGTGTGGACAATGGAAGACGAAGGGTCAGATTTAAAGAGGGCTTCGTGCTACTTTACATTCACAAGAAAGCTGTGAAGCATGTGCGCTGGAAGGGATGGAACACTGCAAAATCACCTGCACCCGCCGCACCTTCTTCCATGGAACGCAGCGCCTGACAGAGAGGAGATGGTGAGGAGGCGAACCATTGCAGATGCCATACGTTTCTGACAGAAAGGAGGGTCGTGAACGAGGGTTTGACCATTGTTGAAGGTACTGACCGGGGCCGTCATCGTCTTCCTCGAACCCTGCAGAGAGGCGAACACTCGGTTGAACGAGGGTTTTGCAAGAGGATTTTGTAAGAGGGTTTCGCGAGATAGACGAAGAAGCCGGCCATGAACGAAGGATGGACGATTTTGCAAGAGGAGGAAGAAGAATGAGGGACAGACCTGTCGTCGCAGATAACGGACGGAGGGTTTTGCGACAAGAAGATGCACAGCTTGAGGAAGACGAAGGCGACCTCGAGGACGACGAAGGCTGCCGCCTGCAGCGGATGCGACGGGTGCAGGTGGGTGGGTGGGACGTAAAGGAGGGGCGAATGGGTAAAAGGGCCGCGACGGGATCAAGTATCCCAGCTCGGGAGGTGGGATACAATAAGCCCCCTTAAACCCGTTTATCCTGTCTTAAGTGGAGTGATTCGATTTCGTCTCCGTCAAATGAAAAGTGGATAAGTGTATACAGATTTCGGCTTAAACGAGTGTTAAACCGCTACCAAAGCGGAGCTAGGGTTCAGCTCCAAAAAATACTATCCAATGGCTTCCATCCCTAAGTATTTGATAGTTCGATGATCATTTATGCAACTATTTGGTCGATGGGATGTTCTAAAGTAAACATTAATTACATGTGAAAGATAAGAAGTCATTTTTCTCGGGAAAATCTTGGGTGGATGCGACACTTCAGCTACAAATAAAATGTTTTAGCAACGGGTAAAATTGTGTCGGTAAAACTGATTGTGGGAGCCCGCGTCCATAAATCCTCCATAATATGCGCCTTTACAACATAGTGACTCTTTTTCTCAATCCTCGAGTATGTCCGGCCTTTGCTAACTACTAGCCTTCCTTGCAAGGATCCTGAGGCTGCACCATCGACATCTGCGATAGCTTTTCCAGTGTACCCACCCACACCCGTTCAAATTAATATATGGCTAATGATGTCCTTCGTTTGGGCCCGACCCATTTAACAGATCAACCTGCTGCGCGTTTCAAATTAAGGCCCAAGTGATCTGGTCCTTGACACACCTCTACTGGTGGCCTAGTGGCGCACTGTGTGACCCAGCCATCGAACTCATCGCTTACAATTAGCTCTTCAACAGTTTCTTCGGGTCGTTAGAAGTTCATCTCTCGTCCCAGTGACAAAGGTGGGGTTCGAATTTGCATGTATGTCCTCCGGGCTCGTTCACCAGAGTCCGAACGTCCTCATGCTAACTCGATAGTTGATTTGACTTCTGATATCTTTTTGCACAATTTTTTGAACCAAATGTCAAGAGGTCCAACCAACAATCACTCTCCCGTCGGTGCTTTCAATATCAATATAGTCCCTTTTGTCCCTAAGTCATCCAACACTAAGATTATTTTGAGGTTCTTCTTGCACCACACGAGACTTGGGTTGAAAATTATTCACCGGAAGAGGATGATCAAAATGAAGGTGACGAAGAAGAAGATTGACGTCCCCACTATCCCGATCTTCATCCTTGATCTTTACTCCGTGGTAAAATTACTTGAGATCGTTCGTTACCGTAAAATTATAGTTTAATCCCCCCTTAATTTAGGAGCTCATGTACTTGTTGCATAATTTCGTAAGTTATTTTCTCTTATTTTTATGGGTTGATCTTTTCATTGCTCTTCGTATGGCCTATCCCCTCGGGCTTCATCCATGGTTTGTCGTCCCGCCCTGACCCGCACCGACCGACACGACCCGACCCGACCTAGGCGGGCGCCGAGTCGCACGGGCTGGGGGTCGTGGCCGGGACACACTGGACCGCATGGTCCCGTGCGTCCCGTATCGGACCGGGTCGAGGCGGGCCCGGTCTGGTACGTGTGGGTCAGTGCGAACGTGCCGGTTCGATCATTTAACGGGCCGGGGTGTGGGCGTTTCTGCAACGGGCTGAAGACGGTGGCCGGCGGGTCTGGGCGGTGCACAGCGTTGCAGAGCGACGGTGGACGGCGGCAGATGGCGGCGACGACTGGTGATCAGAGGTAGGTGCTCTAAAAAAAAATTTTTTGATTAATTGGATAGGGAGAGGGGGCTGGATCTGGCCGGAGGTGGGGGAGGGGGGCGTCCACCGCCGGTGGGGGGGTAAGGGAGGGGGGGGAGGGGGGGCGTCCACCGCCAGATCTGGCCGGAGGTAGGGGTGGGGGTGGGGGGCGTCCACCGCCTGTGGGGTGGTGAGGGAGGTGGGGGAGGGGGGCGTCTGCCAGTCGGATCCCGCCGCCGGTGGGGGTGGGGGTGGGGGAGGGGGGGGCGTCTGCCACCGGGGGTGGGGGAGGTGGGGGAGGGTGGGGGGGCGTCTGCCACCACCGCCGGTGGGGGAGGGTGGGAAAGGTGGGGGGCGTCTGCCACCACCGCCGCCGGTGGGGGAGGTGGGGGAGGGAGGGGGGGCGTCTGCCACGTGCCACAGGGTGGGGGTGGGGAAGGTGGGGGAGGGAGGGGGGCGTCTGCCACCACCGCCGGTAGGGGTGGGGGAGGTGGGGGGGCGTCTGCCACCGGGGGGGAGGGAGGGGGGGCGTCTGCCACCACCGCCGCCGGTAGGGGAGGGTGGGGGGGCGTCTGCCACCGGGGGGGAGGGAACGGGGGGCGTCTGCCACCACCACCGCCGGTGGGGGTGGGGGAGGTGGGGGAGGGAGGGGGGGCATCTTCCACTGGGGGTGGGGGAGGTGGGGGAGGGAGGGGGGGCGTCTGCCACCGCCACCGGTGGGGGTGGGCATCTCCCACCACTGCAGCCGGTGGGGGTGGGGGAGGGGGGAGATGGCCACCGTTGCAGCGGTGGGGGACGGCGGTGATGGGAATCGACGCCGAGCACTAATTTTTATTTTATACTTGTGTCCTTTTATTTACATTTATATCCTTGGGAAAATTTGTATGTAATTGTAAGGCTTTATAAGCCAATCCGTCATTCCCTAAGGATCTTTGGGTTTTTGTGCAAAAATCTAGTAGGACCAGCAAGGGGCCCCCGTCTCCTTTCCTATTGGTCCACCTAAGCCTTAGGGCCCATGTGGGGCCAGTCAAAGGTCCAAGGTGGGCTTCTAGATGGCTTGACCATTCAAGGGGACAATTGGATTAAAAAGTCCAATATTCCAACCCTTAAAGTCTAAGATGCTTCTCCCTTATAATATAGTTTATCCCATGTTGTATTTTTTATTTAATTTGGTCATTTGACCACATGGGGAAGAAAATCCCCTCTCTCCCACAAAATTCCCATCCCCCCACCCACCCATTTCCATTCTCTATATAATCCTATGTATAGTGTCATTAGAGAAATTAACGAGGAATTAAACATTTTTACCAAGAGCAAGCCCAAGGGCACCCCTTGTGTCTCTTCTCCCCTCTTGCAGATGGATTTCTGCCATTCTAGGGTGTGAAGCCCTCATCTTGGTGTGACTCCAAGATCTCCAACCTCTGCTGGATGCGACTTTCGGCCGCCGCCGCCGCCATCGCACCGCCATCGCGCCGCCATCATCAACATCGGAGTTCTATCTACATCAGGATAGATCCTCAAAGCTCGAATTTTAGATCTCCATCAAAAGCTCAGATCAAGTCCAAACTTGGAGGGTGAGTCATCCACGTCCACCCCACCCTCCACAAAAAAAAATCCCGTCATTTACCTTTCGTTTGCTATTTTTCCATTTTCGTGTATTTCCACCTTCCAGTTCTGTCTTCTGTTCATATCCTTGTCACAGCAACCCTGAGTTTCCCCTCTTCGACCCATTTCTTCTTATTTGTTTGAATCCCCAAATTTATTGGGAGTTATATCTACCACCCCCATCATCCACGAATTTTCTTGTAATTTCAAAAGTCCGTTTTGTATTTTTAAAAATTACTGTCTTTTCCCAAATCTGTTCTGTCATGTTCAGTCCAGATCTGACCCCCAGTCAGTATCAAATCCCCAAAAAATCGAAACCTCCACCAAAAGTCAATTAAAAATTATCCCCGTCTTCCTTGTTTCCACCTCTACAACTTTTATGAAAAGACTAAGTTCCAGATCTGAGGTTTGAGGCATGGTCAATGCCAACTCTCAGGAAAACTTAGTTCTGTCCTGAGATTTTGGGTCCTATTCAATAGCAACTTGTAAAATCGATTAAGGCAAGATCCGTGAATTTCAAAATTATTTCTCTGGCCATAGATCGAAGCATTTTGAAATATCTTTCTGACGATACCTCTTGTGCGTCGATCCGACGTTGGGAGTGATCGCAGTAGAAGATCTCGCCGGGTTGTGCGCTGTAAAACAGCAACTTCAGATCCGTGGGCAGCACAGTCAACAAGTGAGACCGGAGCCGACTCACCTCCCATGAGGTGAACCAGCACGCCGCCGTCCCTGGGAGCGCCTCTCCAGGATCCAATGTCACAGCGGTACCACTCCGGGCCCACTCGGACACGCCGATGAACACGTGTGCCCCACGTTCGTGAATACGCGTGCCGCTGAAGCTACATCAAAACGCTACCCGTCAACCCAAGTTCGGTTCTCCCGGACCCCATTTGTAGCCCGTTACCTCCCTGCGTGGAGTGGGCAGTAGAAACTATTTCTGTAATTATTGTAATAATTATTTAACCGGGAGTTACTGTCTTGGCCGGGATCGTCTTCCCCACGCCCGGAGCGTGGAGGTAAACTCGCCCCCTCTCTCTTATCACATTTTGCTCAATTCGTATATATTTGAATGCCGCTGTGAGTGTAGGTTTCTAGCTTGATATATTGTTATCACCGCTGTGAGAGTGAGTGAGTGTACCGTCCCGTGACTCGATCCAAGTTAACGCGGAAAGGCTGATACCCGAGACTCACGGCCGGTTTCTCAACCGCGCCCGGTCCCACGTCTTCCTTCGCTTAGGGACGATCGCGAGCTAGAGTCCCAGGTAGCGTGTCCGTCCCGCATCAATTTGGTATCAGAGCGCCAGTTGAGTCTAAGGTGTCTAAAAAAATAAAAAAAAGTGTCATTTACGTCTAGTCATCGTCTAAGTCGGTCTAGGTTGCATTTCATCCCAATAACCCGGTATATAAAAAGGTGTTGTCCTAACGTTAGGCTACGCCTTCGGGAAGGCCGCACACTTGCGCGAGTGATCTTCGGATCGATTAACTCCGCCACGCACCGAGTCTTGGTTTAAGTTTAGGGTCCTTAGTGTGCATGCATTCCAACCTTGCATCGTCGGTCTAGTGTCTTGTCCAAGTGTCGACATGTCCATCCACTAGTGTCCCCGTGTCCCATGGATGACCAAGGGGCCGCATCTTCTGCATGGTGGCGATACTATCTAAAATGGAAGGACCACCCGGACTACCCCAAAAGGCCCGTAGCCCGAGACTTCTATGGTTCCGAAAACCCGAGTGACTACCTAGAGTGGGAAGCTGTTATGGACGACTACTTTGAGTGTTACCTTATGTCCGGTCCCGTGCAAGTCGACTTTGCCAAAAGGTGACTCTTTTATGAAGCCGCCGAAACATGGAGGGACATCACGGCCCATCGAGTCATGGTGGGATATGAAGAGAGCGCTTAGGAGGGCCTACCTTCCCCATCCACCTACCTCCAACCACGGGAGTCATACCACTAGCCAACCCCACCAACTCACCCGCAATCAAGTGGGCCACACTTCCAACCAACCACCCATTGGCACCTCTGTCCAATCCCACCCAATCGCCTCCAACCAAGTGGAAGCCCCACTTATAGTCGAGTCTAGGTCCGCATCCGGGCCGAGAGATGAGGAGCGAGTCCACCCCGAGGCCCCTACTCCAACCCGCACCTTAGATGAAATCAAGAAAATGCTTTCGGATTGGTTGGAAAGGATAGAAAGGACACATGCTCCTTCACCACCCGTGAGTGCTCCATTGCCACTTTCTACTTCCGAACTTTATTCAGAATCATCTTATTTGGAGCCACTTCATTCCGAGCCACCCGTGTTTCTAACGGGTACGCTTTTCATAGCCGAGCCGCTTCTTAGTTGGCTCAAGAATGGCTTGGTCCCACCTCCTTATTCATCAATGGACCCCACCCTACCATTAGTGCCGGTCAACTCATTCCATATCACATTCCAGTCTAGTCACCATGTTGACACCTTGGATGACCTTATTGTGGGATTAGATTCGCAATGGAAGTTGACGCACTCATATGCCCGAGGTTTCGACCAACCCACTAGTCTTAGCTTCACCCATCCGGCCTTATGGTCCATTACCTCCGTGTGCACCGTGGGTTGTGTCACCACGGAGATTCTTCTATTCCTCCCCATGCCGGTCGAGCCCGACTTCATACCCTTTTGTCCGAGGGAGGAATCATACTTCCTACCTACGATCGCCGTCCCACCCGCCACAATGCATGAAGGTGACCATCCACACCTTCAAGACTTCGACACATGAGACCGTGACTTGTGGGAGCCCACCACAAGGGGTCATACCTTCTTTGATCCCTTTGACCCATTCCCTAGTGGGTCCCTTGACCCACCATATATACTTCAATTCTTCGAGGGAGTCCACTACCACACCCCTTCCCTACGGGCTGGGTCGTCTGCACCCACCAAGCCCGTTCACTTGCGCGATACACCATCATCTAGGGGAAAGAAAGAAGATGCATTTGGTACCCCTGGTCCTCCCACATCTAAGTCCACTATGCATGCATGGTCCATTTTAGGAGGTCTAGGAATTCCCCATGACGTCAATCTCCGATTATGTCAGATGCATGCATCGCACACATTCGGGTGTCCTGGTCCGCCGTCACACACGTACGGGTCGGACTAACATTAGGTTTGTTTAGGGTCTTTTTGAGTCTTTGTTTCGTTTGTCTGTCGTGTGTCTGTGCATACATCGAGTCGAGTCGGTTTTGTACGCTCGCGTTGTTAGTCCCTTTCGAGTATGAGACTTGTCGGACTATTGGGATCGGTTCTACTCTACATATCGGATCTAGTCACATAAGGGACCCGCGGTGATTCCTAGTGAGTCTTTGAGCTGTCTCCCTCATTTGAGAGTGACCCCACCCCGGAGTGTCCACCTCTAGCCCCATTCCCATGGCAGCGTGCGCATATCGAATCTATACGGGATGAGTAGGTGTCGATTACTTGGAGTGGAGCGTACTCCGCGCTTCCAGGTTCGGTGACGGATCCGCCGGAGCTACTCGAGCAGCCGTACCCCTTACTCGACGGGGTCGAGTTCTTCCCATCCGGGGAGAGTTGATGGGAATCGACGCCGAGCACTAATTTTTATTTTGTACTTGTGTCCTTTTATTTGCATTTATATCCTTAGGAAAACATGTATGCAATTGTAAGGCTTTATAAGTCAATGCATCATTCCCTAAGGATCTTTAGGTTTTTGTGCAAAAATCCAGTAGGACCAGCAAGGGGCCCCCATCTCCTTTCCTATTGGTCCACCTAAGCGTTAGGGCCCATGTGGGGTCAGTCAAAGGTCCAAGGTGAGCTTCTAGATGGCTTGACCATTCAAGGGGACAATTGGATTAAAAAGTCTAATATTCCAACCCTTAAAGTCCAAGATGCTTCCCCCTTATAATATAGTTTATCCCATGTTGTATTTTTTATTTAATTTGGTCATTTGACCACATGGGGAAGAAAATCCCCTCTCTCCCATGAAATTCTCATCCCCCCACCCCTTTCCATTCTCTATATAAGCCTATGTATAGTGTCATTAGATAAATTAATGAGGAATTAAACATTTTTGCCAAGAGCAAGCCCAAGGGCACCCCTTGTGTCTCTCCTCCCCTCTTGCAAATAGATTTCTGCCATTCTAGGGTGTGAAGCCCTCATCTTGGTGTGACTCCAAGATCTCCAACCTCTGCTGGATGCGACTTCCGGCCGCCGCCCCCGCCATCGCACCGCCATCGCGCCGCCATCATCAACATCGGAGTTCTGTCTACATCAGAATAGATCCTCAAAGCTTGAATTTTAACTCTCCATCAGGAGCTCAGATCGGGTCCAAACTTGGAGGGTGAGTCATCCACGTCCACCCCAGCCTCCACAAAAAAAATCCCGTCATTTACCTTTCGTTTGCTATTTTTTTATTTTCGTGTGTTTCCACCTTCTAGTTCTGTCTTCTGTTCAGATCCTGTCACAGTAACCCTGAGTTTCCCCTCTTCGACCCATTTCTTCTTATTTGTGTGAATCCCCAAATTTATTGAGAGTTCTATATACCACTTCCATCATCCACGAATTTTCTTGTAATTTTTAAAGTCTGTTTTGTATTTTTAAAAATTGATGTCTTTTCCCAAATCTGTTATGTCTTGTGCAGTCCAGATCCGATCCCCAGTCAGTATAAAATCCCCAAAAAATCGAAACCTCCACCAAACATCAATTAAAAATTATCCCCATCTTCCTTGTTTCCACCTATACAACTTTTGTGAAGAGACCAAGTTCCAGATCTGAGGTTTGAGGCACGGTAAATGTCAACTCTTAGGAAAACTTAGTTCGGTCCTGAGATTCCGAGTCCTATTCAACAGCAACTTGTAAAATCGATTAAGGCCAGATAGAAGAAATTCAAAATTATTTCTCTAGCCATAGATCGAAGCATTTTGAAATAACTTTCTGACGATACCTCTTGTGCGTCGATCCGACGTCGGGATTGATCACAGTAGAAGATCTCGCCGGATTGCGCGCTGTAAAACAGCAACTTCAGATCCGTGGGCAGCACGGTCAACAAGTGAGACCGGAGCCGACTCGCCTCCCACGAGGCGAACCAGCATGTCGCCGTCCCAGGGAGCGCCTCTCCAGGAGCCAACATCACAGCGATACCACTCCGGGCCCACTCGGACCCGCCGATGAACACGTGGGCCCCACGTTCGTGAATACGCGTGTCGCTGAAGCTACATCAAAAAGCTGCCCATCAACCCAAGTTCGGTCCTCCCGGGCCCCATTTGTAGCCCATTACCTCCCTGCGTGGAGTGGGCCAGTAGAAACCATTTCTGTAATTATTGTAATAATTGTTTAACAGGGAGTTACTGTCTTGGCCGGGATCATCTTCCCCACGCCCGGAGTGTGGAGGTAAACTCGCCCCCTCTCTCTTATCGCATTTTGCTCAATTCGTATATATTTGAATGTAGCTGCGAGTGTAGGTTCCTACCTTGATATATTGTTATCACCGCTGCGAGAGTGAGTGAGTGTACCGTCCCGTGACTCGATCCGAGTTAACGCGGAAAGGCCGATACCCGAGACTCACGGTCGATTTCTAAACCGCGCCCGGTCCCACGTCTTCCCTCGCTTAGGGACGATCGCGAGCTAGAGTCCCAGGTCGCGTGTCCGTCCTGCATCAGGCGGGGGGCTGGGGCTGAGGCTGGAGGGCGGTGGGGGCCGGGGAGGTGAGGATGGAGAGATTAAAAAAATTTAAAAATTTTAATTTAAGTTAATTTAATTTTGTTAATTGTAAAATTTTAAGATTAGATTTTGTTATTTTTTAAAAAAATTATTTTGTTAGAAGTTTTAAATTTAAATTTAGCTATAAATATGTTGCAAATGATTTTAAATTTATAGATAAAATTGTTATATTGTAGATTGTATTAGATGATTTTATATAAAAGTAAATTTGTTAAAAAAATATAAGAATTATTATAGATGTATTAAATAATGTATTCATTTTTGCATGTTTTAGGATTAAATTTATTATTTTAATTAAAATTATAGATGTAAATTATAATTACTATGTAATAAATAATATTTTTAGTTTAACATGTCGTAAAATAAAATTTTAGATTTAATTTTGCATGCGGTAGAAATAATGATATTGTTTTCATTAAATGTTATTTGTATAAAACATTGTATATTGAATTCACATTTATTACCTAAATTTGTTAGTTGTAAACATAGAATAATAAAATTTTCTTTTTTTAAGGAATTAATACATGGTTTGTTTGTAAATTATATTCGATAGCTCTACGTAAAAATTAATTTACTATAAAATGAAGATATTTTTATTTCATATTAGTGCATTAACAAATTTAGTGATTATTATAATTTGTATTTCTTAAATTTAGGAGATAGAGTTCAGCACTATATGGCTCCAAGGGAACGACCAAATGATATTGGATGGTCACACTGAGTTATGTTGGATGGCAACCATAGGTGTTGGCGTTGCAACTATTGTAAAATAGAACACCGGGGAGGAGGGGTGTCTCGGTTGAAGAAGCATTTGGCAGGAGGAGCCGGTGCAGGATACTCTGAGGTTACTGGGTGTACCCATGTGCATAGAGATGTGAAACTTACAATGGCCAGGCACCTGCGGGAGAAGAGAGCTGAGATGCAAGAAAAGTAAAAAAGGAAGAAAAAAGATCAAGCGGCAGTGAGCGGAAGAGCAAGCGGCAGCGACGAGGAGGAATGTGCATGGACACCCAGTGACGAAGACCAACAAATATGTACTGAGCAGGCTAATGTGTATGTCATGGTGAATGATCCATACGAAGCCGAGTTTCGTGAGGCAGTACGTCAGAGCAGGGAAGAGTCAAGACATCCCGAGGAGACGAGAGTCCGAAGTCGCGAGACAGCGAGGACCGGAGCATCAGGGAGTGGTGGTTCATCTACGACTCGACAACCATGGGGCATAAGGAGTTTCTTGACTGGTGACTCGGGTACACAAAGAAAAAGGACACAATCGATCAACATTGAAAATCTGGAGTCCGGTGCACTATCCCGAGAGTATGGCAAGCAAACGAGGATGGACGATGCATATGGCCATAAGGGGCCTAAATGGAAACTTGGTCAGGCCATTACAAAATGGTGGCACCACGCGGGTCTACCTTTCAATGCAGCCAGTAGCCCTTACTACAAGCCAATGTTTCAGGAAGCACAGGTCCTTGGGCTACACGTGCAGTCACCTACAGCAAGAGAATTGACCGGCGTATATCTTGATGAACAAGTTGCTGAGATCAAGAGTTACATTGACTCATTCAAACAGAAATGGATAAAGTACGGAGTCACACTGATGTGTGATGGATGGTCAGGTACCACAAAATCTAGCCTGATCAACTTCCTTGTTTATTGTGACAGACAGGTTTTCTTTCACAAATCAGTGGATGCGTTTGGTCAAATTCACAATCACCAATATATTTTGTCATTGATAGAACAAGTGGTGACTGAGATTGGGGAGGAGTACATTGTACAAGTGGTGACTGACAATGGGTCGAACTATAAGAAGGCTGGGGAGGAGCTAATGAGGAGCAGACGACATATTTTCTAGACCCCATGTGTAGCACACTGTGTAGATCTGATGCTGAAGGAGATTGGGCAGCTTCGTATGGTCAAATCAGTGGTCGAGGTGGCACAAAATGTGACGACCCAGAGCTCCGGATACCGATATACCGATAAAATCGATACACCGATACCAAGAACTGGTGAAGCCATCCAAGAGGCTGATGAGGCCCCTGAAGGGTTAAAGGAGTTTGTTGAGGAGTTGCATAACGAATTGAGACCGCAGGCGCGCAATATTAATTAGGACAACAATTAATAAT
Organism: Amorphophallus konjac; assembly: GCA_022559845.1. Classification (NCBI taxonomy): domain Eukaryota; kingdom Viridiplantae; phylum Streptophyta; class Magnoliopsida; order Alismatales; family Araceae; genus Amorphophallus; species Amorphophallus konjac. Next base: position 373,483,054 of record CM040126.1, on the reverse strand, counting down.
TAAGTGCGGAAGCAATTTAAAATATCAGAGTGGTAGAATATATACAATAGTCCAGATTTACAGGGAAAAGGAGGTCCACTGTACAACTACACGGGGCATACCCCGGCACGACAGAACAAAAGACAAACCAACAACTGCTGGCACACTAACGACGCTCGGCACAACCACGAGCAGAACCGGCGGACGACTGGGGTGGCTCACCTGAAAGAAGGAAGGGTGAGTCACAGCCAGACTCAGTAGGGGTCACGCAGATCCCTACCTCAAACTAAGCAGATAAGCAGGCAAATATAAGAGTAATTAGAGCATGCATTTAAATAATAAACAAGCATATGCACAATTAAATAAATACTAACGACAGGAAATAAATCTACAAATAGAATAAACCAACACTAACCAAGTGAAGTGAGAGACGGAATGACCCACTAGAAGAACAAGACCAGACGCGTCCCCTGACGACTTACACTGCGTCTCGGCAACTCGCAAGTCTGGCTCATGACAAGCGAGAGGCGTAACAGGACCAAACCAAGTACTAGTCAGAGCGACACTCGTCAGTGCCAGTCCAAGTCTCCGACCACGTGTGCACACACTGACTCTTGCCTAGAGCCAGGCCTCTAGCTAGTTTCCCCCCCCCCCCGTTGGACGCAACGGTAATCGCAGGGGCCCACGGTAACTAGCTTACAAACCGTGTAATGGGAACACCCCTCCACCTCTCCCGGGTGGGACGACAGCTCAGTCGCTGGGCTACGACTAGTGGTTCCATCACAAGAAAGTGGAAGCAACTCTATTAGAATCGAATAAGCAGACGGCTATTGAAAACCCCAGGGAATGTAACGGTCTACAGCCGCCGCGTCACAGTGGTGTGACGGTCGAGGGGTAGTGCATTACATGAACTGTAACGCGCCCCCGCACGGCCGTTACAGCCACCCGTGACGGAAAACACCCACGGTCTAACGGGACGTAACGCGCTCGCGCAGGCGCGTTACGGCGCCCTGGCGGCCGCCCGATAGGCCGTCAGGCCAACCGCCTGACCGGGTCAACGGAAACCAACAGGAGTGTAACGGTCGGGGCCTGACCGTTACACACACTGTGACGCCCCCTCGCAGGGCCGTTACAGTGCTGTAACGCGTTCCATGAGGGCCGTTACGCGTGTGACGGTTCCTGGTAGGACCGTCACACCGACTGGGAGCTAAAACCGAACCGCTTAAAACCGAGCCCCCTCCCGGTCGAGCCGGATCGACGGGGAAACGCAGAAAAACTATAAAACCTACCAAACCACAACATTCTACAACTAAAGCATGCATTAAAACATAAAAACAATGCCCATGGAGTGATTTTCAAGAATTTAGCCTAAATTACAATAACATGGAATTTTGCATGGAAATTGAAGAAAACAACGTCGGATGGGCGTGCATGTTATGCCAATGTGATCCTAGCGAGGCGAGGATTCCATCCCCCTACCTTAATCGCGACGAAAACCGAGTTTGGGCCACATGCAAGCAAGCGGTCGCCGCGGCTCCTCTCGCTCCGTCCCGCCTCCACGGCCCACGAACCGCAACGAGGTCAGCACCTATGCGTTCCTCACGACGAGCCGATTCCAACGACACCTCCCGGACCTCGATCCGCGGCCGTCCGGACCGAAACCGAGAGAGTGGGAGAAAGAGATCGCGTGAGGGAGAGAGAGAACGAGTGAGGGAGAGAGAACGTGGTTCGTACATATATATATATTCCAATAAATCCACAACTAATCCAAATAATTACCAGAAAATGGCCTAAAAATCCGCAAAAATAGCCAAAATTCACAGAATAAAATCTAGATACGAACCACTAAGAATATGCTAAGGCACGAGCGCTACAATCCCTCCCTCCTTAAAAGAATTTCATCCTCGAAATTAAACGGAAGGACAAGGAGGAAACTGAAAGAAAGTTACACCTACGGCAGGAATAAACAAACGAAAAGAACAGAAATGGATACCTTGGAAGTAGAAGGCTGGCTTCCCGCGTGGTATAAAATAGACTCGCTTGTATCTGCAGTCAACCACGACACCATACAATTCCAGCCAGTCCATGCCTAGAATAGCGTCATATTCGGCCAAATGCAATGCATAAAGCTTCGCAGGCATCTGCCGATTACTGACGACGATAGGGGAATCTTCCAGGCACACCGGAGTAGACATGAAATCTCCAGAGGGTAACTCCACGAGCAAGTTATAGGACACTTCGGTCACTGGCTCCTCGATGCGAGCAAGAAAATCCTCGGACACAAAAGAATGAGTAGCACTAGAATCGAAAAGAACATGAGCTGGACGACCGAAAATTGAAATCGTACCTTCTACCAGATTAGCTGCCACAGCTTCTGCACGAGTGATGTGAGTGACCCTGCCTCTCGGAGGACGACTGGTTGCAGAAGACTGCTGGGAAGGAACTGGAGCAGGTAGATAAGACGGCTGAGGTTGAGGCAGCGGAGGAAGACGAAACTGAGGCTGCTGCTACTGGGTAAACTGCGAGAACTGTATCGGCGTCGACTTCAGCGGACAGTCTCGAACCACATGACCTGGCTGATCACAGCAATAACAGACGATTGGCATGGAACACGGCACGCCTTGATGACTGCCACCACACCTCAAACACGGACGCAGCTGACCTCCGGAAAAATCTTGACGCGATCGAACAGAAGGAACGGACAACTGACTCGGATCAGAAGGCGCTGAATGCTCAAACTTCCTCTTTGACTTCTTATTCTTGAATTGCCGGAAATGGGAGTCGGAAGAAGGAAGAACACTGCTGACAGCAGGAACGGCGGAAGGAACTCCTGGAACAGACGGCTGGTAAGTCGGCTGAAACTGCACAGTCGACTGCACCATTCTTGCCTGAGAAAGCCCTCGAGTCCTCGCCATTTCCATCTCCACTACAACAGCTGCCTGGTACGCTGAATCCAACTCAGACACTCGGGTAGCGAACAACGGCAGGCTGAATTCCGCTTTCAGTCCGCGCAAAAACTGCTGAGTCTTCATAGCTTCATCAGCAAAAATATGGGGCGCGTACCTGCCCAACTCGATGAACTTATCTCGGTACTGCAACACAGTCATGTCACCTTGTGTCAGCTCCAGAAACTGGTACATCTTCGCTAACTTGAGACAGGTTGGAGTGTAAGCACGCTCGAAAGCAGCAACAAACTCAGCCTAGGTGATTTTCCGAAGCAGACGGGAACGGAAGGCAACCTCCCACTCTGCAGTCCACCACGTGCGTGCGGTACCTTGAAGCTGATAAGTAGCCAACATGACTCGCTCATCATCCGCGCACTCCATCAACTGGAACACGCACACAGTAGCATCGAGCCATGCTCTAGCTACCTCCGGATCTGATTGACCCTCGAAAGTTGGTGGGTGGAACAGCAGGAATTCCTTCAACGCTCTACCACGGCCACCAGACACTTCTTCACGTGGAGCAGGGTTAACGGAAGCTAGCACAGCTGAGGCAGAGGAAGTGCCACTCTCCTCCCGAGGAGCCCGAGCTTTCTTCCATCCACGAGGTAACATCTTGAGCCTAGGAAACACACGATAACGGAAACCATCAGCAATCACGAGAAATATCCTAAGCCAGCAATAGACAACTCAGTGGACCAGCTCTGGACCAGCGCAAGTTCCAATTCCTAATACAAATCCCCAACACAGCTCTGATACCAACTGTGACGACCCAGAGCTCCGGATACCGATATACCGATAAAATCGATACACCGATACCAAGAACTGGTGAAGCCATCCAAGAGGCTGATGAGGCCCCTGAAGGGTTAAAGGAGTTTGTTGAGGAGTTGCATAACGAATTGAGACCGCAGGCGCGCAATATTAATTAGGACAACAATTAATAATTAAGTGCGGAAGCAATTTAAAATATCAGAGTGGTAGAATATATACAATAGTCCAGATTTACAGGGAAAAGGAGGTCCACTGTACAACTACACGGGGCATACCCCGGCACGACAGAACAAAAGACAAACCAACAACTGCTGGCACACTAAAGACGCTCGGCACAACCACGAGCAGAACCGGCGGACGACTGGGGCGGCTCACCTGAAAGAAGGAAGGGTGAGTCACAGCCAGACTCAGTAGGGGTCACGCGGATCCCTACCTCAAACTAAGTAGACAGGCAGGCAAATATAAAAGTAATTAGAGCATGCATTTAAATAATAAATAAGCAGATGCACAATTAAATAAATACTAACGACATGAAATAAATCTACAAATAGAATAAACCAACACTAACCAAGTGAAGTGAGAGACGGAATGACCCACTAGAAGAACAAGACCAGACGTGTCCCCTGATGACTTACACTGCATCTCGGCAACTCGCAAGTCTGGCTTATGACAAGCAAGAGGCGTAACAGGACCAAACCAAGTACTTTTCAGAGTGACACTCGTCAGTGCCAGTCCAAGTCTCCGACCACGTGTGCACACACTGACTCCTACCTAGAGCCAGGCCTCTAGCTAGTTTCCCCCCTCTCCCGTTGGACGCAACGGTAACAGCAGGGGCCCACGGTAACTAACTTACAAACCGTGCAATGGGAACACCCCTCCACCTCTCCCGGGTGGGACGACAGCTCAGTCACTGGGCTACGACTAGTGGTTCCATCACAAGGAAGTGGAAGCAACTCTATTGGAATCGAATAAGCAGACGGCTATTGAAAACCCCAGGGAATGTAATGGTCTACAGCCGCCACGTCATAGTGGTGTGACGGTCGAGGGGTAGTGCGTTACATGAACTGTAACGCGCCCCCGCACGGCCGTTATAGCCACCCGTGACGGAAAACACCCACGGTCTAACGGGACGTAACGCGCTCGCGCAGGCACGTTACGGCGCCCTGGCGGCCGCCCGACAGGCCGTCAGGCCAACCGCCTGACCGGGTCAACGGAAACCAACAGGAGTGTAACGGTCGGGGCCTGACCATTACACACACTATGACGCCCCCTCACAGGGCCGTTACAGTGCTGTAACGCGTCCCGTGAGGGCTGTTACGCGTGTGACGGTTCCTGGTAGGACCGTCACACAGACTGGGAGCTAAAACCGAACCGCTTAAAACCGAGCCCCCTCCCGGTCGAGCCGGATCGACGGGGAAACGCAGAAAAACTATAAAACCTACCAAACCACAACATTCTACAACTAAAGCATGCATCAAAACATAAAAATAATGCACATAGAGTAATTTTCAAGAATTTAGCCTAAATTACACTAATATGGACATTTGCATGAAAATTGAAGAAAACAACGTCAGATGGGCGTGTATGCTATGCCAATGTGATCCTAGCGAGGCGAGGATTCCATCCCCCTACCTTAATCGCGACGAAAACCAAGTTTGGGCCACATGCAAGCAAGGGGTCGCCGCTGCTCCTCTCACTCCGCCCCGCCTCCACGGCCCACGAACCGCAACGAGGTCAGCACCTATGCGTTCCTCGCGACGAGCCGGTTCCAACGACACCTCCCGCGCCTCGATCCGCGGCCGTCCGGACCGAAACCGAGAGAGTGGGAGAAAGAGATCGCGTGAGGGAGAGAGAGAGGGTGAGAGAGAGAACGAGTGAGGGAGAGAGAAATCGGTGGGGGGAGAGAGAGATATATATATATATATACATATATATATATATATATATATATATATATTCCAATAAATCCACAACTAATCCAAATAATTACCAGAAAATAGCCTAAAAATCTGTAAAAATAGTCGAAATTCACAGAATAAAATCTAGATCCGAACCACTAAGAATCCGCTAAGGCACGAGCGCTACACAAAAAATCACGAAATATATCTACAACCACACACTTGTATTGGCATAGATGAGGGAGCATTGTGGCGATGAACTGTTGAGGCCTGGAATCACACGATTTGCCACCAACTACATCGCATTGCAGAGCCTTCTGAAGCACAAGGATGTGTTGAAACAAATGTTTAGAGGTGAGACCTGGTTGAGTTCCTCTTTTTGTTGCTTCACGTGAAGGAGGGGATGTCGAGGGGATTGTCAACACCGCGAATTTTTGGGATAGAGTGAAGGTATTAGTGTCATTGATAGAGCCACTGTATGAGGTACTGCGATGTGTGGATGGGGATTGAGTACCAACCATGGGGTTGGTGTACAGCAAAATTGAAGCTACCAAGCGGAAGTTCCTTACAACGTCCAAAAAATATGGACCCACCATCTTAGAGATTGTGGAGGACAGATGGGATAGACAAATGAGCCGCGATCTTCACATGGCAGGTAAACACTTACATTCTCGTCCAATAAATGAGCTGTGATCTTCAGCTGATACTAATATGTAATTCATTGTCTTGCGATTGCAGCGTACTATCTACATCCGGCCTTCCAATATGCTCGGGGCCTTGCTTATGACGATACTTTGATAGAATCGGTCAACATTGTGGTAGACCGATTATCTGCCACCCCAACAGATGCTGCCGATGCGTTGAATGAGGTATACTTGGATATTTTACCACTGAGATTATGAAATGAAATATACACTCAATATTTTTTGATCATGCAGATGAAAATATTTAGAGAGGCAATTGGTTCATTTGCGACACCTAATGCCGTGGCCAGTCGTGACAGACTCGATCCAGATAATGTGTCTTCACACTTTACATTCTATAGCTCGAGAAGTAATTTTTACATTTAACTTTTATATTGTACGTGATTTGCCTTAATCATAGCTGAGTGGTGGCTAAATTACGGCACAGGTGCACCTGTGTTAAGGAAGATCGCAATGAGAGTTCTATCGCAAACATCCTCGTCGAGTGGGTGTGAGCGGAATTGGTTGACGTTCTCCTTCTTGCATACTAAGCTGAGGAATAGGCTAATACACTGCAGGCTAGATAAAATGGTGTATGTTCATTACAACATGAGGCTAAAGGTTCGGCATGTGCAGATGGATACAAGGAGATGAGAGGGATATTACAACCCAACGGATGCTGTGTACTTGCGAGACGATGGTGACCCTATGGTAGCATGGGTTGCAAGAGTCACAACCGAGCGTGGTGAAGTAGGACTGGACGAGGAGGCTGAAGAACCAGGCGAGACACCACGGCATAATACTTTTCTCGCAGCAACTGTACAAGAGGCTGTGGGGGAGGGAGATGACATCCATGTGCAGTTGGGTGGTGACGAGTCAGTAACGAGACGTGATGATGAAGTTAATTTGGATGAAGACCTCGTCATTTGGGGTGGAGACATATCGTATGCGTACGATGATACAGTATGTGAGCAATTGATGTAACATCCATCAATTGAGAGTCCACCGCCAGCCGAGGTGAATTAATATATGAAAATCGAATCGCATATTTGATTACATAGCATAGTCATATGTTGATGTATGATGATGTAAGAAATATATTGCAGGTCGGTCCGACAAATGACAACATTGTGTGAGAACAGTGGTCCCAGGTTGCTGCACCGTGGCATTCAATAGGATCGGAACCCAGAAGGTTATCCACTTCAAGAGAGGCTAGGGGGAGTTCCTCATTTAGAGAGGTGAAACTATATTGTCATTTCTATATTTATATATTGTATTTTATTGGTAATTGAATATATTATTCTTTCAATTGTATAGTCTTCGATAGCATCGAAACAACCATCTCAGTCTGCTACGCCACGACCGACAACATCTAAGGCACCTAGTCAGTCGTCTCAGGTATACGTACAGACTTTCACAGTAGAAAGTAAATTGAATAATTATCTAACAAGGCTTCTGCTTCTCAGGCATCTAGAGGGACACAACATGCAGCAGTTAAGCCGCCCCTTGTTCCACAGAAGAAAAAATCATCATGGACCACATTATTCAGAAGCAAGAAGGACAATGAACCACCATTAAATCCGATAGATATTGCAGACATGGAGACATTAGATCCCAATGTAGATGACGACACTCCCGAGCCCTCTGTTGAGCCCCGCATCAGTGGGAGTCATGACTCCGATGATGATAGTACACCGACAGGGTCTTCATCCCATGGAGGTGGCGGTTCTCAATGTGGTCAACGGAGTCGTCGTGAGGATACTAGTGCTGGTGGCAGAGAGTACAGCAGTGGCCATAGTAGAGGTCGTGGGGTCGTCAACATGCCGCATGGACAGAGGAGCAGCACTTCACACATGCCACGCAAGATGAGGACCACGGTGCTCCACCGCCAGGGACGAGGCGGGCAGCTGATCATTGGGATCCCTATTATAGAAGTTCGGTTGCAGACAGTACCAGCTATCAAGGCATGTTGTCTGATTTTGAGAGGATGAGCACACATGACTCTCAGGGATCTGGAAGTTCGTATGGACGGTCATGACTATAGCAGCCGATGTATCATGGCGACTCAGATAGCAGTAGTTCATTTTTCCTATCGTATCCATATCCTTATGTCGCAGCTGCGCCAATAGAGGTCGTGTACGCATAAGGTTCGCAGCAGTATGAATACTACGTACGCATGTATTGGGAGAACTATGAAGGTTCAATGTACTATGAAGACTATCTGTCCTATCTGCGGACCACATTTAATGTCAGATTGTTTGGAGATGGGCACTGGCCCAGTTTGGGTCCATACTCTTAATGAGTATGTATCATTTGGTTATATTTATAACTAACTAATAATTAATTGTAAATTTCTTCATATCTTGAGTTTTGTACTTATCATTTAAATTACTAATGTAAACGTTTACATCATTTACAGGTCATCATGGACGGACGGCGTCACTCTGCGTGGGAGTATGGATACTCTGTTGAGGGTGATGGACACGTACACTGTAGATACTGCGAACATTGCGTCACCGGTATATACAGATTTGCGGAGCACCTTACGGGAGTGGGACACGATGTTCGTGTATGCGACCGAGTTCCGAGAGATGTCCGACATTCCTTTCGGACACATTTATAGGAGAGATACGGTTCTCGTAGCACACCCAGGACATCTTCTTCTACGTCCCGGGTACCCCCACCACGAGCACCGGGCGGAGTAGGATCTTCCTCCACGTCCAGAGATCGAGCAGCACCAGTACCAGCACCAGTCGCACCAGTACCACATGATAGAATTGAATGTATAGATGTAGTGAAGACTTTTTTTAGAGATTTTCATGCACCATCCACCGCTGCACATGACCCATCATTTGTGCAGATGGTTACATAGTTTCAGTCCCACCCACATGTACCTCCACCCAGTAAGATAGAGTTAGATTATACGGGTGATCGGTCACATGTATCTGATGATGAGTTTTGGGATTCGGACTTCACTGATGACGATGATTAGTGAGTTTTGGGATTCAGACTTCACAGATGAGGAGGATGAGTGAGTTTTTGTATTTTATACTTTATGAATGAATGTCATTATTATGTCACTTCTTACTTTAACATATTAAGTAATTTAAGTGAATTTTTTATGTATTATATATAATATGATGTTTAATTAAGTGATGTAATATGTTATTTTTATATAATTAATTATGTGTAATTTAGTATGGATCTATTATCATAAAAAAACTCTACATTCTAATATTTTTAAATATATATAATATTTAATCTTTAAGTAATATTTTATTAAAAATTTAAAAAATCACGTGCCGAGAGCCGAGAGGACGAACCGGGTCGCTGTGCAACCTGGCCGACCCGACCCGTCCCGCGTTGATATCGAGTCAACTGGGTCGATCAGGTCGACAAACCTTGACTTCATCCTCATGATTTTCGACTGCATAGGTACTACGTAATATTTTTTGGGCTCCTAATAAAATTAGTTTCTCGCTCTCGCGCTATTTAAAGGAAAAAATGTGGAGACTTTTTTTAATAGCTTCCTTTTTTTTAACCAGTGGCGGAGGTTCAGGGCGTAGGGGACTCTAGAGAAGGCCCGGCATACTCTGCTGACGGGGCTGCCCCCAACGTGGGCGACCTGCTCCGCCCACCCGGGGGGGGGGGGGGAACTGGGGGATCGTGGCGAGCCACCGTGCCACACAGCGTGGGTTCTTTGCTGATCTTGACTTCCCTTCTTGTCGACGCAAAGTCGGGACTCGACGCATGACGGTGAAAACTTTGGACACAAAGGGAAAGTTGGCGTTCTTGAAAAGTAGGCATGCGGTACTTTTTTTTCGTGGTGGCAGCCGTAAACGTTTGTTGTCCATTTTTTGACTGAAGTTGACATGATATCACTTGCAGTCGAGAAGTCAAGAACACTAATGAGGAAGCAGCGCGGATGGTTTATGTCGAATGGAGAGAGAGAAAGAAATGGATCAAACGGAAATCGTAGGTCATGAAATTTTGCAGGCCCTACACCTCCACACTCTTCTCCCCACTGGATATGATAATTATTTATTTAAAATTTAAATTTGTATTCATTTGATTAACTAATTATCTGAATAAATTATTTGATAGATAATTTAATATAATTTAATTATTAATCAGATATGAATTCGAATATTAAAATATCCATGTTAGATATTATCCGATCGAATATAAATTTTTACATGAATATCTAAAGATCCACATATTATATAATATTCGATTGCTCTTTTTTACTTTTTTTTCTCTCAAAATAAATTTTAGAAATAAGAATCCACTTACACTTGTTTGATAAGTCATCTCCTATTTTTTAGGATAAAATCTAATATTTTGATAACATCTTCAAAATAAAAATAACATTCACCCTTTCTTTTCTTAAGCTACATTCATACATGACTCACACGACTCACCTCTAAAATTTGAACTAAATTTGAATTAGTTTGATTGGCTAATTATATGAATAAAATATCTGATGAATAATTTGAATTAAATATCGAATAATTCAATTAATAATCAGATACGAATTCGGATATCACATTATTCGTTCCGCATCCACTTCGTGTATATGTTTACTCTCCACTTTACGTGCAATTCAATGTCCAAGGCGGAGGTGTCATCATCTTCCATTTTGAACCAATCAATATGGAGGCATGTTTATCGTCGTCATACCCTTGCATGTTTGCAACATTGACTTTTTATAACGGGGAAGGAGGATTTTATTAGAAAGGGTTTTTTTATATGAAAATTATTTTTAAATATAAATTTATAAAAAAATTATTATTAGAAATATATTAGCAGATATATCATTGTATAAATTTAAATTATGTAAAAATATCATATTTATTTATTTCGGTTGAAAACTTGTAAAAATAATAATTTAAATGATATTTATGTCATATTTGAATTAACTCAGTGATACATTTGCTAATGTATTTTTAAGAATGATTTGTTTATAAATTCACTTCAAATAATAATTTTTATGCAAAAATTTATATTAGAAATGGAGACACGAGAGATTGTCGAATAATAAACGGTGGTTTCTTTCTACCTCTCTTACTCTTAATTTTATAAACTTTTGTCTGATAAATACCAATTTTTGAATCTATATGTTTCAATACAAACTCTGCAGCGTGCCAGCTGTGTGCGTGAAACGGGAAAAGATATATATATATATATCATATTTTGGTCTTAGTTCTCTGATATCTTTCGTAACCGATGCTAGGGGCGACGGCAGTCATTGATCACATTTGAGCAGTAATTAAAGATGGATAATATAGTACCTTTTACATTTGGACAATATATAAATATTTATCTAATTATATATCTCAAAAAATACCTATTAGTTTCTTTATCCTATTACAAGGAAGGCAGAGATAACCGTATACTTATCTAAAAATTATCAAATTTTTGTGTCCTAAATTAGATCGATCACCCCAAGCACATTAACTTCCTCTACTCCATCAAAAATTTGACAACATGGAGGGGGCAATTTTGTAAAATGCAAGTTCCACTAAGTTAAGAGCGTCCGAAGATCCCTGGTTTGAGAAATGCATCTTGTTTGGGAGAATTAAGTTTGCTCACATCTTGGAGTGATAACCCTCTCTGATGATGTAGTGTTTCACGTAGTTAATTGACGATGATTTCCAATCCGCATTCGGACTCCAAATGGTATGTTGTCTTGATGTAGCCAAGTTCCACATTCAGCTAGGGAACGATAGATAATTGAGAGTCTACGGTCCGAGACAGGGGTGAGGGTGATCCAAGTCCGTGTCATTCAATACGAGGGTTGTTAGGGCCCCTCCAAGTGACCGGGGAAAAGATCCTTCGATGGTCAAGTCATTCTCAATCTTAGAAGGAGACAGGACTGAGTATTAAATGTATTTGTGAGATGTCTGAATGGTCAAATCAATCTCCCCTCTCCCCACTCCTTTATTTTGTGTCAGCAGTCACGCACGTCTTAGAGGAGGGTGATAAGGTGCGTCATTAAAAATTATATCATATAAAAATTTTAATAATTGAACATATCAAAAATGTGTACTTAGAAATACAAACAACCATAAAGACACGTATTTTTATACTGGTTCGATCTGTCCTCCTTAACCGACCTACGTCCAGTCCCTTTGTAATCGAGAAAGGATTTCACTATATCTCAAACTAAAGTTAACACCGACTACTTTTTCGGAGCCTAGCTCCCAACTAATCTTACTCGGTCTTAGCAAACCTTATAGTTAATTTTCAGAACTAGCGAACCTAACTATTCATACGGCCACAACGAACCAATAGTCACCCAAGTGACTTAGTTTTTTTTTTTTTTGTAGTTTCACACTTGCTAGCTTTCTAAGAGCTAGTCACCTAGCTGATTCTACGGTATCAGTGAACCAACCTAGCACCCACAGTGTTGGTTATCCCAGAGCAACTGATGCTCTATACACTATCACTTAGACAGATTGGGCAGATAGTGTAATTTACAATACACAAAGAAAATGAATTGACTAACGGATAGACAAAGAAGAAAGATAGTAGAAATATCGTACAAGTGCAAATTCCTCCTCTTCAATACTTCGCAGAATGAGAGACTTCAAGAATGATGCTTTTAATGCGGTGAAATCTCATGTCATGTCTCGAACCGATATCAGCGGAAACTTGTTCGGAACGTGGCAGTGAAACAGTCATGACAATCAGAGCAAGATAACCAACAAATAAAATATAGAACTGATAGACACAATGAGGCCAGAATTAAACAAAATATATTTTTATTGATATCAAGACGTCCAAATTATAAATTTTAACTCTACTTATAATAATGGACTCAAATAAAAGGAAAATGGAAAGGAAAAAAACAAGACTCTCGACTCCAACTAGACTCAAGAAAATAAAAAAAAGACTCGAGTCTCTAAAGCTCCAGGTCCACTCGATCACTCTTTTCCATTCTCAATTGCATGTACTCCAACTTTTATAGTACCTAAAAAATATTAAAAAACGAGGGTGAGCAAGAAGTTTAGTATGATTTATATCTCTATCACCATGCAGAATTTAAGTAATTAACAATTAAATAGTGTGGAAAGAATTATATGTAAGAACGATGTGAATCCATAAACAAGTAAATCCGAGAGACGATAACCAAAACCAAAGTCATGATCAGTAGGAATTGAAGAAATTAAGTTGAGTAGATGAAAACATGTATATTCAATTCGATCAAGGCATAAGGAACAAGTATCATAATGGCTACCTAATAGATCAAGTGAAGCCATAGCTGAACATGCACAAGTGATCAACATTCAGAAATTTGACCATTTATCAAGTCAAGTCAAATAAGCAAGTACTTTCATGTATTCATGTCAAATGAATGTATAAAGTTCACGTAAAAGTGGAATGTCCTAGACTTAACACGCTAACAAGTACTTCAGTGTAATGCCACACCTTGTCATTACACTCATATGGGTAACAAGAACGTTCGAGCTCTCCTCCCATGACTAAATCGGGCCCTTAATGATACGTTGGTATTGTAGGGTGGATCAAAGATCCAAAAATCTTGACATCCACATTATTTAATGACCAAGAATTCTAAGCACAACTAATGTAACCAAGGCAATTCAAGTGGAGATATGGATTTCTTAGAAGAATTCCAACAAACGAGCTTATAAAGAAAAGGACTTAAGAAATAGGATTCAAATGATTTCTAAGAATAAGATTCTAGAATATACCTAATAAAGGTCGTGAATATCAAGGAATAATAGCCAGGAGAGGTTAGAATCTGGACAAGAACTTGAATCTCCAAAACACAAACGTAGGAAATAGGAATTCAGAACACTGGGCTAGAACGCGGTCAGGACTGATCCGCTATCATGAGAATGCGGTTGGTCGCGCCACCACGACCAGACAGAAGGTAAAAATCACGATCAGTCAGGATGAAGCGAAAGCGGTCTAATTGGTCCACCGCCATCACAACTAGAGGCTTGAACACGGGATTCACGACAGAGCTGGCAGGACTTGGACAGAGCCTCGTTCTTCCCTTTCAAAAGCAGGTTGAACCCCATCCTACACAGAAGGACATGGATTCCAGTGCGTTTCAAGATTTTCAGGGTATCACCTGCTCGGCATCCTAATAGGAATCCCAGGTTCACAGAGACTTATGAAGGCCTTCATATAGTGGTTCTAGTCCGCTGGAAGGAATATCCAGCAGAGGGTCCCAGCTATAGCAAGAATTAGTGTGATAGAAACGCAGAAAATCTAGTAATAGCGGTAAGTCAAAACCACCGGGAGGGCATGACCTTTATACAAGACTTAACAATCTATCTTTCACGGAATACCGAATTAACAAGGAGGCTAGCAAGTCATGTTTTCACAAAACTTAGGAACTTTTAATAAGTTGAATGGCCAGTTATTCTACTCTTTTATGCACAAGATATCAGAGAGATGATGTAAATATTCAAGAGATGAAGGAACATAGATATCTACCAACTCATGATAGATTAACCATATTCATGATCCTACTTACATAGTGTGTTCAGTACATTTTTAACTTGAAGGCCCGCTATCTAGCAAGGGATAATAGAGATTTAATCACGGGGAAAACTCAGGTTTTTGCTAGGAAAACTCGGCAAGAACGCGGTCTGGTGTAGAGCCGCGACTAAAGAGACGCGGTCATGTGAGGGACGCGTTCAAAGGAATTTTAACAAAATTTGAAATTTTAGAAAACTATGGTCGCAGTCGATCACGGTGCCACATTCCAAGGTCGCGGTCACTGTTCCCACCGCGATCTACGACAGAAACTCACCCTCCGGCGAACTCCGATACCCTTCGATTAAAAGCACGATTTCGCTCGATAGAGTTCATAAAAATTGGGCAAACTGATATCAAATGAAAGAGCACTTAAAGACGCAACTTTTGATATATATAATTAGATGTTTGGGCCTAAGAGACACCTACCTTAATCGATTTAAGAAGAAAGGGAAGATGGACGACGGAACCCTAGACGCCTCGCCTTCCACCACCCGATTCACCCTCGACCACGCACACCGCGGTCTCCCAGAGCAACTAGGGTTTCTCTGGGAGCGTGGCCCTCTATTTATAGGGTTAGGGAGACTCGAAGAGTCCTTGATCGATCAATAGAAATTCGGAGACAAAAATCGGCAAAAATCTCGCAGTCAACCCTATCTAGCCCCGCTGCCCCCAAATTAGGGTTCCCTATAGCTAGGGTTTCAAAGGATGGTCGACCACCAAAGATGGGCTAGGGTTTGGCTTCGATTTGAGCCCAATAGGTCAAGGATTGGTGTCCAATTAGGCTAGTTATGGGTAGATTTTTCCCTAAACTCCAAGTTTAACCCAATAAGTGCTAATTTAGCCCAATACTCCTATTTCGAATTTTCTTTTGGGGTTTTTCATTTCAACAATTATGTTAGAACTTATTTTTTCTATAGGTTTATATATTTTTCATATTTTTATTATTTTCCTCACTTTGAATTCGAGAAGGTATTTAAATATTCTTAATTTATTCACTTTGAAGAGATAGAACAGAGAGAGAGAGAGAGAGAGAGAGACGAGAGAGAGAGAGCATGGGAGGGGAGACACCGGAGGGGGTCAGAAAAGAGGGGGAGAGAGATAGTCACACACACACACACACACACACACACACACACACACACACACACACACACACACAGAGTAAGCATAGGGGAGAGGATGCTGGAGAGGGTCTCCCCCTCCGGTGCCGGTGCAGATAAAAAAAAGAGGGAGAGAGAGACGAGACAGAGAGAGTGGAGGACAGGGGGAGGGTGTCAGAGGGGGAGAAGGGGGAGAGAGAGATACACAAAAAGAGAGATACGATAGAGAGAGAGCAGCGGGGAGGGGGAGGGTGTTGGAGGGGGTCTCTCCTTCTGACGTCAACATCCCGCCAGGGATGTGGAGAGAGAGAGATGAGAGAGAGAGATACAAAAGAGAGATAGCGGGGGGGAAGGGGGGGTGTCGGAGGGGGAGAAGGGATACAGAGAGAGTGATACAGAGAGAGAGAGAGAGAGAGAGAGAGAGAGAGAGAGAGAGAGAGAGAGAGAGAGAGGCGGGGAGGGGGAGGGTGATTGAGGGAGTCTCCCCCTCCAGCATTGACATCTCACCAGGTATGAGAGTGAGAGAGACGAGAGATAGAGAGCGACGAGGAGGGGGAGGGGGCCACCCCCTTCGGTGCCAGCATCCTGCCAGGGATGCAGAGAGAGAGAGAGAGAGAGAGAGAGAGAGAGGCGGGGAGGGGGAGGGTATCAAAGGTGTCTCCTCAGGCACCGACATCCCACTAGGGATGCATACAGAGAGAGAGATGAGAGAGAGAGGAGAGAGCGGTGGGGAGGGAGAGGGTGCAAGAGGGGGTCTCCCCCTTCGGCGCAGGCATCCCACCAGGGATGCAGAGAGAGACAACAGGGATAGAGATGTGAGAGAGAGAGAGAGAGAGGGAGCGGCGGGGAGGGGGGAGGACACCGGATGAGAGAGATAGAGAGCCCACAGGGGATGGGGGACGCTAGAGGGAGCGGGGGGAGGGGGGAGGATGCCGGACGATAGAGATGCCGAAGAGAGAGAGAGGGGGGGCGGGGAAGAAGTTGCTCCTTGAGGGTGCGCCTTTCACCTGAAGTCACTCTCACTCGAAGCGACTTTACGGTTCCAAAATTTTAAAAATCAGAACTTGGTTTCACTCAGGGAGAGTTTCACTCCCTCTCCACCGGCCTAGCCCCCCCTCTCTCTATGCAATATGAGATATCAGTGTTGTCCCATCTCTTTCTCTCTCTGATCGCCTCCCTCTCTCTCGACCTCTCACCCTCTCTCTCTCACTCCTCTCTCTCTCTCTCTCTGAATGCAAAGGATGCTTGCCAGAGGGGGAGATCCCCTCCGACGCCCTCCTCTCTCTCTCCCCCTCCCCTAGCCACCCACCTTCTCTCTAGTTCCCCTCTATAATCACCCCCTTCATCGGCCTACGCCTTGTAATGCCCCGAGCTTTCCGGGTTTTCAGATCTAGATCCGTGGGCTTCGGATTGTCTTTCCGCGGGTTGTGGAGCGTGTCCGAGTAAGCTTCAGACTTTTATATCAAACTTTAGAACCCATTGGTGGTGTGTTTGTGAATTTCCTTGGGTCTGTGGCGTTGTGAGGAGCACGCCGGTAATTTTCTGGAATTTTCAGAGCGCCTTTGTGGGTCCCGGGTCACATTTTGGGTTGTACGTGTGTTTTCGTCTGTCGGATCTTCAGAACGTCGTGTAGGGTGAACCGTTGCGTTCTCCGAATCCGAGACGTTACCACTGCGTTGTGCATCTTCCGAGGATCACATGGAGTATTTTTTTCTATTTTTTGTATTTTCCAGATTTTAAAATCCCAAATCATTTTCTTATAAATAAACCCCCACCCTCTCTCTTTCTCCCATTCTCTCTTCACTCTCTCTCTCATCTCTTTCTCTCCCTCTCTTCTCCGGCAGTCGACGGAGGTGGACGGGGGTGAGGCTGCGATGGTGGGAGGTCGTGGAGCGAGGACGGGTCGAGGATCGAGGGCCGGTGGCGCGGTGGAGGCGGCTCACGATTTTGCATTCCCGGCGGCGTTCTAACAGTGTTTCGTGTCAGAACGGAGTCCACGGCGCGTGAAATCTTGGGTGGAGGTAGGGAGATGGACCCTCAGCTCGTGTATTTCATTTCTCACGATTTTGGTAGCCCGTGGTGAGCCGAGCGTGGGTTTATTGCTCGTTTGGGGGTTAAAAGCATGTTTTAGGGCGTGTGACGGTTTCGCCCTATCGAGCGAGGTTTCTCCTCTTTTCTCCCTCCATTTTTTGGGTATTTGGGCCTAGGGGATGGTCCCCTATATTTTCCTCTTCGATCGGGATCAAATGGGGCGTGGAACCAGCCTTTAGGGTTGAGCTCGGTTGGTTTTCCACCGTGACCGGTCGACCAATGCGGGCGGTTCGATCGACCGTCCAGGCATAGAACTGGGCGTTCTGCCCCGTTCGGTCGACCGACCCCTCCAGGTAGGTCGACCGAACTGGCTAAGTTGACCGACCCCTATGGGGAGGGTGACCGAAATGTAGTGTTTTGGCCCGTTTTTGGCCCCAGTCGGTCCGGTTGAGACCCAATGACTGACCTATGGCCCTGTGAGTGTCTCGGACACTTCATGAGTACCGTGACCGTGTTTTTGGGTGTCCGGAGGTATCGCTTTACCTCGATTAGTGTCACAGTAGGTTAAAGGGTCCGGGCGACCCTCTTGTACTTCGGTTGTGTTATGTAGACCACCGGTCGACCCGGTTGTGACCCGGTGGTCGACCTTTGGCCTTGTGAGTGTCCCAGACATTCCTTGGGTTCTGTGACTGTGTTTCTGGGATGTCTGGAGGTGCTGAGTTACCTCAATTAGCGTGCCCGTGGGTTTTGGGGATCCGGGTGACCCCATGTGTTTTGGGCTTCCGTGTTCTCGCTAGATCGAGTCGCCGTGTATCGGCTTGAGTGCGATGGGGGATTCCCCGCACGTTATGAGTTCTTCCGAAAAGCGGTTTCTGAGTGGGATGTGTGTGTGAAGACCCAGAGCGCCGGATACCGATATACCGATAACATCGATACACCGATACCAGGAACTGGGGAAGCCACCCAAGAGGCTGATGAGGCCCCTGAAGGGTTAGTGAAGTTTGTCGAGGGGATGCATAACGAATTGCAATCACAAGCGCGCATATTAGAATTAATTTAACAGAAGTGCGGAAGCAATTTAAAATAAACAAGTGCTAAATATATATACTAGTCCAGAGGCACAAAAGTGCTAGTCCAAAAGTACAACTACTCGGGGCATACCCCTGCAAAAGTACAAAAGAGGGCCAAAAAGGCGAGCCGACAACAGCTGGCTGCTAAGAACGGTCCCCAAGCGCACGGGAAACACCGGGAGACAACAGGCGCGGCTCACCTGAAAAGAGAAGGGTGAGTCACAGCCAGACTCAGTAGGGGTCACGTGGATCCCTATCTCGCACTAAACAAGCATACATGCAAAAATAAAGGCAATTAGAGCATGCATTTAATTAAATAACAGGCAATGGCATGAATAACTAATCACAATAAAGCTGTAAAATCTAACTAAATAGATATAACGGCTAATACATGTCAAAAAAATGAGTAAGTCTAAACGACTGAAACTAACTCTACCAGTAGAATATGCCTCAACTAATCAAGCCACAGGGAACAGGACAACCACTGGGAACAGAAACCAGATGCGTCCACTCACGGCTTACACTGCGTCTCAAGCACTCGCAGTCAGTACATGACAAGCTGAGCGCGTAAACAGTACTAAACCAAGTGACCAGTCAGATTGACACTCGTCAGTGTCAGTCCACCCTCTGACCACGTGTGCACACACTGACTCTCGCCTGAGCCAGGCCCTCTAGCTAGTTTTCTCCCTCGGTAGGACGCTACCGTTGGAGGGGAGCCCACAGTACTAGCATAAAAACCGTGTGATGGGAACACCCCTCCGCCATCCCCAGGCGGGTTGGTACTCAAAGACCTTAGGGCTACAACAGTGGTTCCATCGTAAGGAAAGTAAAGCTATTCTATTGGGATCTAAAAACATGCCATTACTTCATAAAATAACTCATACATGGCGTGTAATCATTATTGAACGCATTTAGAATAGGCCGGCAGCTTTTTGAAACTAACAGGCGTGTGGCGGTCTACTGCCACCGCGTCAGGGAGTGTGACGGTCGGGGAAGGGCGCGTTACATTGACTGTGAGGCGTCCGCCCCTGGCCGTTACAGCCACTCGAAGCTCCAGCTTCAATCGCTCAAACGAAGTGTAACGCGCTCCCTGAGGCGCGTTACGGCGTCCTGACGGTCGGGAAAGGGCGCGTTACATCGATTGTGACGCGTCCGCCCCTGGCCGTTAGAGCCACCCGAGACCGAAATCGACCCATAGTTTTTAAAGCCGTTTAAACACGGTGTAACGCGCTCGCGCAAGCGCGTTAGGGCACCCTGACGGCCGCCCGACAGGCCGTCAGGCCAACCGCCAAACCCGGTCAACGGAAATCAACAGAAGTCTAACGGTCGGGAACCTGACCGTTACACACACTGTGACACCCCTCCAAAGGGCCGTTACAGTTCTGTAACGTGTCCCCCATGGACCGTTACGAGTGTGACGGTTCCTGGAAGGATCGTCACACCGTATGGGTTACGGACGGGTTATGTTTGAAAACGGGTTCCCTACCGGGCGACCGGAATCACCGGGTAACGACGAAAACCTGTAAAACCTGTCAAACCACACGTCCTAAACAACATAATACCAACAAAAATAACCACATGCAATGCCCACAATGGATTATACATGAAGAACAAAGCTTAACCCCCCCAAAAGGGAAAATAACCATTATGCATGCTACGGGAGTCTAATCAAGCAAACAAGCTATAGGAAATGATCCTAGCGAGATCAAGATTCCATCCCCCTACCTCGTGCAAGTCAGAACGGCCGATTAAGCCGCATGCACCGAAGAGGGTTCACCGAGCCTTCTCGCTCCGTCTCGCTCCCACGAGCCACGAATCACGCCGTAGTGGGTATCAACGCGTTCCTCTCGACGCGAGGAATCCACCGGCACCTTCCACGCCTCAAACCGTCGTCGTTTCGCCTGAATCCCAAGGAGAGGGGAGATGGGCGATCGGACGAGAGAGAGAGAGGGCGTGAGGGTGAGATCGAGATCGACGAGGGAGAGAGAGAGAGGGTGAGGGATTAAAGGAAAAAAATAAGATTAATATATATAATATATTCATTATATATAAAAATCTTATTATTTCCATATAAAACCTCAATTGATTCCAATTAAATCCAGGAAAATACCAGAAAAATTCCTAAAAATCCAGGAAAATAGCCAGAAATTCCAGAATGAGTTCTAGATCTGAACCACTAAGGATCCATTAAGGCACGGGCCTCACATCCCCTCCCTCCTAATAAAAATTTTGCCCTCGAAATTTACAACAAAGGATAAGGAGGAAACTGAGAAAAGAATTATACCTCACTGGAATAAGAAAGGAAAAAGCCGACGCATCTCATCTTCACATTCCCAAGTAGACTCATTACCGGAGTGACGCTGCCAAACAACTCTTACCAGAGAGATAACCTTATTTCTCAACCGCTGCTCACGACGGTCTTCAATTCCAATAGGGAACTCTGGCGTAGATAAATCAGCAGTCACTTATGGCCAAACTGAATCATCGAGAACATGGGATGCATCTGGCACATATTTCCTCAACTGAGAGACGTGGAACACATCATGAATAGCTTGCATAGCCGTTGGTTGTTGCAGTCGATAGGCCACCTGACCCACAGCTTCAACAATAGGAAACGGGCCAACATAACGCGGACTAAGCTTTCCACGCCTCCCAAATCTGGAAACACCTTTCATCGGAGATACCTTGACAAAAATCATATCTCCAGGCTCAAATTGTAGTGGACGTCTGCGTTGATCTACATAGCTTTTCCGTCGACTCTGAGCTGTCAATAATCTCTGTCTGATCAGACGAACCACATCAGAACACTGCTACACCATGTCGAGTCCCGTCAAAAGTCTATCCCCAACATCAAACCAGTTCAGGGGAGTACGACAAGGACGACCATACAGTGCCTCATAAGGAGCCATGCCAATACTAGAGTGAAAACTATTATTATAAGCAAATTCAACAAGTGGCAAATGTTGACTCCACGAACCCTGCCAGTCAAGGCAACACGATCTCAGCATATCTTCCATGGTCTGAATAGTCCTCTCCGACTGTCCATCTGACTGTGGATGATACGCTGAACTGAAGGCTAACCCAGTGCCCAAAGCTTTCTTGATGCGGGATGAGATCACGGACACGACAAGCTCGCGATTGTCCCTTAACGAGGGAAGCGTCGGACGTGCACGGTTGAGAAACCGGCAGTGAGCTAGGGTGGTCGGCTCTCTCGTGTGCCCGGATCGGGTCACGGGACGGTCACGCTCTCTCTCGCAGCAGCGGTGATATGAAAATATATAGCAAGCCAGGTCCTAAAATATGCTCTCTAGCAGCGGCATATAAAACATATATGAAAATAAGCGAAATGCCAAGCAAGGAGCGAATACGATACCTCCACGCGCTCGGCGTGGGGAAGACGGTCCCGGCCGAAACTCGTACTCCCGGAACAATACTACACAATATTACAGCAATACAAGTCACTGCCCACTCCACGCAGGGAGGTAAAGGGCTACACAATGGGGTCCGGGAGGACCGCATTTGGGTTGACGGGCGGCTTCTCGCGTTGATTCGGCAGCACCCGAACATGTGACGGTGGGGCCCACGTGCTGTCCGGAGGGACCGTGCGGGACCCGGTGTCACCACTATGGTGGGGACACTTTTGGAAGTGTTCCCTGGGCTGGCGGCACGCTGGTTCGCCGGCCGGAGGCCAGGCGGCTCCGTTCGGCACCGGTCAGAATGACCGGCCACGGATCTGCCGGTTCTATTTTCTGGCGCGCGCTCCGGCGAGAACGGACGTTGCGATCAGCCCCGACGTCGGAATGCGACGAAACTGGCGCCGTTGGAAAGCTGCTTCGAAGGGCTTCAACTCTATATGATTACAAGAAAATAACAAAGCCTACACTTCCAATTGAAGAATTTTGAAGGTTACTGTTGTACAGTGGCTTAACTCTCAGATCTGCAGGGCTGTCCTCTGAGAACTGTCATTGACCCTAAGGTAGATTTCTGATTCAGCTCTTGAGATCTTCACCAAAGATGTATAAAATTGCGCTAGAAAGACGGAAAAACTAGTTTGGACAAGTTTGGATGTGGCTACGAATTGATATGTTTTTTTCACTAACAGTGGGTCGGATCTGGAATTTGACTAAAGGCACTGTAGAAGAGATAGAACACGAATTTTGAAAAATGAATAGCGGGCATATCAAAAATCCGAAAAAATGATGGATGTAGGGGATGATGGATAGAACTCCCAGTAAAATTGGTAGCCCTACAAAAAAAAAAAAGAAGGTCGGAGATGGGAAACTCAGAGCTGCTGTCATTGTAGATAAAGACATGATAGATCTGGGAGTGATTGAAGACCGAAATTGCAAAAATATAAAACAAAGGATTTTCGACCTTAATTTTTTTGTGATGATGGGATGGAAGATAGGAACACACCATAAAAATTACAAACTACGAAGAGCCCGTGGCTGGTATCAAGAATTTCAGGAACACACCTCTATTCAGCAGGACAGAAAACCGAAGACGGATTCGCGGGGGCTCGAAGGCGGCACGAACGGCGGCGGCGGCGGCACAGATGATCACCGGAGATAGAGGGGAGGGGATAGGAGGTAGAAACCACTCTAGAATTGGAGGTTGGAGGAGATGAACACCAGGGGAGAGGGGAGGGGCTCAAGAATCACTCTTGATTTTCCAACAATTTTCTCTTCATTCATTAATTTCTAATGACACTATACATAGGCTTATATAGAAAATGGCAAGGGGTGGGGGGCTGAGAATTTCGTGGGAAATAGGCCATTTTCTTCCCCCATGTGGTCAAAAACTCAAAATAAATAAATTACATATGGAGGGGGCACTACTTTGACTAGGTAGGTAAGGTAGGTGGCCATCCTTTGAAATTTTAACCCCTTTGTCTCCCATGTGGTCAATTAGCATTCAAACATTCTAGATGGTCACCTAGGATAGTTGACCAGCCCCACATGGATGAGGTGGACCAATGGGGAAGGGGAGGGGGGCCCCTAGCTGGACCTACTACACATTTGCATAAAAACTCACATAATCCTAGGGAATGACACATTGGCTTACAAAGCCTTACAATTGTACATATACTTTCCCAAGGATATAAAAGCAAACTAAAGGACACAAATGCAAAATAAAAATGTCAGTGCTCGGCGTCGATTCCCATCAATTCTCCCCGGGTGGGAGGAACTCGACCCCGTCGAGTAGGGGTATGGATGCTCGAGTACTCCGACGGATCCGTCACCGTGCCAAGTAGCGCGGGTATGCTCCACTCCAAGTGATCGTCACCTGCTCATTTCATATATACTCGATATGCACGAACTGCTATGGGATAGAGGTGGACACTCCGGGTGGGGCACTCTCAAAAGGGAAGGAAGCAGCTCGAAGACTCATTAGGAATCACCGCTGAGTCTCTATAGGTGACTAGATCCGGGTGTAGGTAGAACCGATCCCATACTCATCGAGTGAGGTGACTCGCTTCACACTCATAAGGGACTGACATCGATGAGCTTGCACAAGACACGTGCAGACAAACAAATGACACACAAACCATGCAAACAAACCACACAAAACAAACCACACGAAGAAAAGCACATTGACTCAACTTTGACCCTAGACACACCTAATGTTAGTCCGACCCGTACATGGGTGACGGCGGACCAGGACACCCGAATGTGTGCCATGCATGCATTGGATGTAACCGGAGATGGGTGGCATGAGGTACACCTAAATGTCCAAGTATGACCCAATCATGCATGGACGACCCTTTGGATTTGGGAGACTTGAGAGGGCTAGGGAATCCGGGTGTGGAAGGGCCGGATGTGGGTGTATCGGAGATGGGTTTAGGTGGGTTGGAGAAACCAAAATCTACGTTACCCCCAAATGATGGTTCGAACCTATGGCTATGTAGAGGTTACTTGGCTCGAGTGGAAAAGACATGATAGTGAACTCCGCGGAGGAAGTGAAGTGAAGATGGAGACTCGGGAGATTCACTAGTGAAGGGGTCAAAAGGATCGAAGAAGGTATGACCCCGTGAGGTGGATTCCAACATGACATGGTCCCAATCGTGAAATTCTTGAAGGTGCGGGTGGTCACCTTCCTCCGTCATAGTAGATGGGACCGTGTATAGGAAATATGACTCCTCCCTCGAAAGCAAAGTCATGAAGTCGGGCTCATCAGGTAGCGGGAGAAGTAGAGGAACCTCCGTGGTGACACAACCCACGGTGCACTCGGAGGTAATGGACCCGAAGGCCGGATGGGTGAAGCTACGACTCGTGGGTTGGTCGAAGTCTCAGGCCAACATATGTGTCAACTTCCATTGCGTGTCTAGTCCCATAAAAAGATCGCCCAACGTGTCAACATGGTGACTAGATCGAAATGTGGTATGGAAGGAGTTGACCGGTACTAGAGGTAGGATGGGGTCCATGGATGAGAAGGGAGGTGGGACCAAGCCATCCTTGAGTCAACTAAGAAGCGGCTCAGCTATGTATAGTGTACCCGTTAAAAACACGGGTGGCTTGGGCTTTGGTGGTTCCAAATGAGAGGATTCCGAATCGAATTCGAAAATAGAGGGGGATGACATTGGAACTCTCTCGAGTGGTGAAGGCCATGGTGTAGGCGGCTGGGAGGTTGATGCTTGGCTAAAGCTACAATACCGAGAAAAGTGAGACTCAAATGGTTCGACCGATAGAGCGACCGTATAGGATTGCGCTAGAGAGAATGCATTACGGATAAGACATTCCAACTGGAAGTGAAGGCGCAAACCTCTTCGGAACTGAAATGCGGCCGTGTTGCTCTCCTCTCCCAAGCCATGTTCCAACTAATACGTATGATATGCCCCAATGTACTCGGACACGGACCGATCGCCTTGGATGGGTCGACATGGGTTGGCCATAGTTGCCAAAATATGGGAATGGATCCCTAGGAATGGATATGCAAGGCCATTTGGACAAGACACTAGAGACGACCCTAAGTAATGCAAAGTTGGAATGTGACTCGACTACAACCTAGATGTAACCAAAACTCGGTACGTGGCGGAGATAACCGATCCGAAGATCACTCGCGTAAGTGTGCGGCCTTCCCGATAGGCGTAGCCTAACGTTCGAACAACACCTTTTGATATACCGGGTTATTGAGATGCAATGCAAAAGACACTTTTTTTTGTTTTAAAACAATGATGACCCTAAACACGACTTAGACAATGACTAATCCCTAGACGTAAATGACACTCTTTTTTTTGACACCCTAGACTCAAACTCGCTCTGATACCAAATTGATGCGGGACGAGACCACGGACATGACAAGCTCGCGATTATCCCTTAACGAGGGAAGCGTCGGACGTGCACGGTTGAGAAATCGGCAGTGAGCTAGGGTGGTCGGCTCTCTCGTGTGCCCGGATCGGGTCACGGGACAGTCACGCTCTCTCTCGCAGCAGCGGTGATATGAAAATATATAGCAAGCTAGGTCCTAAAATATGCTCTCTAGCAGCGGCATATAAAGCATATATGAAAATAAGTGAAATGCCAAGCAAGGAGCGAATACGATACCTCCACGCGCTTGGCGTGGGGAAGACGGTCCCGGCCGAAACTCGTACTTCCGGAACAATACTACACAATATTACGGCAATACAAGTCGCTGCCCACTCCACGCAGGGAGGTAAAGGGCTACACAATGGGGTCCGGGAGGATCGAATTTGGGTTGACGGGCGGCTTCTCGCGTTGATTCGGCAGCACCCGAACACGTGACAGTGGGGCCCACGTGCTGTCCGGAGGGACCGTGCGGGACCCGGTGTCACCACTATGGTGGGGACACTTGTGGAAGTGTTCCCTGGGCTGACGGCACGCTGGTTCGCCGGCCGGAGGCCAGGCGGCTCCGTTCGGCACCGGTCGGAATGACCGGCCACGGATCTGCCGGTTCTGTTTTTCGGCGCGCGCTCTGGCGAGAACGGACGTTGCCATCAGCCCCGATGTCGGAATGCGACGAAACTGGCGCCGTTGGAAAGCTGCTTTGAAGGGCTTCAACTCTCCATGATTACAGAAAAATAATAAAGCCTGCACTTCCAATTGGCGAATTTTGAAGATTGCTATTGTACAGTGGCTTAACTCTCAGATCTGCAGGGCTATCCTCTGAGAACGGTCGTTGACCGCAAGGTAGGTGTCCGATTCAGCTCTTGCGGTCTTCATCAAAGGTGTAGGAAATTGAGCTAGGAAGACGGTAAAACTAGTTTAGACAAGTTTGAATGTGGTTATGAATTGATAGGATTTTTTTACTAATAGTGGGTCGGATCTGGAATCTTACTAAAGACACTGTAGCAGAGATAGAACACAAATTTTGAAAAATGGATAGAGGGAAGTTCAAAAATCAGGAAAAATGATGCATGTAGGGGATGATGGATAGAACTCCCAGTAAAATTGGTAGCTCTAAAAAAAATAAAAAAGAAAGTCGGAGATGGGAAACTCAGAGCTACTGTCATTATAGATAGAGACAGGACAGATCTAGGAGTGATTGAAGACCGAAATTGCAAAAATATCAAACGAAGGATTTTCGACCTGAATTTTTTTGTGGATGATGGGATAGAAGATAGGAACACACCATAAAAATTACAAACCACGAAGAGCGCGTGGATGGTATCAGGAATTTTGGGAAGACACCTCTATCCAGCAGGACAGAAAACTGAAGACGGATTCACGGTGGCTCGAAGGCGGCACGAACGGAGGCGGCGGCGGCACAGATGATCACCGGAGATAGAGGGGAGGGGATAGGAGGTAGAAACCACTCTAGAATTGGAGGTTGGAGGAGATGAACACCAGGGGAGAGGGGAGGGGCTCAAGAATCACTCTTGATTTTCCAACAATTTTCTCCTCATTCATTAATTTCTAATGACACTATACATAGGCTTATATAGAAAATGACAAGGGGTGGGGGCCTGAGAATTTCATGGGAAATAGGCCATTTTCTTCCCCCATGTGGTCAAAAACTCAAAATAAATAAATTACATATGGAGGGGGCACTACTTTGACTAGGTAGGTAAGGTAGGTGGCCAACCTTTGAAATTTTAACTCCTTTGTCTCCCATGTGGTCAATTAGCATTCAAACATTCTAGATGGTCACCTAGGATGGTTGATCAGCGCCATATGGATGAGGTGGACCAATGGGGAAGGGGAGGGGGCCCCCTAGCTGGACCTACTACACATTTGCACAAAAACCCACATAATCCTAGGGAATGACACATTGGCTTACAAAGCCTTACAATTATACATATACTTTCCCAAGGATATAAAAGCAAACTAAAGGACACAAATGTAAAATAAAAATGTCAGTGCTCGGCGTCGATTCCCATCAATTCTCCCCGGGTGGAAGGAACTCGACCCCGTCGAGTAGGGGTATGGATGCTCGAGTACTCCGACGGATCTGTCACCGTGCCAAGTAGCGCGGGTATCCTCCACTCCAAGTGATCGTCACCTGCTCATTTCATATATACTCGATATGCATGAACTGCTATGGGATAGAGGTGGACACTCCGGGTGGGGCACTCTCAAAAGGGAAGGAAGCAGCTCGAAGACTCACTAGGAATCACCGCTGAGTCCCTATAGGTGACTAGATCCGGGTGTAGGTAGAACCGATCCCATACTCATCGAGTGAGGCGACTCGCTTCACACTCATAAGGGACTGACATCGACGAGCTTGCACAAGACACGTGCAGATAAACAAACGACACACAAACCATGCAAACAAACCACACAAAACAAACCACACGAAGAAAAGCACATTGACTCAACTATGACCCTAGACACACCTAATATTAGTCCGACCCGTACATGAGTGACGGCGGACCAGGACACCCGAATGTGTGCCATGCATGCATTGGATGTAACCGGAGATGGGTGGCATGAGGTACACCTAAATGTCCAAGTATGACCCAGTCATGCATGGACGACCCTTTGGATTTGGGAGACTTGAGAGGGCTAGGGAAGCCGGGTGTGGAAGGGCCGGATGTGGGTGTATCGGAGATGGGTTTAGGTGGGTTGGAGAAACCAAAATCTACGTTACCCCCAAATGATGGTTCGAACCTATGGCTATGTAGAGGTTGCTTGGCCCGAGTGGAAAAGACATGATAGTGAACTCCGCGGAGGAAGTGAAGTGAAGATGGAGACTCGGGAGATTCACTAGTGAAGGGGTCAAAAGGATCGAAGAAGGTATGACCCCGTGAGGTGGATTCCAACATGACATGGTCCCAATCGTGAAATTCTTGAAGGTGCGGGTGGTCACCTTCCTCCGTCATAGTAGATGGGACCGTGTATAGGAAATATGACTCCTCCCTCGGAAGCAAAGTCATGAAGTCGGGCTCATCAGGTAGCGGGAGAAGTAGAAGAACCTCCGTGGTGACACAACCCATGGTGCACTCAGAGGTAATGGACCCGAAGGCCGGATGGGTGAAGCTACGTCTCGTGGGTTGGTCGAAGTCTCGGGCCAACATATGTGTCAACTTCCATTGCGTGTCTAGTCCCATAAAAAGATCGCTCAACGTGTCAACATGGTGACTAGATCGAAATGTGGTATGGAAGGAGTTGACCGGTACTAGAGGTAGGATGGGGTCCATGGATGAGAAGGGAGGTGGGACCAAGCCATCCTTGAGTCAACTAAGAAGCGGCTCAGCTATGTATAGTGTACCCGTTAAAAACACGGGTGGCTTGGGCTTTGGTGGTTCCAAATGAGAGGATTCCGAATCGAATTCGAAAATAGAGGGGGATGACATTGGAACTCTCTCGAGTGGTGAAGGCCATGGTGTAGGCGGCTGGGAGGTTGATGCTTGGCTAAAGCTACAATACCGAGAAAAGTGAGACTCAAATGGTTCGACCGATAGAGCGACCGTATAGGATTGCGCTAGAGAGAATGCATTACGGATAAGACATTCCAACTGGAAGTGAAGGCGCAAACCTCTTCGGAACTGAAATGCGGCCGTGTTGCTCTCCTCTCCCAAGCCATGTTCCAACTAATACGTATGATATGCCCCAATGTACTCGGACACGGACCGATCGCCTTGGATGGGTCGACATGGGTTGGCCATAGTTGCCAAAATATGGGAATGGATCCCTAGGAATGGATATGCAAGGCCATTTGGACAAGACACTAGAGACGACCCTAAGTAATGCAAAGTTGGAATGTGACTCGACTACAACCTAGATGTAACCAAAACTCGGTACGTGGCGGAGATAACCGATCCGAAGATCACTCGCGTAAGTGTGCGGCCTTCCCGATAGGCGTAGCCTAACGTTCGAACAACACCTTTTGATATACCGGGTTATTGAGATGCAATGCAAAAGACACTTTTTTTTGTTTTAAAACAATGATGACCCTAAACACGACTTAGACAATGACTAATCCCTAGACGTAAATGACACTCTTTTTTTTGACACCCTAGACTCAAACTCGCTCTGATACCAAATTGATGCGGGACGAGACCACGGACATGACAAGCTCGCGATTATCCCTTAACGAGGGAAGCGTCGGACGTGCACGGTTGAGAAATCGGCAGTGAGCTAGGGTGGTCGGCTCTCTCGTGTGCCCGGATCGGGTCACGGGACAGTCACGCTCTCTCTCGCAGCAGCGGTGATATGAAAATATATAGCAAGCTAGGTCCTAAAATATGCTCTCTAGCAGCGGCATATAAAGCATATATGAAAATAAGTGAAATGCCAAGCAAGGAGCGAATACGATACCTCCACGCGCTCGGCGTGGGGAAGACGGTCCCGGCCGAAACTCGTACTTCCGGAACAATACTACACAATATTACGGCAATACAAGTCGCTGCCCACTCCACGCAGGGAGGTAAAGGGCTACACAATGGGGTCCGGGAGGA
This sequence comes from Amorphophallus konjac, assembly GCA_022559845.1. Taxonomy (NCBI): domain Eukaryota; kingdom Viridiplantae; phylum Streptophyta; class Magnoliopsida; order Alismatales; family Araceae; genus Amorphophallus; species Amorphophallus konjac. The sequence continues at coordinate 373,452,209 of CM040126.1, read as the reverse complement.
TCGAATTTGGGTTGACGGGCGGCTTCTCGCGTTGATTCGGCAGCACCCGAACACGTGACAGTGGGGCCCACGTGCTGTCCGGAGGGACCGTGCGGGACCCGGTGTCACCACTATGGTGGGGACACTTGTGGAAGTGTTCCCTGGGCTGGCGGCACGCTGGTTCGCCGGCCGGAGGCCAGGCGGCTCCGTTCGGCACCGGTCGGAATGACCGGCCACGGATCTGCCGGTTCTGTTTTTCGGCGCGTGCTCCGGCGAGAACGGACGTTGCGATCAGCCCCGACGTCGGAATGCGACGAAACTAGCGCCGTTGGAAAGCTACTTTGAAGGGCTTCAACTCTCCATGATTACAGAAAAATAACAAAGCCTGTACTTCCAATTGGCGAATTTTGAAGTTGCTGTTGTACAGTGGCTTAACTCTCAGATCTGCAGGGCTGTCCTCTGAGAACTGTCGTTGACCGCAAGGTAGGTTTCTGATTCAGCTCTTGAGGTCTTCATCAAAGGTGTAGGACATTGAGCTAGGAAGATGGTAAAACTAGTTTAGACAAGTTTGGATATGGTTACGAATTGATAGGATTTTTTTACTAACAGTGGGTCGGATCTGGAATCTGACTAAAGGCACTATAGCAGAGATAGAACACAAAGTTTGAAAAATGGATAGAGGGAAGATCAAAAATCAGGAAAAATGGTGTATGTAGGGGATGATGGATAGAACTCCCAGTAAAATTGGTAGCCCTAAAAAAAATAAAAAAGAAAGTCGGAGATGGGAAAATCAGAGCTGCTGTCACTGTAGACAGAGACAGGACAGATCTAGGAGTGATTGAAGATCGAAATTGCAAAAATATCAAACGAAGGATTTTTGACCTGAATTTTTTTGTGGATGATGGGATGGAAGATAGAAACACACCATAAAAATAAAAAACCACGAAGAGTCCATGGCTGGTATCAGGAATTTTGGGAATATATCTCTATCCAGCAGGACAGAAAACCAAAGACGGATTCGCGGCGGCTCGAAGGCGGCACGAACGGCGGCGGCGGCGGCACAGATAATCACCGGAGATAGAGGGGAGGGGATAAGAGGTAGAAACCACTCTAGAATTGGAGGTTGGAGGAGATGAACACCAGGGGAGAGGGGAGGGGCTCAAGAATCACTCTTGATTTTCTAACAATTTTCTCTTCATTCATTAATTTCTAATGACACTATACATAGGCTTATATAGAAAATGGCAAGGGGTGGGGGGCTGAGAATTTCATGGGAAATAGGCCATTTTCTTCCCCCATGTGGTCAAAAACTTAAAATAAATAAATTACATATGGAGGGGGCACTACTTTGACTAGGTAGGTAAGGTAGGTGGCTAACCTTTGAAATTTTAACCCCTTTGTCTCCCATGTGGTCAATTAGCATTCAAACATTCTAGATGGCCACCTAAGATGGTTGACCAGCCCCACATGGATGAGGTGGACCAATGGGGAAGGGGAGGGGGCCCCCTAGCTGGACCTACTACACATTTGCACAAAAACCCACATAATCCTAGGGAATGACACATTGGCTTACAAAGCCTTACAATTGTACATATACTTTCCCAAGGATATAAAAGTAAACTAAAGGACACAAATGTAAAATAAAAATGTCAGTGCTCGGCGTCGATTCCCATCATTTCTGAAAACTGCGCCAGAAGCCGGAGGTAAAACGTGGATCACGATCTGACACAAGTGAAATAGGAATTCCATGCAGTGGCACAATCTTTTGCACATAAAGTTCGGCGAACCTCTGCACATTCCAAGGAACTCTTATTGGCAACAATCTGGCAGTCTTAGTCAGTCTGTCAACAAGCAACCAGATGCCATCAAAACCTTGAGAAGTTCGAGACAAACCCACCACAAAATCTGTAGTAACATGGTCCCATTTCCACATTAGAATCTCTAACGGCTGAAGTAATCCACCTGGCTTTTGATGTTCGGCTTTAACCTGCTAACAAGTCAAGCACTTGGAAACAAATGTCGCCACATCTTTCTTCATACCTGGCCACCAAAATTACTTTTTCAAATTTTGATACATTTTGTTGTCACCTGGGTGAATAGCAAAGCGGGATCCATGGGCTTCACTCAGAATTGCAAATCTCAATGCATCCTCTGCAGGGACATACAATCTGCCATGGAAACTGATGACCATCTCATCATCAAATTCCTCATCATATCTTGATATAATACGGGCCAAATCGGGATCAACTTGTTGGGCTTCTTTAATCTGCTGATATAAAGCTGAACCCAATGCCAAACTAGCACAAACTGCTATCCTCAGATCGGCAGGGATCTCTACACTGAATGTCTCACTCGGAAGCTGTTCCCCCAATTTCCATTCATGAAGCAACAGATGACTGACTTGCACCTTCCTGCTCAGAGCATCAGCCACTACATTCATTTTACCCGACTGATAGGAGAGTGTAAAGTCATAATCTTTCATATATTCCATCCAGCGACGCTGCCTGAGATTCAGATCTTTCTGGGAGAATATATACTGTAAACTCTGATGATCAGTAAAGATTTAAAACTTCTCACCATACAGATAATGTCTCCAGATCTTTAAAGCAAAAATAACTGCAGCTAGCTCCAAATCATGCGTGGGATAATTTTCTTCATGCTGTTTCAATTGCCGAGATGCATATGCGATAACCTTTCCATGTTGCATCAGCACTGCACCCAAACATACTCGAGAAGCATCTGTGCAAACAATAAATCCACCCGAGCCAGAAGGCAAAGTCAACACTGGAGAAGAAGTCAAGAGCCTTTTTAATTCAACCAAGCTATCCTCACACTGATCCGACAAGAGAAAAGGCACATCTTTACGAGTCAGTCTAGTCATTGGTGCTGCAATCTTTGCAAAATTCTGGATGAATCTTCGATAATACCTAGTCAAACCTAGAAAACTTCTAATCTCTGTCACAGTTCTCAGTCTCTGCCAATTCAGAACAGCTTCAATCTTTGCAGGGTCCACTGCTACTCCATCACCAAAAATCACGTGGCCAAGAAAATGAATCTCCCGAAGCCAGAATTCACATTTACTCTTCGCATAAAGCTCATGATATCTCAGAGTCTGCAGAACGATCCTCAAATGCTGCACATGGTCTTCGTCAGAAGCAGAATAAACCAGAATATCATCAACAAAGATCACCACGAACTGATCCAGATATGGACGGAAAATACGCTGCATTAGGTCCATAAAGGCTGCTGGAGCATTCGTCAAGCCAAACGGCATTACCAAAAATTCATAATGACCATAACGAGTACTGAAAGCTGTCTTCTCCACATCAGATTCCCGGATCCGCAATTGAAAGTAGCCAGACCGAAGGTCAATCCGCGAAAAGATAGTAGCAGACTGTAACTGGTCAAACAAATCATCAATCCTGGGAAGCGGATATTTATTCTTGATAGTCACCTGATTCAATTGTCTGAAATCAATACAAAGTCTCAGGCTTCCATCTTTGTTTTTCACAAATAACACTGGAGCACTCCACGGAGAAAAACTGGGGTGAATATAGCCTTTTTCCAGCAATTCAAGTAGCTGTGCTCGCAGTTCCTTAAGTTCAACTGGAGCCATTCGGTACGGTGCCTTTGCTAACGGGGCTGTATCTGGAATCAATTCAATCACCATTTCTATCTCTCGCTCTGGAGGCAAGCCTGGCAACTCGTCAGGAAACACATCAGGGAACTCACAGATAACAGGAATATCACTGATATCCTGTCGTGGTTTCTCAACAGCAACCACAGATGCCAAGAATCCCTGACAACCTGCACTAAGCAATCTATAGGCTCGAATAGCAGAAATAATCAAGCGAGAAGAACGGGATCGAATACCTTGGAAATAAAATGTCGATCTCCCCTGTGGCTGAAAATAAACTTTCTTCGATCTGTAATCAACCACAGCTCCAAATTGCTCCACCCAATCCATACCCAGAATGATGTCATAATCTGCCAGCTGCAACGCATACAATCTCACCGGCAATTGATGATTATTAATCATAACAGGAGATTCTTCCAAACACAGAGGTGTAATCCTGAAATCTCCAGAAGACAACTCAACAAAAAGTTCACAAGTCACTTCTGATGTCAGCTCCTCGATGCATGCAATGAAATCCTCAGAGATAAAAGAGTGAGAAGCACCCAAATCAAATAAGACACGAGCTGAATGACCATAAAGCATAATCGTACCTTCAACCAGATGAGATGTAACCGCTTCAGCTCGAGTAATGTGAGAAATCTTGCCCTTCTGCTTCTTAGATCCGGCTGAAGACTGCTGGGAAGACGCTGAAGCTTGAGAATAAAATTGCTGCTGAGGTTGAGGTAACGAAGGAGGTCTGAATTGCGACTACTGGGGCTGATAAAAAAGAGGAGCCTGCTCCAGCCTCGGCCTCAGCGGGCAATCTTGAACAACGTGACCAGGCTGGTCACAACGAAAACAGACCACAGGAAGAGAACACGGCTGACCCTTATGGTGACCACCGCATCTCCGACAAGTCCACGGCTGACTGACAGCAGAACTCTGACGACTCTGGGAAGAAGGCGCTGTCGGCTGCTGAACAGTACCCGTACCAGGTGATTCTTGCTGAAAGAACTTCTTCTTCTTCTTGAACTTTTTGAACTTGGGCTTGGAAGAGGAAGAAACACCACTAACATCTGGCTGAACCGAGGGGACTCCTGACACTGGCGGTCGGTAAGTCTGCTGAAACTGCATCGTCGGCTGAACCAACCCCGTTTGTGGATACCCTCCTGGTCTCTCCATCTCCAGCTCAAGTGCCACAGTTGCCTGGCATGCACCATCAAGATCAGCAACACGACTCGCGATCAAGGGTAATTTCAACTCTGGCCTCAACCCTCGCAAGAATTGCTGAGTCTACAACGCCTCATTACCAAGCACATGGGGCACATACTGACCCAATTCCATAAATTTATTCCGATATTGAAGTACAGTCATATCGCCCTGAAGTAATTCCATGAACTGGTACATCTTCGCCATTTGCAAACAGGCAGGAGTATAGGCACGCTCGAAAGCTGCCACAAACTCTGCCCAAGTGATCTGTCGAAGGGGCCTAGAATGAAATGCAATCTTCCACTCGACTTTCCACCACGTAATGGTTGTACCTATGAGTTGAAATGCTGCAAGCATCACTTTCTCATCCTCCGCGCACTCCATTGATAGGAACACGCGCTCAATCGCATCCAGCCACTGCCTCGCTACCTCTGGATCTGGCTGTCCGTCGAAAGCTGGCGGATTGAATAGAAGAAATTCTTTCAAAGCCTTGCCTCGACTACCAGGCGCTTCAACTTGAGGAGCAACGACTGGCGCTGGAGGAGGAACTACAGGAATAGCAGGAACAACAGGAGCTGCAGGAGGCGGTGCAGAGCCACTCTCTTCTCTAGGCGCACGCCTAGGAACTCGAGCAGGTCTTCATCGACGAGGCGGCATCTTGCAACTGCCGAACACATGAAACAACGGCAAATCTGTCAATCATACGGAAAACATCCTAAGCCAGCAAAAGACAACATGAAGGGACCAGCTCTGGACAAGTGCAATTTCCAATTCCTTATACAAATCCTCAACTCCGCTCTGATACCAACTGTGACGACCCAGAGCACTGGATACGGATATACCGATAACATCGATACACCGATACCAGGAACTGGGGAAGCCACCCAAGAGGCTGATGAGGCCCCTGAAGGGTTAGTGAAGTTTGTCGAGGGGATGCATAACGAATTGCAATCACAAGCGCGCATATTAGAATTAATTTAACAGAAGTGTGGAAGCAATTTAAAATAAACAAGTGCTAAATATATATACTAGTCCAGAGGCACAAAAGTGCTAGTCCAAAAGTACAACTACTCGGGGCATACCCCAGCAAAAGTACAAAAGAGGGCCAAAAAGGTGACCTGACAACAGCTGGCTGCTAAGAACGGTCCCCAAGCGCACGGGAAAAACCGGGAGACGACGGGTGCGACTCACCTGAAAAGAGAAGGGTGAGTCACAGCCAGACTCAGTAGGGGTCACGCGGATCCCTACCTCGCACTAAACAAGCATACATGCAAAAATAAAGGTAATTAGAGCATGCATTTAATTAAATAACAGGCAATGGCATGAATAACTAATCACAATAAAGCTGTAAAATCTAACTAAACAGATATAACAGCTAATACATGCCAAAAAAATGAGTAAGTCTAAACGACTGAAACTAACTCTACCAGTAGAATATGCCTCAACTAATCAAGCCACAGGCAATAGGACAACCACTGGGAACAGAAACCAGATGCGTCCACTGACGGCTTACACTGTGTCTCAAGCACTCGCAGTCAGTACACGACAAGCTGAGCGCGTAAACAGTACTAAACCAAGTGACCAGTCAGAGTGACACTCGTCAGTGTCAGTCCACAGCCTCTAACCACATGTGCACACACTGACTCTCGCCTGAGCCAGCCCTCTAGCTAGTTTTTCCCCTCGGTAGGACGCTACCGTTAGCGGGGAGCCCACGGTACTAGCTTAAAAACCGTGTGATGGGAACACCCCTCCGCCATCCCCCGGCGGGTCGGTACTCAAAGACCTTAGGGCTACAACAGTGGTTCCATCGCAAGGAAAGTAAAGCTATTTTATTGGGATGTAAAAACATGCCATTACTTCATAAAATAACTCATACATGGCGTGTAATCATTATTGAACGCATTAAGAATAGGCCGACAGCTTTTTGAAACTAACAGGCGTATGGCAGTCTGCTGCCATCGCGTCAGGGAGTGTTACGGTCAGGGAAGGGCGCGTTACATTGACTGTGACGCGTCCGCCCCTGGCCGTTACAGCCACCCGAAGCTCCAGCTTCAATCGCTCAAACGAAGTGTAACACGCTCCATGAGTCACGTTACGGCGTCCTGACGGTCGGAAAAGGGCGCGTTACATCGACTGTGATGCGTCCTCCCCTGGCCGTTAAAGCCACCCGAGACCGAAATCGACCCACAGTTTTTAAAGCCATTTAAACACGGTGTAACGCGCTCGCGCAAGCGCGTTAGGGCACCCTGACGGCCGCCCGACAGGCCGTCAGGCCAACCGCCAAACCCTGTCAACGGAAATCAACAGAAGTCTAACGGTCGGGAACCTGACCATTACACACACTGTGACGCCCCTCCAAAGGGCCGTTATAGTTCTGTAACGCGTCCCCCATGGACCGTTACGGGTGTGACGGTTCCTGGAAGGACCGTCACACCATCTGGGTTACGGACGGGTTATGTTTGAAAATGGGTTCCCTTCCGGGCGACCGGAATCGCCGGGTAACGACGAAAACCTGTCAAACTTGTCAAACCACACGTCCTAAACAACATAATACCAACAAAAATAACCACATGCAATGCCCACAATGGATTATACATGAAGAACAAAGCTTAACCCCCTAAAAAGGGAAAATAACCATTATGCATGCTACGGGAATCTAATCAAGCAAACAAGCTATAGGAAATGATCCTAACGAGATCAAGATTCCATCCCCCTACCTCGTGCAAGCCAGAATGGTCGATTAACCCGCATGCACCGAAGAGGGTTCACCGAGCCTTCCCGCTCCGTCTCGCTCCCACGAGCCACGAATCACGTCGTAGTGGGTATCAACGCGTTCCTCTCGACGCGAGGAATCCACCGGCACCTTCCACGCCTCGAACCGTCGTCGTTTCGCCTGAATCCCAAGGAGAGGGGAGATGGGCGATCGGACGAGAGAGAGAGGGCGTGAGGGTGAGATCAAGATCGACGAGGGAGAGAGAGAGAGAGAGAGAGAGAGGGTGAGGGATTAAAGGGAAAAAAATAAGATTAATATATATAATATATTCATTATACATAAAAATCTTATTATTTCCATATAAAACCTCAATTGATTCCAATTAAATCCGGGAAAATACCAGAAAAATTCCTAAAAATCCAGGAAAATAGCCGAAAATTCTAGAATGAGTTCTAGATCTGAACCACTAAGGATCCATTAAGGCACGGGCCTCGCAATGTGTAAGGCCTTGGACTGCGAGTCCAGTTGCCAGCCTGGGGCTGGAGGTTTCCCGCTTTTCCCTGGGATGGGGAATCGGCTTGGCGGTTTGTGAGCTACCTTGGGAACTGTGCTTCTGTGCTTTCCGTGTGGGCCGTGTGTGTGGCCTGTGGACTGTGAGTCCAGTTACCCAGCCTGGGGCTGGAGGGTTTCTTAGTTCCCTTTTCGAGTGAATGGTCTTGGCAGTTGTGAACTGCTTCGTGAGACATCGTGCCGAGGTTTCTGACCCTAGGGTTAGGGCAGATTGACGGCGTGGAGCCGTCGGTGCAACGGTCTTGACCCCGAGTCTTGTGACTCAAGGACCGTTAGATTTAGTGAGTCTAGAAGATTGTCCAGAGTCCAGTGGCTCGACGCCACTTGGTTCTTCACGACTTTCGCGCAGGGTGCGTGCGTGTTTCTCATAGTTTCTCCTTGGAGAGTGGTCACACCAGTGACTCCCCACTAGTCATAGCCTTCTGACATGCGAGTGATCCCACCAGGGAGTGGTGGCGAGACTACCCCAGAGAGATGGTTTTTAGGCTGGTTACCGTCGGGTCCCACATCTTGACGCCAGAGTCCGACTGAGGGGAAATCAGTCAGAGGGCCAGACCTAGGACGCATGGTCTGTGTGTGGACACGTGGTTGGAGGAAGTTAGACCCGCGCTGACGAGCGCGACCCCAGCTAGTTCTTGTTCTGTGGTTACTAGTGCGAGTCCCCGTTTCGCCAGGGTGCGATGAGGGGGACACCTGAGGCGCGGTCTAAGATGCCAGGGGGCGCATCCGGCCTTGCTTCTGGTGGGCAGTGTAGGTGCCGGAAGATGGCGGTGTCGCGTCCGCGTATGGGAAGAGCGTTAGACCTCCCGAACTTGTGTTGTTGCTACCTACAGTGCACATGTTAGAAACAAAGAAATGATGCGATCACCAGAGGTGTTTACCTGAACCTCACAGTGGTTATGATCGTGGATGTCTTAGGAGTAGGGAGATAGTTAGTTCTTCTGTCCTCGCTCTCGACTGGCCATGAGTAAGGAGCCCTGCGAGTTGATGAGGAAGTCCCTGCAAATTAACCAGCAAACAAAGAAACCATTAGACTGTGGAAGTGTAGAATATGCTCAAAAGAGAAGAAAATATGCAATTGGGGGTCAATCGTACCGGGAAGGGGGGCGGAAAGGGGGATGGCCGAGACTTTCGACCATCCACCTTCCCTATGTTTTGGGTTGAAAAATCTCTTTAAAATAGGATCTAGGCAAGGCTAATATGCATGCAATGCGATAGAATGAAGTAAAAGGCAGCAAGATAAGGAATAGAGGAAGAAAGACGGGGTTTTACCATCAACCAACAGAGAGCGGCCACATGTGTGGCCGCTCAGAAGGGGTGGGCGGCCATGTCGATGGCTGCCCCCTGCAAACTATGCTCTCCTGTGGTGGAGCTCTCCAACTTCGGGTTCTGTTGCTAGGGGAAGGTCTGGGAAGGCTCCCTCGTGCTCACAGCTCTCTCTCTGGGCCGTGAACTCCCAGAACCTCCTCCCCCTCTCGAAAATGTTCCTCACCCGTCCGTGAGAAAAATCATCAACCCCCCCCGTGAGATGGTTTCGAACGGAGGTTTTGTATGTGGGGGATTTCCCTCCAAAAATCATTCGAAAAATAGAGTGCGTGTGAGGCTTCGTGGGTCTTGAATCCCCCGGAGTGGGAGCAGTTGCGGAGGACGTGCCCGGAGTGGGCGGATCGTGGGTTTGACAGGCAGTTGACAGGAGGCGGCCAAGGTTCTGGCCGCCCAAGGAGCTGGGCGGCCAGGTCGATGGCCTTCTTGTGGGTGAGGGCGGCCAGTAGTCTGGCCACCTAGGATGGTGGGTGGCCAGGTATTTGGCCGCCTAAGGATGTGGGCGGCCAACTCTCTGGCCGCCCTGGAATGGGCTGGGCGACCAGGTGTCTGGCCGCCCTGGGTTGTGGGCGGCCAAGACCTTGGCGGCCCAGGGATCAGGGCACGGAATGGATAGAATCATATATAGCACCTCAAAAAACTTTGCCTCGGGGGCTCACGCCCCCGAACCCCCAACCTTACAGCAAGGGGGGGGGGGGGCGCTGCCCGTCTGTAACCCTCGCCAACTTACCGCGAAGTTGGATCCGCGAAGAAACAGCGTGGAGCCTACCTAAACAAGGATGAGACTCCACACAACCAATCAACCAAGAAGAAAGGGTATCACTTCTATGATGGCTAGACAAGAGTCCGCAGGATGTCCAAAATTAGGCATCTACAAATGTCCCTCCGGAACGCCCGTTTTGCAGGGGAGTCCGGCAGACTGATAAATGGGTGTTTCGATAAAGAAACAAGCCTAATAAGGACATCCCGCTCAAGGAGATTCTCGAGCTGAGATTGAGCTTCGCACAAGAATGGACAAGAATAATGGGACCAGGAGGTCATTCAAAAGGGGAGGAAGGTAGGAAAAGTAATCTAAGAGGGCTTGTATCTACAGTCCAGTGGGACCCCCTAGCCTGGCTCAGTGGGACTTAAGGGGACGAATGCAATCCAGGCTCAAGGAGATACAAGACACTTAAAACAGGAGTAAGTAACAAAATCAGGATAAGGGAAAAATGACCTTCAGATATCAGAATACTCATGACGATCGCATGCAAAGCACACTCTCGACTTGTCGAATCAGAGTGGAATAAGGTAGACAACAAAAAAGTGATGGATTTGAAGAACTTGGATGATTGACAAAAGAGGGATATAGTCCAGGGTAGGCCAAGGGCAGACCCTTCTCTCGACCCTTGTCTCCTTCTTGCTGCATGAATGCCATGCTTTTTCTAAGTGCATTTTTTTTTTGTATGATCGATGCTGGGACTAAAAGTGACCTATATGATGCATGCTGGGTTCAAAAGGGAAAAACTTGTCTAATGCATATCCAGAGGTAGTATTGTCTGGCTCCGGGAAAGACATCAGTCGAGAGTCCGACGAGTCCGTCATCTCGAGGTCCATCATGAAACCAAACGGCCATCGAATAACTTAGGGAACATAAACCCCTCATTGTTTTTGTTAGAGAGGAACTCAGAGTTTATGTGCTCGAAGTTATTAGCCTTCGGGCTCTATATAATATAGTATATATAAGTAGGAGAAGGCGATGAGGAGCGAATCCCGATGCAATATGACCTGCAGCTGCATAAACACACATTAGTGAAGTTCACAAATAAATAAGCATTTAAAGAGGAAGCATTCACTAAGGTAAATGGGAATAGGAAAGCAAGCATCGTCATTCGGCCTTACAGCAAGACTAATGGACATAATGAATTCTGTGGGGATGGTCACTAGGGCATAAGCACGTCCCGGAGGTGATCATTCTCGATGATAGGGGAGCCTATGCTAACTTTCACCTAGCACATCAATTAACTCCATCAAGGTGTCTGGTTGGGGGAAGACATACCAAAAGGATGATTCAAGTTCCATAGCCGAAGTCTGTTCTGGACCCGCTGACGTAGGTAGGACGTTTGTCCGATCAGGGGGATATGGAGTAGAAAGAGTAAGGGAAAAGGTATTTGTAATGCAACCAAGCATCTACTGAAAAATCAAGTGATATGAGGTTGTCATTTGCTTAGGAATCAAGTTGAAGCACCGAGCTGGCGGAGTTTAATTGCCATTAAGATTCATGGAAAGCAAAGGAACGAGGAATGCTCTTCTTCCCGACAAGGACAGCCAGGGACTTGGCTAACTCGGATGGGCAGATGTGCGTGAAGTTTGCCCCTAGTTTGTGGGTGTTGGTAACAGTGCAAGTATAAATCCCCTGGTGGGATGGAATGAAGAAAGAGGAGTAGCCTTTGGGGTTCGTAGTTGTGGGGTAGTGATGAGGGAAATGAGGTAGTGTGGTAGTGTATGTGAGTGCATCAAGGTATTGGGGAGATGCCCCTCCATTTTTTGGGATTTTTTTTGAATATTTAGATTTTTATGAGATTTTCACATATTTCAATTTTTTTTGTTGGAATTAAATATTTTGACTTTTTTATGGATTTTTGACATGTTTTTAAATTTTTTGGCCAACGTTTGGCAACTGCCCATGAGACATCACAACAATGAAGTAATGATATGCTCTTTCTATAACCTCCCAGGTATCCTGAGCGCGCATCTAGGTTGATTTGGGCCTCTAGACTCCTCGAATGATGGTCTCGCCGGTTAAGACTTATCCTGATGACAATGTCGTCATGCCAAGTTTAGGCTCCCAGTTGTTTTCGACCGTGAAGATACAACCAAAAAGTGTTTGAGGTAAATGATTTGTCCGACCCAGGTCTATTTCCTCACAACTCTAGACGATATGTGATGGAACACCTTGGAACCCTAACGGCCAACTGCGCGACGCTGACCCAGAATCAGACGCCATCGCATCGATAGGTGACGTGCATGCATTGACCTAAGCCCGAGGTTGATGAAAGAAGACATTAAAGGTGAATGAGAACATTGACATACCAGAAACATGGAGATTTCTTTGTAGCAGAGGCTTTTGTTCTTTTGGGGTAGACAATCATATAGTGTGTTTTGGAAAAATGGCTATAAGCCGTCAACAGAGTTATATCCTTCGCAGTTTCCATCGGATTTTGTGTCCTCAAAAGGAAAAAGTGTTAGTGTTGGTGTGCTACAGGATAATTTTAGGTTGGGTAGGCCCAATAGTTGTACAATCTTGTTCATTATTAATAAAGTGGTATTTGAGCGTAAATATGTGATTATGTATTACTTTACGATGTCCCTAGGATATGTGGTTTTAAAGTCAGCTCGAGATGTGATCTCGAACATGAGACCGACTTTACATGGACGCATACCTTAAACTGTTCCTGGTTAGAGGGTAATCACTCGGGGACTTTGATTACCTATTAAACCAGTACACATGATGTGTTATGGACCAGTCTCATGGTCTCTGGTGCGGGGCACGAACACGTATGTGTAGGTGTATGTCCTTGGAGGATGTACACTAAACTGATCCGCCATTAGATTTTCAGATGGTTGATTATACCTAATGTCAACTGAAGATCCAACGGTCTCAGTAGCATCGTTGGTCCTTTGACCTGAGACATTGATCGGATCTTACACGAGGACTGGAATGGTTTAATTACTTGGCTAAGTGACTTTAACCGTAAGTCATGAGTTGCCGAGTCATTAACCACTCCAGGATACGTGTGAAGATCATCAATGGTCAAAAGGGGATCGCTCACTGTCGGGTATATATCAGACAGTTAATGGGTCATGACATTGACGTCCGTTAAATCCCTGGCCAGGGTCGTGTGAGTTCGTTTAGAATGGACGTCATACACTTTAGGAGGTCATGGTCAAATGGCATGATCATGAGGTTTGACAGAAACCATACCCTCGATCGTACCAGACTCATAGAAGGAGCGAGGATTATATCGATGCGGTAATTGTAGACTTATAGGTACCAGACATGCTGGTTTAAACCCGGCGTCCTCTAGGATCACGCGGATTTGTTTGACCCAACGTGATCAAAGGTTCGGAATAAATTAAACTATTATTCGACTCTAGTAGAAGCGAATAATAAGTTTAATTTACTTCTAATTGGGAATTAGAAGTTAATGGGCCTTAAACTAGAGTGACTATGGGCCTAGAGGATCACACACAATAGATTCTTGGGCGACGGATTATTATTGTACAAATGTATATATTAATTCCTTTTAATTCCTTTTAGAAAGGCATATAAAAGGGGCTTAATATATATGTACAATAATGGGAATGATATATATACAATTTCGATCCTTATGGGTTTTTTTAGAAATGGCCAAATCCTTTATATAGACATGTTACGAGAGCTTCTTCTCTCTTGGCTAATCAAACATTAAAGTTTAAGAGAGGAGGATTAGCTCCTCCCCCCTTCCGCTTTCTTGCTCTCTCTCTCTCTCCAGAAGGTGAAAGGGTCGGGGAAGGTTGTGCCGGGGGTGCCGTCACTGTGTAAGGATCCTTGTGGATCAGCTCTAGAGGCCGTGCATCTGTGCCGCTCGGTATTCTGCATCGGACTTTGCGAACAGCGTCGTTCCGCGTAAGGTATAAATACGCAACCCGTAGTTAGGGGTTGGGGTGATTAAAACGTCGATCAGAACATGGATCTGGGATTCCATGCAGCCGGGTTAGGGCAAATAAATTTTTGTTATCCGTTGCGTTATCCGATGGTGCTGTGTGGAACCTTACAGTGGTATCAGAGCCAGATTCGCGCTCTGGTCGGTGTTTTATCGCCGTATAGAACCATGTTTGTAGGGGAATTAAAATCTTCAATTGTTATTTGAAGATAGGGGTGCTGGGCATTTCTGTTCTTCCTGGATGTTGGGCATCTGCAGCAAATTTTTTTGTAAAAAAAAATTAAAAATTGGTCCGTTGGGCGCACTGCGCCCGAGCGGCGCAGTGCGCCCGCTCGCGTGCATCACCCACGCGGCGCACGCAGGCACGCGGGCGCGCCGCGTGGCGGGTGCCCGCGTGCGGCGCCACCAGGCGACGCCGCGCCGGATGGCGAGCGCGCGAGCCCGCTACGCGGGGGGTGCCGCAGGCGGCGCTCGCGCGCGGGACGCGGAAGCGTCCGCCCACGCGTCCCGCGTGGGCGGACACCCCCACAGGGGCGTTGACCGATTTTTTTATTATTTAAAAAATGCATTAATTAATTTATGTGTACTAATATATTTATATATTTGATATATATATATGTGCACAGTAAATTAATCCAATTTTTTTATCTCAAATAATGATTGTGTTATCTCAATAGTAAATGTCGAATGTTAAATTTTATTTAACTCTTTTGAATTTACTGAGGTAATTACTATTTACCTTGAGATAGATTGGTAATAATTGAAGTCACATCAGTAAAATTCAATTCTCAAATTTTTAATTATTAGATAATTAGTAAATTCAGAATCTGAATTTCATTGAAGTTAAATGTTATAAAATTCAAATATTTGAATTTTTAATTATTAGATAATTTTTAAATTCAAATTTTAAATTTTAGAATATTGATAATTGAGGATAATTATATTATTTAAATTTACTTTAAAATAAAATTATTGGATAATTAGTTTGAATTTAAATTTAAATGATTGTCATGTTTAAATTTTCATTTTAAATTTAATTATTAGATAATTAAATTTAAATTTAAATAATTATCTTAATTATCTGACTTATTTGAATCAGATTCAAATATGCATGCCCCTGTTATAAATGATGGTTCTTTACGTAATATGCTTTATTTACCTTGCATTGGCTTGCTTATATGTTTAATTTTAGTTAATCATGCTTCGATTTTTAAAATTAAACAAAGTTAACATATTTTTATTTGCATATCCTATTTTTAAATCTAAAAGTAAGCATTATTTTCAGAAAATAACTCTTGATTGATTTTGAATGAATGGGTTGGCAAGTGATCATGGACTTGGTTAATGTAATTAATTGGGGTCTGCGAACCTCATTTCTCTCTTTGTTAAAATTCAATGTACTTCTATCTCCCTTTACAGTTGTACTCGCCCTAAGGGCTGCTGGAATTTGAGTCACATGTAATTTAAATTTTTCCGGCCTGCGTGCCGTGTAAAAGTTGTAATTAATGCAGCGTTGGAGTTTGAAAGCGCGGAGCACACCTGACGAGGACGATCCAGCTGCTTCGAAAGCGGGCCGGATGTCTTAGTTACATTAGGGTTAAAGTCCATGATCACTTGCGATTTAATTTCTGCATTGGATGCATTTATTTTGTGCAAACTAGTAGGTACGGTAAATATATTAGATATATTTATATTACCACCTAGGGTTAGATCAAGATAAAATCAAATGCCCTCACGATTAAATTTTAGATCTGGTAAGCGTGGCTCTAGGAGTCGTCGTGGCCCTCCATCATTATAGAGTGAATGAACGTCTTCATTTCATGGATTTGTTGTACTTTCCACAAGGTCCATGAGTTTGGGGGCGGGATACAACTCCAAGGCTCAACCTCAATGGGGTGAGGAATTGAACTCGGCCTTTTTGTGCTTTCCACAAGGGTCGGGTCATGAACTCATTGCTATGTAGTAACGATGGTTAGATCTAACCGAGAATATCCTTTGTTGTGCTTTCTACAAGGGGACGATTACTCGGGGGTCGAATATCGGATATTGCATTAGATGCAAGTGCCTGTTGACTGCCCTTGAGATGGTGTATGACTTGTTGTACTTTCCACAAGGTCGTGCATCAGTCTCGTTGGGATTCCGACCCACTAGGTTGATCTCGTTGATCTCCCGTTCTATATACTGAGGGTTATATAGTTCGATCGAAAAATAGTGGGACTAACTAAGATAGAAAATCACATCTAAGTTAGAATTTGAACACATGCTAAGTTATCTTTTATTTCTTATCCAGATTACAATGTCGTCGTCCAACCCCCTCCGCAGCATCTTGGATGCCAACAGACTGATTGGACCGAACTACTCGGATTGGCTGCGTAAGCTATAAATAGTCCTCACTGCCGAAAAAATAGCCTACGTGTTGGACACGATTCATTCTGAGCCAGCTCCTGATGCCGACGAGGGCGAGTTACTGACTTATGCCAAATGGTTTGAAGACTCTTCCCTTGCCCAATGTTACATGTTGGCCTCTATGGCTCCCGAGCTGCAGAAGTATACTTCTTAATCTACGCCAGCTCTTCGGGGAGCAGGGTAGGATTGAGAGGTATGACATCTCCAAAAGACTTTTCAGGACACGGATGTCAGAGGGTGCTTCATTACAGACTCATGTACTGAAAATGATGGAGTGGATAGAGAGACTGAATGCACTGGGGTTCAAGTTGGATCTTGAACTGTGCATTGATCTTATACTCCAGTCATTGCCCGATTCCTTTTCTTCCTTCATCATAAACTTTAATATGAATAGAATTGAAGTAATTCTCCCGGAGCTGCTCAACATGTTAAAGAGTGCTGAAGGAACTATGCAGAAAGATAAACCATCTTCTTCTGTAATGATTATTGGCCGGACCAACAAGAAAAGGAAGGTCACCCAGTTATCCACCAAAGGTGACAAAGGGAAGGGAAAGAAGAAGGCCGTGGGTAAGCAACTCGCTAAAGTTGACAAAGGGAAGGGCAAGAAGAATGAAAAAGAAGATAAGTGTTTTTGATGCGGGGAAACATGGCATTGGAAAAGGAATTACAAGGCAATTCTAAATGAAGGTATTTTTGTCATAGACCTTAATTTGTCATATATGGAATCCACATCATGGGTATTAGATATTGGATATGCATCTCATATCTGCAACTCTGTGCAGGTGCTGGCAAATAGAAGGCGGCTGGGTAAAAAGGAGCTTGAACTGAGGATGGGCAATGGAGCTTTAGTTTCTGCCAAAGCTGTCGGGACTATACGCCTCAGTTTACCTTCAGGAGTCATTATGGAGCTCAATGACTGTTATTATGTTCCTAATATTATTAAGAACATTATTTCAATCTCTGGTTTGTATAACATTTGATATACATTGGCTTTTAATAGCACTGGGTGCTCTATAATGAATAATGGTTTGGTTATAGCCAATGGTTCATTAGTCAATGGTCTTTATGTATTAGATACACGTTCTAATGTTATGCAAGTTTCCAATGCTGATGAAGTGAATTCTGCATATCTATGGCATTGCAGGCTTGGTCATGTAGGTGAGAAAAGAGTCTCTCACCTACACTCAAATGGGTATTTGAATACATTCGAATACAAACCATTTGATACTTGTGAGTCGTGTCTCATGGGGAAGATGATCAAGGCACCCTTTAGTGGACATGGTGAGAGGGTTGTTGACCTTCTCGAGCTCATACACTCGGATGTGTGTGGACCCATGTCCATGGAGTTAAAATGGGGTCACCTCTATTTCATTTCTTTTATTGATGACTTCTCGAGATATGACTATGTGTATTTAATGAGACATAAATCACAAGCCTTTGAGAAGTTTAAGGAATATAAGAATGAAGTAGAGAAACAGACTGGCAAAAGTATTAAGGCTCTTCGATCGGATCGAGGAGGTGAATACCTTAGCCATGAATTCACTTCTTATATTAAAGACAATGGAATAGTTTCTCAGTGGACTCCACCGTATACACCACAGCATAATGGTGTATCCGAAAGGAGAAACATGACCTTGTTAGACATGGTCCGATCCATGATGTCTATGTCAGGACTACCATTGTCTCTAGGGCTATGCATTAGAGACTGCGGCTTATTTATTGAATAGGATCTCAAGTAAATCTGTTCCTTCTATACCATATTAGATATGGAAGGGTAGGAAACTAAATTTTAATCACATTAAAATTTGGGGGTGTCCTGCTCATGTAAAGAAGAACGATATTGATAAGCTTGAGTCGAGAACCGATAAGTGTATGTTTGTGGTATATCCAAAGGAGACATTTAGATATTACTTCTATCACCCTTCTGAGCAAAGGGTCTTAGTGGCTAAGAGAGTTATATTTCTAGAAAGAGAATATCTTCTCCAGAAAAATAGTGGGAGCCAGATAGAACTGGACGAGGTCCAAGAGCCACAACCCGCAGACACAGACTAATTAGATGAGACTGTATCGGTTGATCCTATTCAGAGTGAAACACAGACACTGCGGAGATCTGGTAGACTACCGAGAGAACCTGAGATATATGTTGGACATGTCTCAGAGGGGTCCTCTAAGGTATGTATCGATGAGGATGATGATCCTCAATCATACTAGGATGTAATCCGTAGTGCGGACTCCGAGAAAAGGTAAGAGGTAATGGATTTAGAGATCTAGTCCATGTACACCAACAAAGTTTGAAACTTAGTTGATGTACCCGAAGGGAAAGTCCCTATCAATTGTAAATAGAATTTTAAAAGAAAAATCGGTGCAGATGGACAGATTGATACATACAAGGCTAGACTAGTGGCGAAATGATATCGTCAAAGGCAAGGCATTGACTATGATGAGACTTTTTCGCCGGTAGCCATGGTTAAGTCAATCAGAATCCTCCTTGCCATTGCTGCATACCTAGATTATGAGATCTGGCAAATGGATGTGAAGATACCTTTTCTAAATGGAAATCTATCAAAAGAGGTGTACATGGTACACCCTGAATGATTCACCTCCAAGCTACATCCTAATAAGGTATGCAAACTTCAAAGATCCATTTATGGATTAAAGCAGGCATCTAGAAGCTGGAACTTAAGATTTGATGAGGCTGTCAAATCTTTCAACTTCATTCGGAATGAAGATGAACCTTGTATTTACAAGAATGTCAGTGGGAGCTCTGTGACCTTCTTGTTCCTTTATGTTGATGACATCTTACTCATTGGGAATGATGTAGAGATGTTGACATCAACTAAGTCTTGGTTATCCAAGACCTTCTCCATGAAGGATTTGGGAGAAGCATCCTATGTGCTGGGCATAAGGATCTATCGAGATAGATCTAAAAGGATGCTAGGATTATCTCAATCTATGTACATAGACACTATCCTCAATAGGTTTAGGATGGAAACTTCCAAGAGAGGTCTCATTCCTATGAGACATGGAATTTGCCTATCAAAGGAATGAGTCCTAAAATTTCTGAGGAGGTGGCACACATGAATAAGGTACCCTATGCTTCGGCGATAGGGTCAATCATGTATGCAATGCTATGTACACGGCCTGATGTTGCCAATGCTTTGAGCATTGTCAGTAGATATCAGGTAAATCCAGGCGAAGAGCACTAGAAGGTAGTAAAAGGTATCCTTAAGTACTTGCGAAGGGCTAAGGATCTTTTTCTGCTTTTATAGAGGAGAGGACCTACAACTTAGATCTTACACAGACTCTAGTTTCCAGTCAGATCCAGATGACTGCAAATCCATGTCTGGGTTTGTATTCATGTTGAATGGAGGGGCAGTCAGTTGGAGAAGCTCCAAGTAAGATACGACTGCAGACTCGACGATGGAGGTAGAATATATTGCTGCAGCTGAAGCTGCTAAGGAAGCCGTATGGATGAAGAAAGTTATCTTGGAACTTGGCGCAGTTCCCGAGATATCAGCTCCCATCCCATTATTTTATGATAATAATGGGGCCATCGCCCAGTCGAAGGAACCGAGATCTCACCAAAGGTCGAAGCATATTCTCAGGCGCTTCCACCTTATTCGGGAGATTGTTGATCGTGGAGATGTGGCGGTAGAGCGTGTACCGTCAGAAGACAACATAGCAGATCCACTGACTAAGCCTTTGACACATACTGTATTTGAGCGCCATCGGGATAAGATGGGCCTCAAAATTATGGACAATTGACTTTAGTTCAAGTGGGAGATTGTTAGTGTTGGTGTGCTACAGGCCAATTTCAGGTCGGGTTGGCCCAATAGTTGTACAATCGTGTTCATTATTAATAAAGTGGTATTTGAGCATAAATATGCGATTGTGTATTACTTTACGATGTCCCTAGGATATGTGGTTGTAAAGTCAGCTCGAGATGGGATCTCGAACATGAGACTGACTTTACATGGACGCATACCTTAAACTGTTCCTGGTTGGAGGGTAATCACTCGGGGACTTTGATTACCTATTAAACCAGTACACATGATGTGTTATGGACCAGTCTCATGGTCTCTGGTGCGTGGCACAAACATGTATGTGTAGGTGTATGTCCCTGGAGGATGTACACTGAACTGATCTGCCATTGGATCTTCAGATGGTTGATTATACCTAATGTCAACTGAAGATCCAACGATCTCAGTAGCATCGTTGGTCCTTTGACCTGAGACATTGATCGGATCTTACACGAGGACTGGAATGGTTTAATTACTTGGCTAAGTGACTTTAACCGTAAGTCATGAGTTGCCGAGTCATTAACAACTCTAGGATATGTGTGAAGATCATCAATGGTCAAAAGGAGATCGCTCACTATCGGGTATATATCAGACAGTTAATGGGTCATGACATTGACGCTCCGTTAAATCCTTGGCCAGGGTCATGTGAGTTCGTTTAGAACGGACGTCATACACTTTAGGAGGTCATGGTCAAATGGCACGATCATGGGGTTTGACAGAAACCATATCCTCGATCGTACCAGACTCATAGAAGGAGCGAGGGATTATATCGATGCGGTAATTGTAGACTTATAGGTACCAGATAGACTGGTTTAAACCCGACGTCCTCTAGGACCACGCGAATTTTCTTGACCCAACGTGATCAAAGGTTCGGAATAAATTAAACTATTATTCGGCTCTAGTAGAAGCGAATAATAAGTTTAATTTACTTCTAATTGGGAATTAGAAGTTAATGGGCCTTAAACTAGAGTGACTATGGGCCTAGAGGATCACACACAATGGATTCTTGGGTGACGGATTATTATTGTACAAATGTATATATTAATTCCTTTGAATACCTTTTGGAAAGGAGTATAAAAAGGACTTAATATATATATATATTAATAGAAAGGTCATATATACATTTTTGGTCCTTTTAAACTCTTATAGAAAAAGGCCAAATTCTATATATATGAATGCTACGAGAATCACTTCCTCCTCTTGACTAAGCAAGCACATAAGCAAGGGAATGAGTGATTAACTCCTCCCCCCTCTCTCTCTCTTGCTCTCTCTCTCTATGGAAGCTCTCTCTCTAGAAAGGGATGCTAAGGAAAGATCGGGGCTGGGAGATACCATCGCTGCGCAAGGATCCGTATGGATCTGCTCTAGAGGCCGTACTTCTGTGCGGTTCGGTGTCCGTGAGATTCTGTATCGGACTTAGCGGACAGCGTCGTTCCGCGCAAGGTGAAATACGTAACCCGTAATTAGGGGTTGGGGCGATTAAAACGTCGATCAGAGCATGGATCTGGGATTCCATGAAGCTGGGTTCGGATAAATTATTTTTTGTTATCCGATGCATTATCCGATGATGTTTTGTGGAACCTTATATTTCTCACCCACTTGTAGTTAACTAAGATAACGACTCGATCACGGCAGGGACACAATGACTTATTCTTAAAGATTTTGATGTATTATGATAAATGTAAAGGTTTAGAAATCATTTTGAAAGATTTTAAGGATATAGAGATGATTTTCCCAATGTGAAAAGTGTGTGATTAATTGGAGGTTGTTTAAAAAAATCATAAATTTATTACACTGATCTCAGGGTTTGACAAATCGGTGCGTTATCAACTAGTGATCAGTACGATATGTGGCGCAACTGATGTACTACCATATATTTTAAATATTAAATATTTTATTTTACATTAAAGACATTTTATAGGTGGTTGGATCAGGGTTTGCCGTCCCGGTGCGACCCGCCCTGACTCGCACTACCCGACCCGACCCAGGCGGGCGGCGGGACGCCCGGGTCGTGAGTCGTGACCGGGACGCTTCAATATTTTAACATTATATTATATTATAATATATATAATATCTTTTCCTATTTTATTCTATTATTATTTATATAGTATATATATATATAATCTTTTTTTATTTTAACACAGAGCGAGATGGACCGAGACAGAGCGGATCGGGACCGACCCGACCCGTCTCAGACTGTGACCGAGACGGACGGATCAATCGAGATGACAAACCCTAGGTTGAATTAGAGATCTTGTCGTGTGAGGGTGCTGGCGCTGTTCCGGAAGGATGAGTGCTGGGTGGGCGATCCGAAAAATATCCGAAAATTCGGGGCATTACAGTGCTGTAACGACCCGAGAGTCCAGTCCAACAGAAAGAACAGTCTAAAGCAGTAAAGCGTACCACATGCCAAGTGAACACTCGACCCACGAGACCATTGGTTCAAAA
Organism: Amorphophallus konjac; assembly: GCA_022559845.1. NCBI lineage: Eukaryota > Viridiplantae > Streptophyta > Magnoliopsida > Alismatales > Araceae > Amorphophallus > Amorphophallus konjac. The sequence continues at coordinate 373,429,460 of CM040126.1, read as the reverse complement.
TACACGAGTTACATATTTTTTAGCTTTTTTTAATGATAGAATATCGAAAAACTCTGCAAATCATTGGGTGTTAGTGAGATTCGAACTCAAGTAACTATGTGAAGAGACCGGAAAACACCTAACCAACTAACTGAACTACAAAACATTTTAAAATTATTTTACATATAATATATATATATATATATAAGTTATTCGTTCACATATCATAACGGTGAAAGACCGATCAATCAGTAAAATCTCATAAGGATACATATCCAGCTATTTATTTTGTGCGGACAATTCTGTACTCCTCACAAAACCAAGGGTGAGATGTAATTTCGCACGCGACTCTCGAAGTGGGGACCGCTCAAGCATCCTGCAAGAAGTAATGTAATGGCAGCCACTACACTAAATTTCTCATCCCTACGCCTTGGTACAATGCGCTTAATAGATGGAGTATACGTGGCTTTTCTATATTGGTTAGCCTCATCGCGGCACAGCATTGATAACAAGCTGCTCAAGTCCACTTTATTCTCTCCGTTTAGAGGCCGAGAACTGTGTCGCTGACTCGCTGTCTGTCACTGCCTATTAGCTCCGCTGGCCCGGCGCCGGGAGACTGTAAGAGGGCACCTCGGCAGGAGCAGAGCTGGGAAGACTGGGATAAAAATCGCGTCTTCGTCTGATGGGTAAGGTTTAATCGTCCAAGTTCTGTAGCGGGTCGCTGAGGAATTCTTGGTTGGGGCCCCCGATGGAGAGCTCTGGAGCTGCTCCGGAGCCAGCAGCCGTGGCGGCCGCCGGGTTCGGCGACCGGGAGGTGGGTTTCCTCTTGTTGCTCTAAGAGGCGCCTTCTGTTTCTTCTTTCCCTTTTTTACTCATTTTTGTGGTTATTGATGATCGTCTTTGTTCTGCCGACTTGATCGTGTTCTTCCTAGAAGTTTCCTCTTTTGGCGGGGAGGGGCGGGTGGGTTGTGCGATATTTTCCTGGGTGAATTGAGGTGGGGCGTATTGAGTAGCTGCGGCATTCTAGAAATACTTTGGCTAAACGGTCGGCTCTTTGTTCTCCCGTTGTTCTGAATTTTGATCGAACTCCTAAACCTTGACTTGGTTTCTAAGTGCTGATTAGGAATGATGATTAGAAATATCATATTCACTCTTTCGGTTGTAGTATTTTTCTGTTGTTTGATGAGTTCCTCATGCCTGAAAAGTCTTCCCATGATGCAAACTACATGCTCGTTTCTTAACTTAAATCGTGTACGTACTTGTCTCTGAACATTGATTGATGGACATTGGAAAATTGGTTGATCTTCTCTTCTCTTCTCTCCGTAGGACTCTGGTGTAGATATTTGTCGTAATCTATTGTGGAAAGAAAAGCTTTGCGTCTAATGTTACATATATGCGTGGTTATTTACCGGCTTTGGGCAATTTCCTCTAAAAGGGTAAAATTCTGGAAGGTGTTTACATTTTGAGCTAATCTATTATACATATCTATGTTATTAGGGCAGAATCTCAATGCAATTAGCAGAATAGGTGCCTACATAGTAGTGCTTCCTGTCTAGGACTGCAAATGGCAGAAATTACTAATGCAACTACTGGACAGATGGCCACACGGAGGTGTAAATTGCCCACTGTTGTGGTAACTTTCATGAGCCCCTGTGCTTATTGGTGTCAAAATGTAAATCATGTAGGTGCAGGATCTTAATTTTGTTTTAGTCCTGTTAGAAGTAATCATATTTAAGGTTTTCTCAGTATTTTTCTTGAGGTTTGTTGGACTGAAGGGTGTCAATGGCTTCACAGGCATCAAGCCATGATCAAAGCATTGGAGCAGAGATTCAACCAGTTTCCCATTCAAGGCGGCCACTGAACTTATCCACATTGCAAATACCTGCAAGGTCTTTGGAAAGTCCATTGCCTACTTCCACGAGAATCATCATTCCTCCTGTGCCCACTCCAACATCTACAAGAGCAAGCTTGCCTCCTAGGCCTCATTCAACAAAAGCAAAGCCAAGTTCAAGAAATCTTCTTCCTCAGCGAAGCTTAAGGATCAAAAGCCAATCACGTGAATGGGAAAAAACCGGTCTTCTTACTTCAGGGGCATCTACTTCAGAAGATTCTCAGGCGAGGACTTCCACTTTGCGGACATTCTCTCTTGCTGGAGTGTTTTCATCTGCGTCAACAAAAAGAACACACTCTTTGCCAGTTACACCAGTTGCAGGTCCTATGTCCGAACAAGAAGGGCATGTGGTTGACCTTTCTATTTTGGATGTAAGTTTGCTATGTTATGTCTGTTTTGGTACTGATGTTGGCTTTCAGTTATCTGGTTTTTGTTGTGTTAGAGTAATATTTCTGTACAAAATGGATTTATATTTTGTAGAGTCACAAACGTTGGATTTGGAATTTACATTAGAAAGTGTATAGTTGATGTTTCAACAAATAATCATATTGGAAGCTCGTCAAAAATATTTTGAGGTAGAAAGTACTAGCAAGATAATAGGGAAGAATGTATAAATGATCTCATGGCCACTTTCCATTTCCCTTTTTGTTCCTGAAACTATCAAAGTTTCATTTGTCCAGGAGAAAAGTCTCATTCAGGCAAATTCCAGTAAGAAATTACATGTAACATTACTTAATAAAGTTATACTTTCTGAAGCAAGGAATGCTGTAGCAGATCTCGACCTTGTCACAGAAGACTGAAGAGAAGAGTGTCAACGAGACCTCTGAGTGATGTTAGAGAGGAATGATGGCCGTAGAAGATGATGATTTTCTACTTCAGAAAAAGCTTTAAATTTTATGTAATTAATCTAACAAAATAACAATAAGAACAATGGAAAAAATGCATTGAAACACGTACAAAAATTAGTTTCTTGAATCTCAATGCCATCTTAGCATGTAGGAGAGCTTCTCCTCTATTGTCGTCCTTATGTCCACCTCAGACGGCACTCTCCTCCTCCTCCTTTATCATGCTCTTCCCACCTACTCTTTTGTCTCCCTCCTATTTTTAATCTCAAAGAGATGTTAAGATTGTCAAGAGATATTGTGAAGAGATCTTGGAGTTATCTGAAGAGATGGTAAACCATGTTCAGAAGGCGATTTAAATGACTTCAAAAGATTATGTAGTTTCTTGTGGTAAATAAGTGAAATAGCTTAGTCTAGAGAACAAGCTTCTATGCAAGACCCCAAGAAGGTACATTTAATCAAGAATTAGATGTGCTTCATAGCCAGAGTGTGCTCAATCATGAAACTCCTATGCCAATAATGTCTACACCCCTGTACATTTAACTTTGGCAAGAACCAGCTTCAACTGTGGTCAACCTTTGATCACAATTGTGGCCTCTTTGTTTTAAATTGTTTGTGCTTAATGTCCAATTCATTTGCTAGAAGTTGATGCGGGACGGACACGCGACCTGGGACTCTAGCTCGCGGACGTCCCTAGCGAGGGAAACGCGGGATCTTGCGCAGTTGAGGAACCGGCGATGAGTCGGGTAGTCGGCACTTTTTCGTGTCCGGATCGGGTCACGAGATGGGTTTCGCTCTCTCTCACAGCGGTGATTTAAATTTGAACGAGTTAGTAACCTATCACTCGCAGCGGCATATACAAATAGATACGAAATCAGCAAATCTGATAAGAGAGAGTGGCGAGTTTACCTCCACGCTATCGGGCGTGGGGAAGACAATCCCGACCAAGACAATAACTCTCGGTACAAACAAGTCAATAATTACAGAAGTGAATTTCTATGCCCACTCCACGTAGGGAGGTAAAGGGCTACAAAGGGGCCCGGGAGGACCGATCTTGGGTTGACGGGCAACAACTTGGACAGCTCCAGTGGTAGCGTGCGCCGGCAACCGTGGGGTCCACGTCCTGGTCGGTTGGCCGAGTGGGCCGGGAATGGTACTGCTGCGACGGTGGCTGGGGGAGGGACGTTCCCTGGGAAGGCGACGTGTTGGTTCGCCTTGTGGAAGGCGAGTCGGCCGGTCGGGCGGTCGGTGCGGCTTGCTGTCCACGGGCTGGTTCTTCTGTTCTACAGTGCGCGACCCGGCGAGAACGGCTGCTGCGATCAGCCCAGACCTCTGATTGACGCGAGACTGGCGCCGTTGGAAAGCTCTTTCAGAGAGCTACGACCATGGCTAGAGAAGGAATTTTTTCTGTCTCTGTAATGGCCTTGGTCGAATTTACAACCTGCTGGTTCACAGAATCAGATCTGGCAGGACAGATTTGGATCTGCCTGAGAATGGGGTTTGACTGGATGGAAAATTTTGGATCTGGAGGCTGGGATTTTTATGGGAGATAGAGGGGGAAGTAAGGAAGACGTCAATATTTTTTGTGGATTTTCTAAATGTGGTTTGACAGGGGAAATGGATTTTTGACTGGACGGGGTTGGATCTGGACTGCACAGGACAGAACAGATTTTGGCCTGAGTTTTAATTTTTCAGAGGGGTAAATGAAATTCTAAATTCGTGAAAAAAATTGTGGAGGTGGGTTTTGGTGGGCAGAACACCCAGTCCAAATTTGAGCTCAATCAGAAATTGGGAAGGGGGCCGAACAAAGGAAGAACAGGGCTGCTGTAACAAAGATATGCATAGAAGGCAGATTGATAGGGGCGGAAAGATAGAATTGGAAAAAATAGCTAACGTGGGTTTTATGGCCAGAATTTTTTTGTGGAGGATGGGGGGGACGTGGGGGACTCACCCTCCAATTTTGGGCACGACCTGAGCTCCTGATGGAGAGCTAAAAATTGAGCTTTGAGGCTCTGTCCTGATGTGGACAGAACTTCGGCGATGGCGGTGGCGGTGCGATGGCGGCACGAACGGAAGGCGGCGGCGGAGCTTCACACCCCGGGAGGAGAGATCACTTAGAATCCACCAAGTGTTGCAGGGAATCCACCCTAGAAACACAGCAAATCCATGCTGCAAGGAGAGGGGAGAGAGAGGGGCGCCCTTGGCCAAGAACAAGCTTGATTTTTTTCTTTTCATTAATTCTTCATTTTTTTCTACAAATGACACTATACACACCCTTAAATAGAGAATGACAAGGGGAGGGGATGGGAATCTCGTGGGAGAGAGGGGAGAGGTGAGGGGGACAAGGGGGGGCCAAGGAAGCTTCCTTCCTTTGAATTTTCAAAGGAAGGAAGTCCAAATTGGTAGGTGGCCTACCTTGGACCAAGAAAGGGGGTGCCCCCTTCTAGAAGCCTACAAGCCACCAAGCCCCTTTCACACTAGCCCATGGGCTTGGCCCATTTAAAAGCCCAATAACTCTAGACCACTATTCTAGCCCATTACAAGACCATAGGCCCATTAGCCTTATTACAATAGTACAACCCCATAATTGTCCATATGTTGTAAATAGGGCCGAACAAGACTTAAAGGCATAAAATGAAGATAAGTTGCTTGACTTGGCGTCCCTGTCCTCCGTCAGCTAAGCGGGCCCCGGCGTATCCTCGGCCACCAATGCGTATTGCGGCGTGTGTCCGCACCAATTCTTCCCGGGTGGGAGGAACTCGACCCCGTCGAGTAAGGGGTGTGGCTGCTCGTGTGGCTCTGGCGGATCTGTCACCAACCTGGTAGCGCGGAGTACGCTCCACTCCAAGTAATCGTCACCTGCTCATCCCGTATATATTCGATATGCGCATGCTGCTGTGGAATGAGGCTAGAGGTGGACACTCCGGGATGGGGTCACTCTCAAAGGAAGGAGACGGCTCAATGACTCACTAAGAATCACCGTTGAATCCCTATATGTGACTAGATCTGACACATAGATAGAGTTGAACCCAAATTCCGGCAAGCCTACAACGTACACACTGGATCCGACTTGCCTCGCACTCGAAGGGACTGACATCGCGAGCTGACACTCGACTGACTGACTCGACACATGCAGACTCTCACTATGCACTCGACAAATATACGTATAGACTCAAATACTCATGCATGCATGGGGGATGAGACTTCCTAGACCTACGACTAGGGACTGACTTTGAATAAAAAATCAAAAGTCCAAACATCACCCATGAACATTATGAATAGAAGCAACTTGACCCAAAATCTAATGTTTCAGGTCTCGGCCCACGCCAATCTCCGTTGGTTTACAAAGATACGTCCTCGGGTTTTGAAGTGTTTGAGGATGAGAAGGTGAAAGATGGGGGAGTCATGCTTGGCATGGGTCACGAGGAAGGTGAAATCAGGATGCCATCTCTCATGAAAGTGGTAAAAGTCAAGCCATACTGCGTCAACATAGGGTGTTGACGGTGGTAAGACAGAAATGGGCGATAGCTCAACATATGGCTCGGGAGAGACCGGCAAACTAGGGACGGCTGACTGCTTAGTGGCCAGCTGGATAGGAGTTGACGGCATATGGGTAACGGAGGTTGCTGGCTCCAAATGGGAATCTATGGATGATGGTGACACCTGATTGGCAGGCAAAGTAGGGTCGACTGACTGAACATGGGTGACAGGTGACACTGGGACCACTGACTGAGTGTCATCTATGGGTGCGACTGTCAAAACGTGGTGAAAGGTGAACTCGCCGGACAAATGTGGAGGATGTAAAGTGCAGGTCCTCCGCTCCGGGTCAAAGGTCGCACTCCTCTCTTCAAGCCAAGGTCGCCCTAATATAATGCATGGTCCTGCTAGCGTACCGATTTTGCACCATGCACCATCGAAGTAAAGATCGGAGCCAATCTTCCTTTGGAACTCGACAAAGGCTAAATCACCCTGGCGGACAATCTCGCCAGTCTGGGAGAGGGACTCAACGATATCCAGGGAAACCCAATTATCCGACTCCATATAAATGAAATCGAGTTCCGATGTGGACCCATTGGGTAGAGTGGCAGTAGAAATGATAGGGTGTCGAAACAACTCAGTCGTCGGCCTAGGGATCGGGTCAACCGGTGGTTGAATGGTAGGGGCAAGACCCAGGGGTCGGGCCATGAAGGCATTGAATTCGGCCACCAAGGATGGCCATTCGGATGCATGGTCTCGGGGAACGGCCATGGGGATGGCGGGTAGTGGACATGCAGACACGGGACAAGACCGACTAACTCTTATTGGACTAGACACGATCCTATACAACGATGCAAGGTTGGAGTACCGACTCGACTACAAATCTAGACTCAACCCATATCCGGTACCTGGCGGAGTTCCGGGATCCGAAGATCCTCTCACGCGAGTGAATCACCTTCCCGATAGGCGTAACCTAACGTTCGGGCAACACCTTTTTATATACCGCATAAAGGTATGCAAATGCAACTTGGACCGACGTAAATGACTCTTTTTTTTGTTTTCAAGCAAAGACTACCCTAGACTCAACCTTCCGCTCTGATACCAATTTGATGTGGGACGGACACGCGACTTGGGACTCTAGCTCGCGGACGTCCCTAGCGAGGGAAACGCGGGATCTTGCGTGGTTGAGGAACCGGCGATGAGTCGGGTAGTCGGCTCTTTTTCGTGCCCGGATCGGGTCACGGGATGGGTTTCGCTCTCTCTCGCAACGGTGATTTAAATTTGAACGAGTTAGTAACCTATCACTCGCAGTGGCATATACAAATAGATACGAAATCAACAAATGCGATAAGAGAGAGTGGTGAGTTTACCTCCACGCTACCGGGCGTGGGGAAGACAATCCCGGCCAAGACAATAACTCCCGATACAAACAAATCAATAATTACAGAAGTGAATTTCTATGTCCACTCCACGCAGGGAGGTAAAGGGCTACAAAGGGGTCCGGGAGGACCGATCTTGGGTTGACGGGCAGCAACTTGGACAGCTCCGGTGGTAGCGTGCGCCGGCAACCGTGGGGTCCACGTCCTGGTCGGTTGGCCGAGTGGGCCGGGAATGGTACCGCTGCGACGGTGGCTGGGGGAGGGACGTTCCCTGGGAAGGCGACGTGCTGGTTCACCTTGTGGAAGGCGAGTCGGCCGGCCGGGCGGTCGGTGCGGCTTGCTGTCCACAGGCTGGTTCTTCTGTTCTGCAGTGCGCGACCCGGAGAGAACGGCTCCTGCGATCAGCCCCGACCTCTGATTGATGCGAGACTGGCGCCGTTGGAAAGCTCTTTCAGAGAGCTACGACCTATGGCCAGAGAAGGAATTTTTTCTGTCTCTGTAATGGCCTTGGTCGAATTTACAACCTGCTGGTTCACAGAATCAGATCTGGCAGGATAGATTTGGATCTGCCTGAGAATGGGGTTTGACGGAGGGAAAATTTCGGATATGGAGGCTGGGATTTTTATGGGAGATAGAGGGGGAAGTAAGGAAGATGCCAATATTTTTTGTGGATTTTCTAAAGGTGGTTTGACAGGGGAAATGAATTTTTGACTGGACAGGGGTTGGATCTGGACTGCACAAGACATAACAGATTTTGGCCTGAGTTTTAATTTTTCAGAGGGGTAAATGAAATTCTAAATTCGTGAAAAAAATTGTGGAGGTGGGTTTTGGTGGGCAGAACACCCAGTCCAAATTTGAGCTCAATCAGAAATTGGGAAGGGGGTCGAACAAAGGAAGAACATGGCTGCTGTAACAAAGATCTGCACAGAAGGCAGATTGATAGGGGCGGAAAGATAGAATTGGAAAAAATAGCTAACGTGGGTTTTATGGCCAGAATTTTTTTGTGGAGGATGGGGGGGACGTGAGGGACTCACCCTCCAATTTTAGGCACGACCTGAGCTCCTGATGGAGAGCTAAAAATCGAGCTTTGAGGCTCTGTCCTGATGTGGACAGAACTCCGGCAATGGCGGTGCGATGGCGGCACAAACGGAAGGCGCCGGCGGAGCTTCACACCCCGAGAGGAGAGATCACTTGGAATCCACCAAGTGTTGCAGGGAATCCACCCTAGAAACATAGCAAATCCATGCTGCAAGGAGAGGGGAGAGAGAGGGGCGCCCTTGGCCAAGAACAAGCTTGATTTTTTTCTTCTCATTAATTCTTCATTTTTTTCTACAAATGACACTATACACACCCTTAAATAGAGAATGGCAAGGGGAGGGGATGGGAATCTCGTGGGAGAGAGAGGAGGGGTGAGGGGGACCAAGGGGGGGCAAGGAAGCTTCCTTCCTTTGAATTTTCAAAGGAAGGAAGTCCAAATTGGTAGGTGGCCTACCTTGGACCAAGAAAGGGGGTGCCCCCTTCTAGAAGCCTACAAGCCACCAAGCCCCTTTCACACTAGCCCATGGGCTTGGCCCATTTAAAAGCCCAATAACTCTAGATCACTATTCTAGCCCATTACAAGACCATAGGCCCATTAGCCTTATTACAATAGTACAACCCAATAATTGTCCATATGTTGTAAATAGGGCCCAACAAAACTTAAAAGGCATAAAATGAAGATAAGTTGCTTGACTTGGCGTCCCTATCCTCCGTCAGCTAAGCGGGCCCCGGCGTATCCTCGGCCACCAATGCGTATTGCGGCGTGTGTCCGCACCAGAAGTATCCTAGAATTTTGATGAATATAACTAAAAGAAAATATGAAGAGGGTAAAGCACATGAGTAGGATCTCTCACTAGCCTTTTCTAGAGAGAGAACATCTGGGAATGCAATGTCCGTCCGGGGTGAACTGCGTCCCTCTGGGGGGCGGTGGCCCTCGGTCCACAGAGTTTGGTAGAGGTTCGGCGGAGGGGGGGTGCAGGTACATCTGGAGCGAGGGTCCGGGCCCTATTTGCTTCTGGTGTCGGCAGACAGGGCACCTGCGGAGGTACTGCAGGGAACCTGTCGAGGGTCAATGGCCGGGGGGGAGTGACTGCGGCAGGGAAGCGCGGCATGTATGCCGACACTGTGAAGCTCAGGCCGGCGTCACAGCTCCAAGAGGCGAGAATAGAAGTAGTGGATATCGGAGGAGTGTCCCTGGAGAGTATGGCTAGCTACATGGAGTCGTTGGCCCGGTGTTTGTGGCTGTCCCCTCTTCAAGGTGGGGTGGATGAGGAGGCGGTCAGGGAGCTTTTGAGTGAGAAATGGGGAATAGGCGGTCCATGGGAGGTCATAATGGTTCACAGGCCGAGACTACTAGCCATTGCATCCAGCTCAGAGGGAGTGTAGCTGGTTGTGGACGCTGGGGTCATGGCAGCAAGGACTTCTATTTTTCGGCTGCAAAGGTGGAACCTGGAGAGAGGTACATTTGCCACCGCAGGGAGGGTCCCACTCTAGGTCAGGTTTGCCTGTGTCCCGCTATGTCTCTGTGACGACGTCACTGTGGGATTCATGGCAAGCTCCTTCAGGAAGGTGGAGGCCGGATCTGTATGCCTGATCTTGGAAGGTAGGGTCACCACAGTGGACGCCGTCGTCTGCACCTCATCGCCATGTGTTGTACCTCTGACGGTCTCCTTCGTTATAGGGGAAGCCGACTTCATTGTGAGGGTGACAGGCTGACCAGCTGGAAGCCCACTCTAGCAATCCCTGAGCCTATAAAGGACAAAGGGAAGCAAAAGGTGGACCTTGAAGATGAGGAAGGGCAGCTCTTCATTGTCAACCAAGACATGGTAAAGCTGCACAGGTTGAGCCTCAATGCCACCTCCAAGCCAACTCAACCAGAAAGGCGGAATGTTGACTTTGAAGCCAACCTCATCAGTCGGGTCATTGACGGGAGTATCTCCTTACCACCCAAGTGCCTCCAGCTCTCGTCCCAATGGGAAGAGTATGAGGTAGAGCAGTTGAAGACCTTCACAGTCTCCTATCAATGGAGGAGGAGGCATAACAAGGGTAAGGGGAACAAGTCGATCATCTTTTACAAAGGTGATTTAGTCCCACCGTGCCCTCCTGAAGATGACTTCGGCTGGGATACTCCCACCGATGTGGCGCTAGAGCCAGTCCAGGAGATGGATGATATGCCCAACTACATCAAGGAAATGTGTAAAAAGCAGCACATCCCGCAAACTCTGGACCCCGCGCGAGCGGCGTACTTCCATTAGCTATGGAACCCACCACAGGTTCGAGGACAACCTCCTTTCTCCCGCAAAGATACAAGGGGACTTGGCTACGACCAGGAGACGGACTTCGAGGTCCATTATGCAGTCAATGCTATAGGACTGCTACCTTCTTATCACGGGCAAGCTGAAGTTGAGCCCAACATTGATGACTCTGTAAGGGAGTCCGGTGATATGTCTATGACACCCTCACCTTCCTCGGGAGTTTACAACGACCACCCCTCAGAGGGAAGAGCAGCCTAGCTTGCTAACCATCAGCAAGACGAAGCGAGTCCTTCGACTTCAAGCCACGAGCAAGAGTGCTTCGAAGAATTTGAAGTCTATGAAGCCAACACTGATGGTGAGGGAGACTTCGTCGACCTCCAACCAGCTCCACCGGAGCTTGAAGACGGTGGTCAAGCAACTGTGGACGAGTTGATTGAGATCAATCTCGGAAGCAAAAGTGACCATCGTCCCACTTTCATAAGTGCTCTCCTCAGCGAGGAAGAAAGGCAGTCGTACCGGCAGCTCTTAGAAGAGTTCAGGGATTGTTTCGCATGGGCTTACAAAGAAATGCCCGGGCTCGATCCTTCTGTGGCTGAACATGAGCTGGCAATACTTTCAACAGTCAGGCCAGTCAAGCAAGCTCAAAGGCGTATGCGCCATGAGCTGCAGCTGAAAGTCAATGCTGAGGTTGACAAGATGCTCAATGTGGACTTCATAGAGCCTTGCATGTACCCTGTGTGGCTCGCTAACATCGTCCCTGTCAAGAAGAAGAACGGCCAAGTCCGAGTCTGCATCGACTTCAGAGATCTGAACAAAGCATGCCCGAATGACGACTTCCCTGTCCCAATCACTGAGACAATGGTTGATATGACCACTGGTCACGAAGCCTTGTCTTTCATGGACGGGGTCATCGGGCTATAATCAAATCCACATGGCCATCAAGGACAAAGACCATACGGCTTTCCGATCTCCTAAGGGGATCTTCAACTACAAAAGGATGCCGTTCGGTCTGAAGAATGCCGGCGCAACCTATCAAAGGGCAATGACCAAGATCTTCGACGAGATGCTACATGACCTTGTTGAATGCTATGTCGATGATCTGGTCGTCAAGACAAAGAAGCGGGAGGATCACTTGGCTGACCTGCGTCGAGTCTTTGAAAGACTCCGACAATATCAACTCAAGATGAACCCGATGAAGTGCGCCTTCGGCGTCTCCAGCGGCAAGTTCCTTGGCTTCATTGTCCGGTATCGAGGCATAGAAATCGATCCTGACAAAATCAAGGCCATAAGAGGACTGCCTCCGCCCAAAAACTTGACAGAGCTCAGATCTCTTCAAGGAAGGCTCGCTTATATTAGGCGATTTATTTCTAATCTCTCAGGAAGATGCCTACCTTTCGGCAAATTAATGAAGAAAGGAGCGCCCTTCATATGGGACGAAGACTGTCAGAAAGTCTTCGAGCAAATCAAGGAGTATCTATTGACTCCTCCAGTCCTAGGGGCACCTGTCAGAGGGAAGCCTCTTATTCTCTATATTGTTGCCATGGATGCCTCTTTGGGGGCTCTCCTAGCCCAGATCAATGAAGAGGGCAAGGAGCAGCCGCTGTACTACCTCAGTCGGAAGCTGATCGGGCCTGAGCACCGGTATGCGCCCATGGAAAAGGTGTGCCTAGCTCTGGTGTTTGCTGTCAAGAAGCTGAGACACTACCTTCTAGCTCATCGAGTGGAACTCATCTCAAAATGCGATCCACTCAAATTTCTGCTCAGTCAACCCGTCCTCTCTGGTAGGCTCGGCAAGTGGGCACTTATCCTCATGGAGTTTGACATCACCTTCGTCCCACGCAAGGCGATCAAGGGACAGGGAATGGCGGAGTTTTTAGCAGCGCACCCTGTGCCAGAAGATTCGCCACTCAACTTCGAGCTACCCGATGAAGAGGTGTTGGTACCTTCTCAACAAATTGGGGAGCATTATGAAAAAGTCCCCCCACAGATGGAGCTGGGTGTCCTCACCCTTGACCTCCCACACTGGGAGCTATATTTTGATGGTGCCTCTCGAACAATCAGAAGGGCCGGCGGCGTTACAGACTATGTCTCAGGCGCGGGGGTAGTCTTTGTGTCCCCACAAGGCGACATTCTCCACAACTCTTGCGCTCTCATGAAGTCGCTTACTAATAATGAGGCAGAGTATGAAGCGCTAATTATCGGGCTTCAGTTGGCACTAGAGATGGACATCAAGTGCATCAAAGTGTACGGGGATTCTTAGCTCGTCATCCGACAAGTACTGGGCGTCTATGATGTCCGGAAGAAGGAGCTCGTTCCCTACCATGTAGCCGTCATGAGGCTCAAGGAAAAATTCTACCTATTTGAAATAGGCCATGTCCCCAGAGGCAACAACTCCCAGGCTGATGCTCTTGCAAAATTAGCAGCGGCCCTAAAACTCCCGCCTGAGGGAGAATTAAATATTACTGTCAGACACCGAAGGCTCATGCCAAGTGTGCTCGACGAAGAATCCGGCCTCACTGTCTACGAGGTCGACAATGTTCAAGAGGAGAACGCTCCTGAAGAAGAAGATTGGCGTGAGCCGATCATAAAGATAAAGAACGGCTGGCTCCCTCCTGATCGGGCTCAGAGGGTGCAACTGCTACGCAGGGCGACATCCTACCAGCTGATTGACGGTCTACTCTTCAGACTCGTCCATGAAAAAGACTGATCGGTCCTCCTCCGTTGTCTTTCATCCAAGGAGGCCAAGACTGTCATGCATGGGGTTCACTCCGGATTGTGTGGAGCTCACTGGAGAGGGGGATTTCTGTAGCCCATCTAAGAGCGCGGCCGAACTAGGTTCAGTAAGACCAAACGAGGCCCAGCTCATCTAAGTGACCGCTCCACAGGGCCCACTTAGCATAAAAGCCCAATAAGTTCACTCGGATTCAAGCACTTCCTAGGCGGCCATTAAGGCTCGGAAGGCCGAGCGTCGGTCCGGTCGGAGGAAGACCCACGCCCGATCTATTCCCCTCGCTGGGGTAAGGGCTAGCGCCCCGCGCTCACTCCGACCGAGCCTCACCCGAGCTATGCCTATCGCCCGGGACAGGGCTGGCACCCTTCAAGCTTGGGTCGACCGACGGATTGCTTATCCATGCTGCTGCTGAAGAGTCCTTTCTAAGCAGGAGTTACGAGGATAAGGGAGCCCACGAGTCCTCAAGGCTATAAAGAGCCCACGATGAGGACGTAAAGAGCCCACGTCGAGGACGTAACCCCCGCCTGAAACTCCTCAGCTTACGGGACTCATAAGGCTGGCGCACTATTTAAACCTGGGACTCCCTCCAGTGAAAGGTAAGGCCTACACACGCCTACAAACTCCCTGAGCAGGAACCACTTCACCACCTTGGTGGAGAGGGATCTCGTGCATCTCGTTCCTCCTCCCTACATAGCTTCCACCACTGCTCTACTGACTTAGGCATCGGAGGGTTTTCCCCAGGGAACCACCCCTGGGCCCCCTGATCCGTTTCCCTTCCTTGCAGTTCACTGATCGGTGATCATCTCTCCAGCTCAGGACCAGCGCGAGATCACGTCTCTTCATCTTGCGCCGTCTGTGGGAAACGATCAAAGAGCCAGCATGGTGCGAAGAAGTACAGGGAGGAGGTCCGCCGGTTATAGGGGAAAAGCCATGGTGGTAGGGGGATAGGGCCCCTCTCAGGCCGCACAGAACCCCCCCTCTAACGCCAGCACCCCGGCCGACGAACCGCCTCCTCCACCCACGGCGGTGGAGCTACCACCCAACGAGGGCGCTGACGCTTTCCAAGCCCTCAATGCAAAACTGGACGTCCTCATGGAACTCATGAGGACCCAGGCGGCCAGGGAAGGAAGGTCACGCGTCACCCCGGAAAGCCCTCCCCGCGAAAACGTGTCCCAACACACTGCCGGAGGTCGCTTCACCCTCCGAGGACGGCGGCTTATTCGCAACAGGTCAGGAGGACCTTCGCAAGCCCCTCCTCCGGAGCAAGAGGCATCCTCCACACCACGAAGGGGCAAACCAGGGGCACGCCGCCCGCACCCAGAGACTGAAGTCCCTGGGGAACGCCAGGGCAGCCCGCCATCGCGCCCCCCTAGCCCCACGGCGCAACGACAGCCGGAGTTATCCCTCCGACTGCGAGAGTTCGAGAGGCGCTTCGCAGAGCAGGAGCGCGCCTTGCAGAAGATCTCCCCGGCAGAGGACGAGGAGAAATCCCCGTTCTTCGACTACATCTTAAAGGCGGAGATGTCTTCTAGAATCCCCATTCCAACCTTCAAGTCTTACGACGGCCAGGGTGACCCGGCCGACCACTTCGACAGCTTTGACGCCCTGATGACCCTTCACGGGGCGTCCGACGCCATCAAATGCCGAGCCTTCGTGACCACCCTGGTCCAAGGCGCTCAAGCATGGTTCCGGGCCCTAGCCCCTGGATCCATCCGAGATTTCAAGCAATTTGGGCGAGTGTTCAAGGAGAGTTTCGCCGGCAGCGCCACCCCAAGGTCGGTAGCGGGGCTGTTGGCTCTCAAACATGCGCAAGGGGAGAAACTCCGGGCTTATATCAATCGATTCAAGTTGGAAGCCCTGAGAATCCCCCGCCTGGATGTTGCCTCGGCCATAACCGCGCTGACCGGAGGCACCCGGGACGAGAACCTCCGCCGCGAACTTGTCCTCCACCCTCCCTCGACCCTTGCGGAGCTAGTGACTCTGGCTTTGCGCCATGCTGAGTGCGAAGAAGTTCTCAGCGCATGCCGAGGCGCAACCGGCTTGGGTCGGGAGGGGGACAAGAAGCGAGCACCCGAGCCTAGCTCGGGCCAAGGAAAGAGGCGGAACCGAGACGGAGAGCACAAAGAACCGCCCCGGAAGTACGAGCGGTACACTCCTTTAACCGCTCCGGTGTACGAGATCTATGAAGACATCAAAGGCTCGGGCCTCCTCCGCCAACCCGAGCCAATGAGGTCGAAGAGCCGCAATCGCAGCAAGCACTCTGCCTGTTCCACAGCGACCACGGGCATCACACCGACGATTGCCGCCAGCTCCAAGATGAGATCGAGCGCCTCGTCCGCCAGGGACACCTATCCCGATTCGTGGCCGAGCATAAGGAAGACCGAGGCGTCCCAGAGGAGATCGACAACGTCCCTCACGGGGTCCACATCAACGTCATCGCTGGAGGAGCTGCATTAGGAGGAGATTGTAGCCGAGGAAGGAAGCGTCATGCTGAGCGGGCGAGCCGAGCCACCGAGCCTCCCAAGGCCCCGCCAAGTGAGCCCCAGGTCATAGTCTTCTCCGACCAAGACCTGGAAGGGCTGACCACCCCGCATGACGATGCCCTAGTTATATCGGCTACGATAAACCATTGTAATGTAGATATGATTCTAGTTGACAATGAGAGCGCCCCTGATGTATTGTCTTATGAATGTTTTCTTAAGATGGGGGAGAATCCGTCTAAACTCCGCCCGATCCGAACCCCCCTCTGCGGGTTCAATGGCCAGGCCACTTATCTCGAGGGAGCCCTGAGCCTGCCGGTAACTATCGGCACCTCATCCAAAACCGTTACGGTTATGGTGGACTTCATAGTGATCAAAGGTATGCTAGCATACAACGTAATCTTCGGCCGAGGGATCCTTAGCCGGACGAAAGCGGTGCCCTCTACCTATCACCAAAAGTTGAAGTTCCCCACTAAACATGGGGTGGGGGAAGTCCGGGGCAACCAGGCGATGGCCAGAAGGTGCTATAATATCTCGGTCGAAGCCACGAGGTCGGACGGGAAGAACAAGGGCCCCCGGGAAGTCGAGAAAAAACCCGCAACATTCGAGCCTGGAGGCGAGTTGCTAATGGTTTTCCTAAACGATGACCTGACCCTAGGAGTAAAGATTGGAGCCGACCTACCATCCGAGGTTCAACAGCAATACAAAGAATTTCTTTCCGGGTACACCCGAGTCTTTGCATGGTCTGATGATCAACTCCCCGGAATACCGGGAGAGACAGTAGTGCATAAACTCAACCTCGACCTGACCGTGAAGCCCGTACAACAACGCAGAAGAAAGCACGCGCCAGAAAAGCAGACGGTCATCAAGGAGCAGGTCACCAAAGGGCAGAAGACTGGTCTTTTTAGATCGGTCCTGTACCCGACGTGGCTGGCTAACGTCGTCCTGGTGTCAAAAGCTTCGGGAAAGTGGCGAATGTGCGTGGACTTCACCGACTTGAACAAAGCCACACCAAAAGACTGCTATCAGTTGCCGAGCATCGACCAACTGGTTGACTCAACCTCGGGCAACGAGATACTCAGCTTCCTGGATGCCTATTCAGGTTACCACCAGATCAGAATGGATCCAGGAGATATCGAGAAGACCGCCTTCATCACCGACTTCGGCGTATACTGCTACACCCGGATGCCCTTCGGGCTGAAGAACGCTGGAGCCACGTATCAGAGGCTGGTCAACCATATGTTCGAAGGACAGCTTGGCCGGAACCTCGAGGCCTACATCGACGACATGCTCGTCAAGACTCCCAAGGCCGAGAACCACTTCGCCGACCTAGCTGAGATCTTCGACACCCTCCTAAGGTACAATATGAAGCTCAATCCCACCAAGTGTGCCTTCGGAGTAAAATCCAGGAAATTCCTGGGTTTCTTGGTGACCCAGCGCGGGGTCGAGGCCAATCCCGACAAGGTCCAGGCCATCCTGGACATGCGGCCGCCCACCTGCACCAAGGACGTTCAACGCCTTACCGGGCGCATTGCTGCGCTCAGCAGATTCCTGTCCCGTGTGGCCGAACGATGCCTACCTTTCTTCAAACTGTTGAGGGGGCCCAAAATGGCATTTGCTACGTTCGCATGGGACGAGGAATGCCAAAAGGCGTTCGCTGAGCTTAAGGAGTTCCTGGCTTCGCCCCCGGTGCTGTCCAAGCCTGTTCCAGGTGAAGCCTTGCATCTCTACCTCTCGGCAACTCCATCCACAGTTAGCTCGGTCCTAGTCAGAAATGACTCGGGAGTCGAGAGACCGGTCTACTACACCAGCAAGGTGCTCAACGAGGCTGAAAGAAGGTACCCCGCAACCGAAAGACTCGTGTTAGCGTTGGTTACCTCGGCCAAGCGCCTTCGACCCTACTTCCAAGGGCACTCTATCATCGTGTTGACCGGCGAACCACTGAAGAGGATCCTCGTTCACCCTAAAGCCTCAGGACGCCTCGTAAAGTGGGCCATCATGCTCGGGGCCTACGATATATCGTATCGGCCTCGCTCGGCTATTAAAGGACAGGCGCTCGCTGCTTCATCGCCGAGAGCACCGTCCCGACTGAAGAAAATTCTCCGTCCGCAAATCCCGGGCCAACCTGGGAATTGTTCGTCGACAGATCCTCCAACTCGGCCGAGAGCGGCGCCGATATCCTCCTGAAGTCCCCCGAAGGAGCAGAGCTGTAATATGCCTTGAAGTTCAACTTCCAGACATCCAACAACGCCTCCGAGTACGAAGCCCTTATCTCAGGAGCCCGTATGGCCCGGCGGTTGGGGGCTGAGCGAGTCAGAATTCACACTGACTCCCAACTGGTCGCTAGCGAGGTCAATGGCGATTACGAAGCTCGGGAAGAACCGATGGTCAAATACCTCCGGCTGGTCAAAATCGTGGCACAACAGTTCGAGAGCTTTGAGGTAGTCCGAATAGCTCGGGAGGAAAACTCCCGAGCAGACGCCCTCTCTCGGCTGGCCTCCTCTCTAGACCCCGAGGGTACTCGATCGGTCCTTCTCGAAGAGCTAGAGCGACCGAGCATCGATTCGGAGCTCATGGCTGTTGACTCGGCCTCCCCAAGCGACTGGCGTACCCCCTACCTGTCGTGGCTCCAAGACTCTCAGGAGCCTCCCGACCCTCGAGAGGCCCGGAGCTTGAAGTACCATGCTCGGCGATTCGTCATTCTGGACGGCACTTTATACCGCAGATCCTTCTCCGGTCCCCTCCGAAAGTGCATCAGTACCGACGAGGCCAACCGAGCGATTCAAGAGGTTCACGAAGGCCTGTGCGGAGCGCATCAAGGAGGAAGGTCGCTCGCCAGGATCTTGCTTCGGCAAGGTTACTGGTGGCCCACTCTGCAGCGCGACTGCTCGACCTACGTGCAACAGTGTGACCGATGCCAGCGATTTGACCACTTGGTCCATCAGCCGGCAACGGAGCTCGTCACCCTAGCCGAGCCTTATCCTTTCACTCGGTGGGGGATCAACATCCTTGGGCCGTTCCCTACGGCTCAGGCCCAGAAGAAGTTCGTCATCGTCGTCATCGACTACTTCACCAAGTGGATCGAGGCCGAAGCCACAGTTAGGATCACCGAGACAGTCGTCTGGAGTTTCGTCTGGAAATCGATCATCTGTCGCTACGGCATCCCCCGGGTGATAGTGAGCGATAATGGTCGGCAATTTGATTCTCGTTATTTTCGAGACAGATGTGCCGACCTAAACATCCGCAATCACTTCACTTCGGTTGCCCACCCTCAGGCTAACGGGCTGGTCGAAAATGCCAATAAGACTATCTTGAAAGGCATTAAGACTAGGCTCGGCAAAGCCAAGGGCAGCTGGCTCGAGGAATTGCCGAACGTACTTTGGTCGCACAGAGCGACTCCCAGAACGGCAACCGGTGAGAGTCCCTTTCAGCTGGTGTACGGCACCGAGGCCGTGATCCCGTTGGAGATTGGCAATCCCTCCCTCCGAGTCATCTGCTTCTCGCCCGAGGAAAACGACCAGAAACTGCTCGAAAACCTCGACCTAGCAGATGAAGTCCGAGAGATTGCCAGCATCCGAGCAACGGAATATCAACGCCGCCTCACTCGATACTATAACGCCAAAGTCCGGGACAAACACTTCCAGTCGGGAGATTTCGTTCTCAGAAAAGTCGAAGCCTCTCGACCACTGGAGGCGGCGGGCAAGCTATCCCCTAATTGGGAAGGCCCCTACCGAGTGGTCGAGACTCTCGGGAAAGGAGCATACCGGCTATCCACTATGGAAGGAGAACTCATCCCTTGGACGTGGAACGCGACTACACTACGCAAGTTCTACTTCTGAACACCTCAGTTGTGTAAGCAATATGAGATAAAGCAAAAATTTCCTTCCTCTTTCATTGAAACAATTGTTTGTACATCAGAAAGGCCGAAGCCAATACAATACATGTCAAAAAAGTAAAAATTCATCTGGCACCGCCGTACGAGCCCATCGCTCGGCTGACTCGGTTAACCTTCCTGCGTCCAGCCACTGACTCTGCCTCGTGCGGAAACTGGCTCGGATAAAGGATAGTCGACCCCGTTGGCTCGGGTAACTCGGAACAAAGGTGACAGAAGAAGGCCACCTTCCAAGTTGCGCAGGGAAGATAAAGGGGAAGAGGAAGTCAACTAATAGAAGAGGATGTCAAGAGACACCCTCCAAAGAGTGAAAGAAATGATAAGAAGGGCAGAAGAGAGAGAAAGAGGCTGCGGGAGAAGGGAGGAGAAGCAGGAAGTGGAGAGGAATCTTGAGAGAAATCCCCTCCAGAGAGTGAGCGGGAAGGGACGAGAGAAAGGGGTGCCTGATCCCCCCATCCGTCCGCCGTTACGCCTCTCCCCGCAAGTGCCGCCGGAATTGATAAAAGAAGGCGACGTGCTTCCGCACGTCGAACCCCCTTCTAACCCGCCCGCCGGCCGTCGAACCCCCTTCAGATCCGAAGTAGAAAAAGACTCTCTGCCCCCCATCGTCGGCAGCTTCGTCTTCCAGAGCGTCTTCCATGCTTCAAATTTGACGGCACAACGCTTCGTGAAGAAGGAGGGAGGAAAGACTGTCAGAGAAAACCTTAAGCGATGGAGAGGAAGAGACGCCCTTCAGACCTTTTATAGGCGAAGGGAGACTACTTGCCTTAAATGATTCTTCCCTCGAGAATACGCTGAAGGGACCTCTCCCTACGAATGGTCACCTCAGACTTCTCGGTTCCATCCCAGCGGGACACACGAAGCGGCCAAACATTAAAAGCATGAGAAAACGGAAAGACACCCTGTCAGATGCTCGCCCAACCATTATGTGAGATCCGCGCAGAACGTATTGGCACTTTCCAACTATTGCAGATACGCTAGTCAAACCACGGCAATGGCGGTAAAAGATAGTCAAGTCTTTATCATAACGCTATTGCCTTACGTTTCCTACCTTCCTTTACACAAAAAAGAGGTTTTTCTTCGAAAAAGGAAAAACGTACAAGGAGAAAAAGAAAAACCGATACATCAGGCCCCTGGCCCATCCTGAGGCTCGGAAGTTGAAGGCTCGGACGGTCTGCCCCCGGCACCCTCGGCGACGGTCGACCCTGGCACTGACCCCACCCACGTGGGAACTGCCTCGGTTGCGCGCCCTCCCGAGGCTCCGGAGTTGGCGACCCCTCGGGCGAAGACGAGTCCTCCTGATCTCCTTCATCCCCCGACGCCGAATAAGAGGAATCGGAGGACGCCGAATCCGAGTCGTAGCATTGCCCGGACGGGAAATCAATTGTCCCGGACGCCTGCTCCTCCGCGTAGGAGATGGCCCGGCCGTAGCCTTGCTTGAACTCCTTGCGGATGCCCCGGCGAAGTGCTAACTCATAGTAGGGAAGGGCAGCTTCCTTGAGGTCGACCCGGTAGGCCTCCGAGCGTTTGTATTGCTCGAGTGCCTCCGCCCCGGCCGATCCCACCCTACTAACGAGCTCGGCCTTCTCCCACTCCGCCTCAGCCAACCTCCGCTCTACCTCGGCCATATGCTTCTCCACCTCGGCCCGGTCAGCCTCGGCTTCCAGCCGAAGACGCGTGACTTCCTCCGCTCGGTCTAATAGCTCGGCGCGCTAGGCCTCCCACCGTCCATCTTGCTCGACGCGGGCCAGACGCTCCTCCTCCAGAAGCTTGCTCTTCCTCTCGAGCGACACGCGGCCCTGAGCCAGTTGCTCGGTCAGCGTCCGGGCCTCCGCTTGGCTCGCCCTCGCCAGCGCTCTAACCGAGGAGAGCTCCCGCCGAAGCCCATCATGCTCCTCAGTGAGCCGAGCTACCTTCCTGTCGGACGCACCAAGGGTCCAGGCAAGGTTCGCCCGTTCTGACTCCGACCGAGCATAGGCTTCAGCTAGAGAAGCCCCCATCTGGGCCAGGATCAGGCCACCCTCCATAACCATCTCAAGGGCCATGGGTGGGGAGCGTTGCTTGTCTCCTCCCTTCACCACCTTCACAGCTATGCTGCGACATTTCTGGTATAGAGGGCCCTGGATGCCCAGCCTCTCCAGAGCCGCCAGCATAAGGGCCCCCCCTTCGAGCGGCATCCCCTCGGGAGCCCCGCCGGCCGGCCCGGATTGAGCCGCTGCTTCATCCGCCCCTCTTGCCTCGGTCGGTTGGGGCTGCGTCGCCTCTCCTTGCGACCCCCGGCCTCGACCGGCTCGGCCGGGGCGTCGCCACCTGGAGCACCGCCTGCCTCTCTCGACGCTCCAGTCTCAGCCGCGGTCCTGGAGTCGCTCACTTCGGCCCCGGCCCCCTCGGCTCCTGCAGAGGGGAGAGCCGGACCATCACCATCGCCAACCACAGAAACGGCCCTGGCCTCCTCGGCCCCCTCTTGCTCGGTGGATGGGAGAGCCAGCCCAATAGGGTCGGCCCTGTCGCGCTCAGCAGAGGGGAGAGCCGAGCCAGAGCCACCTTCGTCTGCGAGGACGCCCCCGGCCTTCTTGGCCCGCTTCTTGGTCCTCACAGCGTCCCGTATCATCCCCTCCACGGGATCCTTGTGCTTGGACCCCCGCGGCCTGGAAGACCCCTCCCGGGCCACCCCCTTGCCCCTATCTCGGGCTCGGGAGCGACCCTCGGGAGCTCGTGACTCATCGGCAGCAGAGTCGTCGTCTAGGTCGATCACATCCCGCTCGGTCGCAGGCTCCTCCTCCGCAGCCGGCCGCCTGACGTCTGCGTAAAAGAAGATATGGTCAGGAAAAGAAAAATGGCTTCATCATCCGACGAGAAAGCTGATTCATGGTGCCCGTACCTGTCGGCCGTAGCCGCTGGAGAAGGCATCGCTCGATGTTCTCCGGAGTCACCAGCTCCTCCGTGGACTGGCGATGCTTCATCAGAATGGCCGCATACTTCTCCACATCCGGAGAGAACTCATCTTGCCTCGGAGGATGTTCGGGTGAAAGTTGGGGATTACGGGACACCTCCAAGACTCCTCCACCGAAAAAATCCCCACCCAGAAGAACTGAGTCTTCCACCCCTTGTGGAAGAGTCCTTCGCGGCTAAGGAGACACAGCTCCTGTTTCGCCTCGCCTGGATGAAATAGAAGCCCTTCCCGGCCGAGGAATGCCCCTTCAACTCAAAAAATAATGGAAGAGGTCCAAGGAAGGAGGAACCCCGCACTGGAGGCAGAGGATGCGGAAAGCGGAGAGAAGAAGATAAGAGTTGGCTACCAACTGTATGGGAGTCAACTGGAAGAAATTGAGAAGCTTAAGAACAAAAGGCTCGAAGGGAAGACGGAACCCACCCTTCCACGACAGAAGGAAGGAGCAAAAATAGCCCTTACGAGAACCCAAGCTTGTCTCGTTCGGAGTGGCCGCGGCGAAGTAATACTGATAGGGCAGGCTAAACTGATGCTCTAGCTGTTTCACCTCCGCCTCCCCCAGCTCGCTGCAGTTCGGAGCTGACGGTATCACCATCGCCCTCGTCTCGGGCTCGCCCTCAAACTCCTCGATCTCCGGACGTTGATCCGCCATGAAGCCTGAAGAGGAACTTGAAGGGGAAGGCTCCCAAGACTCCGAAGACTCTGGAGGAAGGGGAAGCTGTTGGACCGCCTCCGCGGTTATCTCCACCAACTCTGCAAAGGCCGCTGCGAGTCTCTGCTCTTCCGCCGTATCCCCATGGCGCATCAGAGAGCCTCGAAAGCAAGTATGAGGGATGGTAAAACCCTAAAGCGGAGGGAGTATGGAACGACAGCGAGCGCACAATGCTTATACCCCCACTCGGGAGGCGGCGCGCCGTTCCGACCTCCGAGAAAGGGGGGCCCCCTCATTTCAAATCAGTCAGGATTATCATTATTACGGGCCTAGGTGACCACGACACGTGGTTTCTTAACACCGCCAGATCTCCACCCACCCGAGCCACGCTGGTCCAAAACCCCAACGGCTACTCTTCCGAGCCTGCCAAGGCTCGGGAGTAGGAGGGGGACAAGTGGAGAGGGGGATTTCTGTAGCCCATCTAAGAGCGGCCAAACTAGGTCCAGCGAGACCAAACGAGGCCCAGCTCATCTAAGTGACCGCCCCGCAGGGCCCACTTAGCATAAAAGCCCAATAAGTTCACTCGGATTCAAGCACTTCCTAGGCGGCCATTAGGCTCGGAAGGCCGAGCGTCGGTTCGGTCGGAGGAAGACCCACGCCCGACCTATCCCCTCGCCGGGATAAGGCTAGCGCTCAGCGCTCACTCCGACCGAGCCTCACCCGAGCTATGCCTATCGCCCGGGACAGGGCTGGCACCCTTCAAGCTTGGGTCGACCGACAGATTGTTTATCCACGCTGCCGCTGAAGAGTCCTTTCTGAGCAGGAGTTACGAGGATAAGGGAGCCCACGAGTCCTCAAGGCTATAAAGAGCCCACGATGAGGACGTAAAGAGCCCACGTCGAGGACGTAACCCCCGCCTGAAACTCCTCAGCTTACGGGACTCATAAGGTTGGCGCACTATTTAAACCTGTGACTCCCTCCAGCGAAAGGTAAGGCCTACACATGCCTACAAACTCCCTGAGCAGAAACCACTTCATCACCTTGGTGGAGAGGGATCTCGTGCATCTCGTTCCTCCTCCCTACATAGCTTCCACCACTGCTCTACTGACTCAGGCATCGGAGGGTTTTCCCCAGGGAACCACCCCTGGGCCCCCTGATCCGTTTCCCTTCCTTGCAGTTCACTGATCGGTGATCATCTCTCCAGCTCAGGACCAGCGCGAGATCACGCCTCTTCACTCACCAGGCAGGAGCTAAGATGAAGAATAGCATCAAGCTCAAGGGATTCTACTGGCCCACCATGTACGAAGATTGCAATCAATACGCTCGTACATGTCACCAATGCCAAGCATTCGGCCCAGTCCCTCGGCGGCCACCTAACCCGCTCCATCCAACAGCGCCTACTTGGCCATTTGCAGAATGGGGCATGGATATTGTGGGACCATTCCCACCATCATCCCAAGGGTACAAGTTCATACTTGCTGCCACCGATTACTTCTCCAGATGGGCGGAAGCCATTCCACTACGGGAAGTTACAGGGGAGATAGTTACCCGCTTCGTGAGGCACTACATCATATATAAATTCGGCACCCCCAGCCGGATTATATCTGACAATGGGACGCCATTCAAGAACAAGACTGTTTATGCTTTGGCGGCCAAATTCCATATTGATTGGAGGACGTCATCAGTCTACAATCCCCAAGCCAACGGGTTGGCCGAGGCCTTCAATAAGACCCTTTGCAAGCTGCTGTCCAAGATAGTAGGTGGCCGCAAGCGGGATTGGGGCGAAAAGGTCCACGAAGCCCTATGGGCCTATCGGACCATTTACAAAACCCCCACGGGTTGCTCCCCATTCTCTTTGGTCTATGGAGCCGAAGCGGTGGTCCCTGTGGAGATCGAGCTAGCGTCTTACCGCGTTGCTGTGCACGCCGGATTGCCAGGTCAAGACCAGTCCGAGATAGAAAGGAGGCTTGAAGAGTTGTCCAACCTTGAAGGTGAAAGACTCAAAGCCTACAAACACTTACAAGTGTATCAAGCCCGCATGACACGTGCCTATGATAAGCTGGTCAAGCAAAGGGCATTCAAGAAAGGTGACCTCGTCATGATTAAGGAAAATGAAGTTATCGCGGGAAGATCCAGCGGCAAACTCCAGCCTAATTGGCGTGGGCCTTATGTCATCCAGAAGGTCTACGAAGGAGGGGCCTATACGGTCCTTGACCACAAGGGGGATAATCCCTTCCCTCCTCTCAACGGCAAGCATATGAAGCTCTACCATGCTCCACCACAGGAGTTTTTACAGCAGTCCTCACAGGACAGTGCCTCTCCTTAGTGAAGGTTAAAAAAAAAAGTGGGGTTAAAAATACTGATACCCCAACGGACTCAGTCAGCCTTCAACGGTTGGCTGAGGGCAAAAAGGCCATAGACCCGGTCGAGGTAAAAACCCGAAAGGGCGCCTCGGGCAAAAGTGGGCAACCCCTCGGTGTGAAAACCCGAAAGGGCGCACCGGAAAAAGCTAAAGGGGGCCAGCCTCGGCGAAAACCCGAAAGAGCGGTGAGGTTGGTAATGTGAAAAAAAAAATCCTCTCTCTGTCTATTCTAAGGGTGGCTCTAAGTCAATGACTCCACCCCATCTCGGCTAAACATGTCATCCTATGACACCTAGTCCCACCGACGTTCTGACGTTGTCATACTCTGTCCCATCGGGGTCGGCCTATGCATGCCCCTTTCGGGCCGCCGATCCATATTGCCTACCGGCTTCCGGGTTTAGCTCATGTGTCTCTTCTAAGTAGCTAAACCCACTTACTCTTTGGTCCCACTGGGACTGGCCTCAGTATGCTCTCTCGGGCTGCCAACCCATCATGCCTTCTGGCACATGTCCCACCGGGTCTGGCCTCAGCATGTCCTCTCGGGCTGCCAACCCACCTCTTTGCCTATCGGCCTTCGGGTCTGACTCTGCATGCCCCTTTCGGGCTGTCAACCCATCTCGCCTCTTGACTTCAGACTTGTCTCATATATCCCACCGGGATCGTCAAAGTCTATTCCTTTGTCCCCACGGGCTTGGCCTCTGCATACCCTCGTTGGGCTGCCAACCCTACTTGCCTATCGGCTCACGGATTTGACTCGTACGTCCCACCCGGGCTGTCAAATCCCCTCTTTTCATCGCTTCGGGTCTGGCCTATGTATGCTCTCTCGGGCTGCCAACCCATCCCGCCTATCGGCCTCTAGGTTTAACCCGCATGTCCCTTTCAGACTGTTAAACCTACTCCTTTGTTGTCCCAACCGGGCTTGGCACATGCATACCTCTCTTGGGTTGCCAGCCCGTTTAACTTTCGGTTTTGGATTTGGCTAATTACGTCCCACTAGGGCAGCCGAACCCATCCATTTGTCCCACCTCCGCGGCACACACGTCCCTACGGGAGTGCCACTTTCTCCTTGCCTTTTGGCATTATAGGACCAAAAAAAAAACAGAGTTAAAAATATTGATGCCCCAACGTACTTGGTTGTTTCTGTTAGGGGAGGAACCAAGGACAAAAAGACTTTAAGCCGACTAAGGTGAAAACCCGAAAGGGCGCCTTAGGCAAAAATGGGTACCTCTCAGGGTGAAAATCCGAAAGGGCGCACTGAAAAAAGCTAAAGGGGGCCAGTCCTGGCGAAAACCCGAAAGGGCGGTAGGACTGGTAAAGTGATAAAAAAATATATATGAAAAAAAAGAGACATACGTGTAAGAGGATGGAAGCAAAAACAGCTATGTTAAACTCTGTCCTTTATTCACTAATGTCATCAAGGGAGCCCGAGACAAGCCCTCGGGAGTAACTCAAACAAAAATGGGGCGTGAGAGCCCTATGTACAAGAAAGTGCTAGAGCTCGTCAATCACTGCGCTCGTCCCTCCGCAACTCTGCAAGGCGAGTCTCCCTCTGGAAGATCTCCTCCCGAAGCTCATCAGATCAGCGACGGCATGTCTCCACCTCTGCCTGGACAACACGATGCTCATCGGCAGCCTCCTGAAGCTCTCTCTGTAGCTCCTCCACTCGGAGAGAGGTCCTCCGGCTACGCCCCTCGACACTCGCAAGGTGGAGGTCAGTCTCCACCTGGGCTGCTCGAATTCCACGTAGCTCCTCCTCCTCTCGCTGGATCTGCTGCTGGGTCTTCTATCTCTGCTCCTGTGCAAGATGGAGGCGGGCAAACTCACTCTATAAGCCTTCCAGCTTCGTGGCCCATGCATCTCGGGGAAGACTCAATCCATGGTAGCTCCGGGTAAATACTTCCAGGTCGGCCCTCAAAGTCTCCACGGTCGGCAATGGATCAGCCTGGATCAACTGATCAAGACCCTGCAAGAGCTGGCCAGCCATAGCAGCATGCAACGCCGTTCCAAGTGCGGAAGCGTCAGGCCACTCAACTCCAAGAGCTGGGAAGTCTACTGGTACCCCTGGGGCTCCCTCCTCAGAGGCTGCAAAGAAAGAAGGAGGTGGGATGAGTGCCTGTTCACAACCAAATGGATATGCACGAATCACTATAAAAAGGCACAACATGGTCATATACCTGATGTTGCCACAGACTCCCGCCCTTCCTCAACAGCGGGGGAAGAACCAGCGACAGAAGCTGAGCCTGGTCTACCAAGCAGGACGTTTGTGTCACCATCCGCTGCAGTTTAAGCAATAGCATGTAAGTGCTTATTTATAAAGCGGCACACACTGGATGTCAAGGTCCAGAGAACAGTTGTGTACCTGTCTCAATAGTAGCCCCTTCTTCAGCTATGTTAGGAAGGGCAGACTCTGTATCAGGAGCCTTTTTGGAGCAAGATTGCTCAGTCTCAGAAGTCAGCCCTGCCTCCTGAACCTCCTCTCGCGGGGAGACCTTAGCCATCGGCTCCGTAGAAAGGGAGGCTACACGGCAAAAACAGGAGAGGGGTCAGTGCCACAAATAAAGCATACAACATTCGCTGTGTTCGTTGTCAGAAGCGAGCAGTACCTGTAGCATGGGTGTCTACTGGTGAGACACTCTCCCCTGGAGTCTGCGGGCCCTCTGGTGCGCCCTGAGAAGCTTCCCTTGTCGGAGTAATCTCATCAGGGTGGGATGTGCTTTCTTCAGCGGCCTAGCCTGTCACTGTCCATGTAGCAGATGCATTAATCAGCCTGGCAAAAACAGTTACAAAATGGCAAAGAGGTCTATCATTAGCCTCTAACATCTCTTACCTGAAGGATCAGCTATGCCGTCCTCACCGATATCAACATCGGAGGAGCCCACTGACGTAGGATCTCCCGGTGCTGTGGTGTCAACACCTCCCACCTCCATGGCCTTGGTGCCTGTCGAGGCACTGCCGCCTGTCAGAAGGTCCACAAATGAGCCAGATTCTAGAAGTTGTGAGAACTCCTCCATGGATCTGGCTAAGTCCACTCCTGTGGGACAAACAATTATATGAGTCAAGCAAGATAAGAGAGGGTGTTTGCGGATCTGCATCCCTTCGAAGTATTCGAGTGCCATATGCTCGATGCATCCTACTACACGGAGGTGTCGCAAAAGGATGAAGAGAAAGAGGCTGTGGTCAGCCAGAAAAAGCCGGCGACGAAGGCAAGAAATTGGTCTCCACCGCCACCAAAGGGCTATATTAAAAAGCACGAGGTATCACACATCTCTTATGCCGGTGACTTTGCTCGGATCACTCCTCCTAGCATTCACCCGGATGATATCAATGAAGAAATGAAAGAAAAGTACACACAAGTGGAGGTGCCGCAGGGTTTATTCAAACCCATCGTCAACCTTGAGTACCAGACGGTGCTACCACTAAAGACTATGGAAGTCCCTTGCTTCTGCGAACCTCCTACCATATTCCACACTGGGGAATCAGTCGAGGAAGATGATCAAGACTGCAGAGTCCCTGAAGAGGCTGCAAACCAGATGGTGCCAATTACAGACTTAGATTATACTACCCGACGGGTTTCGCAGATGTTCTCTAAGATGCAGATGCCATCACTACAACCTGCTGCCCAAAAGAAGGCGTTCCAGGAGCTATGGGATCCGCCTCGGGATAATAAAGAACTGAGGAAGATCACTCAGCACCCAGGATTGGGTTATACCCTTCAAGAATACTATGAAGCTGAGGTGGATGTCATATCTGTCTCCTACCAGCATGAAGACCCTCCCGAGGTGGGATATGACAAGTACCCCTCGGAAGATGTAGAAATCATTTATCAATCCATAATGAACAATGAAGCCCCAGACAGTCAGCCGGAGACGGGGACGTCTGATGAAGCAAAGAAAGATTGGTGCTGGGAAGACCTACCTTGCAAAGAAGATCTGTTCCATGCTGAAGCAAAGTTCGACACGGGAATCCCGGATGAGGATCAAGCAGCCAAAGAGCTGAGGGAATGCCTGGAGTTTGAGCGCATCCTAGAAGAAGTCCGGGCTCTACAGAATGATGATCTCTCAAGGGAGTCTGCATCAGAAGAGTCTCTAAGGGCGGAAGACTTCGTCTTCGAGTTTCCTGCTGATCCAGTTACGTCCTCGGGGCGTACTGAACAGAATACAGCAATATTGGCCGTATATGATGAGCCGGCACCCGCTGATGACCAGTATGATGAAACAGAAAATCATGAAACTGAAGAAGATTATATCCCGGGAGGCTTCATTGACTTACAAGAGGCCCCGCCCGAGGTTGAAGACGGAGGTCAGGCCACCGTCGATGAGCTCGTGGAAATAAATCTGGGAACCGCAGATGAGCCAAGGCTGACATTCCTCAGTGCACTGCTGGAGCCAGCTACCAGGGAACAGTATATACAGTTTTTGAAGGAATTCCGAGACTGCTTTGCATGGACATATGATGAAATGCCGGGACTGAGTTCTGATGTGGCACATCACCGATTGGCAATAAACCCAGAGGCTAGCCCTGTAAAGCAGCCTTCCAGGAGAATGCGCCCTGAATTAATAAATCAGATTAACAAAGAGGTTGACAAGCTAATTGATGTAGGCTTTGTTGAAGAAAATCAATACACTACATGGCTAGCCAATATAGTGCCCGTAAAGAAGAAGAATGGGCAGATCAGAATATGTGTTGATTTCCGGGACCTTAATAAGGCTTGCCCGAAAGATGACTTCCCAGTACCAATCACTGAAGTGATGATCGATGCGACTACTGGTCATGAGGCCCTATCATTTGTGGATGGGTCATCCGGATACAACCAAATCTGGATTGCTGAGGAAGACAGAGTGCACACTGCATTCCGTACCCCGAAAGGGATATTCCACTACAAAAGGATGCCGTTTGGTCTCAAGAATGCCGGCGCTACCTACCAAAGAGCTATGACCAAGATCTTTGATGATTTGCTCTTCAAAAAAGTAGAGTGCTACATTGATGATTTGGTAGTAAAAACTAAAAGAAGAGAAGACCATTTGCAAGACCCGAGGGTAGTATTCCAGAGGCTGCGCAAATATGAACTCAAGATGAACCCCATGAAATGCGCCTTCGGCGTGTCAAGTGGAAAATTCCTCGGGTTTATTGTCCGTCATAGGGGTATTGAAATTGACCCATCCAAGATTAAGGCTATCCAAGAGCTCCCTCCGCCAAGGAATCTGTCCGAGCTGAGATCTCTGCAAGGGCATCTGGCCTATATCCGACGATTTATATCAAATCTGTCGGGAAGATGCCACCCCTTTCACAAACTCATGATGAAAGATGTGCCGTTCCTCTGGGACGATGGCTGTCAGGAAGCCTTTGAGAAGCTGAAAGAATACCTCAAGACCCCTCCGGTGCTGGGGGCACCAATTAAGGGCAGGCCCTTGATACTATATATCGCAGCCACATACTGTTCCCTGGGGGCAATGCTGGCACAGACAAATGAAGAAGGCAAAGAACAAGCCTTGTACTACCTAAGTAGGAGGCTGATTAGAACTGAAGAAAGCTACAGCTACATAGAGAAGATTTGCTTGGCACTAGTCTTTGCTGTCAAAAAGCTCCGACACTATATGTTGTCACATGAAGTCAGATTGATATCTGCAGCAGACCCGCTCAAATACATATTGACTCAGCCTGTACTGAAAGGCCGATTGGGCAAGTGGGCAGTGATCCTGATGGAATTCGATATTACCTATACACCCCAGAGGGCGATAAAAGGACAGGCCGTGGCTGATTTCTTCGCAGAGCATCCTGTGCCGGAAAATGATATGCTAGGGACTGAGTTACCCGATGATGAAACACTCGAGGCCTGCCAGACCCAGTCAGTTATGTGGCAACTATTCTTTGATGGAGCATCTAGAACAGAGACAGACTCCGATGGAAAGACCAGAATACGGGCTGGAGCCGGTATTGTGCTGAAATCACTAGAAGGGGAGGTCGTGCATACTTCCTGTTCTATAAACAAGCCCTGCACCAATAATGAGGTCGAGTATGAAGCTCTGATAATCGGGCTATATATAAGCCTCAACATGGGTATCCAAATGCTCCAGGTATTCGGCGATTCGATGTTGATAATAAAACAGATCCAAGGGGAGTTCGAAGTGCGGAAGCCAGAACTGAGTCCCTACCACCAAAAAGCTGTGCGCCTCATGGCAAAATTCTACCATATTGAGCTCAAGCATGTGGGCCGTGGACACAATGCCCAGGCTGATGCACTGGCAAAGCTGGCCAGCTCACTAGCAGTTCCGCCAAATAAGACACTGAACATTGTCGTTATGAACCGGCGGCAAGTCCCCAGTATGCTAGAAGGGTGCCCCGAAGAAAACGAAGTTGTCACCATCAGCACAGAACAAGCGCCTGATTGGAGACAGCACCTGCTGCAGTGGTTTCTACACCAACAACTGCCGCAGATAAGAGAAGAAAAGATGAAACTCCTGAGAATCAAAGATTCTTATG
Source organism: Amorphophallus konjac (assembly GCA_022559845.1). NCBI lineage: Eukaryota > Viridiplantae > Streptophyta > Magnoliopsida > Alismatales > Araceae > Amorphophallus > Amorphophallus konjac. The sequence goes on along the minus strand of CM040126.1, from coordinate 373,397,052 downwards.
AACTCAGGAATGGAATTTTGTTCCGAATAATGGCAGATGCACGCAAGAAGATTCTACTCCGCTGTCTGTCCACTGAGGAAGCCTGGCAAGCGATGAAAGAGGTACATGCTGGGACAGCAGGTGCCCACCAGGCTGGTCCCAAGATGAAGATAGAAATCAAGAAGCTGGGCTACTATTGGCCCACCATGTTTGAAGACTGCTGTAAATTTACAAAATCATGCCAGAAATGCTAGGAGCATGCTACTGTGCCTAGAAGGCCTCCTACAACTCTGCACCCTACAGTTCCCAGCTGGCCATTTGCACAATGGGGAACTGATGTAGTCGGGCCACTGCCGACTTCCTCGGCCGGACATAAGTACATACTAGCCATAACAGATTACTTCTCCAGATGGGCGGAGGCTATAGCATTAAGAGAAGTGACTGGTGAACTGGTCGCCAGATTCATCAAGCAGAACATTATCTTCCGGTTCGGGATCCCCAGCCGAATAATATCTGACAATGGAAGTCATTTCAGAAATCAGAAGGTCTATCGGCTTGCTGAGAAGTATAAGATCGAATGGAGAACCTCCACTCCTTACAATACACAGGCAAACGGATTGGCAGAAGCTTTTAACAAGACTCTCTGCACCTTGCTGGCCAAGGTCGTCGGTTCCAATAAGAAGGACTGGGAAGAGAAAATGTATGAAGCTCTGTGGGCATACCGCACCGTCTTCAAGACATCTACAGGGTGCTCACCATACTCGCTGGTATACGGCTCAGAGGCAGTGGTTCCGCTAGAGCTGGAAGTCCCGTCACTCAGAGTGGCAGTCCAATATGGCCTGGCCAGTGGCGAACAGACCAATGCAGAAAGAAGACTAGAAGAACTGGCTGAATTGGAAGGGAAGCGCCTCCAAGCCCAGAAGAGTATCCAAATGTATCAGGCCCGCATGGCCGCTGCATTCAACAAACTCGTAAGAGCACGAGAATTCAAGAAAGGTGACCTCGTCATGGTCAAGAAAAAAGAAGTCATGGCGTCCAACCCAAAAGGAAAGCTGAATGTTAATTGGGAAGGTCCTTATGTGATACAGAGGGTCTACGAAGGAGGGGCCTACGTGGTTGTTAACCATCGAGGGGAAATCCAATTCTCCCCACTCAACGGAAGACATCTAAAGCTGTATCATGCGGCACAACCGGCATTCCCCGAGTGATCAGACAAAGCTACCCCTTCCTTGGTCTAGCGGCACTCCGCCCTAACCAAGCTACCCTTTCCTTGGTCTAGTGGCACTCCGCCCTAGCCGAGCTACCCATCTCTTGGTATAGCGGCACTCCGCCCTAACTGAGCTACCCATTTCTTGGTATAGCGGCACTCCGCCCTAGCCGAGCTACCCATTTCTTCGTCTAGCGGCACTCCGCCCTAGCAAAGCTACCCCTTCCTTGGTCTAGCGGCACTCTGCCCTAGCCGAGCTACCCTTTTCTTGGTCTAGTGGCACTCCGCCCTAACCAAGCTACCCTCATCTTAAGCTGGTGGCATTCCCACCTGTCACCCTCTAAAAAGGAAGGAAGAAGAAAGAACAAAAAGAAAAGAAGTAAAAGTAAAAAAAAATGGGGTTAAAAATAGAGATACCCCGCCAGACTTGCTCCTATATTAGGGACAAGTGCAAAAATGGCCCAAAACCCAGCTGTGGTGAAAACCCGAAAGGGCACTGCAGGCAAAATCGGGTACCCCGCCACGTGAAAACCCGAAAGGGCGCGTGGGCAAAAGCAAGAGAGGGCCGGCTCCGGTAAAAACCCGAAAGGGCGCTTGAGTCGGTAATGTGGTGATTCCAAAGAAAGCCTCACCTCCCACCATAAAACTCCTCGTCGATCGACCGGCGCCTTGCCCGATCAACGATTAAACCCATCCGGAATGGACCTTACGTCTATTCTGTTGAAGCCTTCATGCATTGCTCGAGAAAAATTCCCTCGATAATAGGCCCACCTCGGGATAGACCTTCCGTCTGTCCTGATAAAACACTTTCACTTGTTTCTGTCTAAGACCCACAACAATGAAACCCCGTCTGGTTTAGACCTTACGTCTATCCCAATGAAACCTATCCTACGTCTCACCGCGATGAAACCTGCTGTTGGCCGATTGGCACACTGCCCGATCAACAATGAAACCCTGTCCGGTTTAGACCTTACGTCTATCCCGATGAAACCTATGAAATCCTTGCATTGGTATAAACCCAATACTAATGATGAAACCTGATGCTGATCGACGGGCACTTTGCCCGATCAGCGATGAAACCCTGTCCGGTTTAGACCTTGCGTCTATTCCGACTAGATCTATAGGTCTCTTTACGTCCCGCTGCGATGAAACCTGCTGTTGATCGATTGGCACACTGCCCGATCTATGATGAAACCTATCCAGTTTAGACCTTCTGTCTATCCTGATGAAATCCATGAACTCCTTGCATTGGTATAAATCCAATACCGATGATGAAACCCGCCATTGATCGATCGGCATCTCGCCCAGTATCAATGATAAAACCTTATCCAGTTTAGACCCTACGTCTATCCTGATGAAACATATGAAATCCTTGCATTGGGATGAGCCAATACCAATGATGAAACCTGTTATCGATCGATTGGCACGCTGCCTGATCGACGCTAAAATCCATCCAGGGTGGACCTTCCGTCCGCTCTGACATAGCACAACACTGCTTTTTGAATCTATTCAGACCCTCCGTCTGGATAGATCATGAAACTACATTCCTTCGCGTTAATGTTGAACCCCGTTTCGTCTGGGTCTTATGACCCTCCTGTGGCTGAGTGATATCACCAGCCTCTTTCGTAATTTCAGTCTCCTCCCCGACCGTCACTATAGGGAAAAGCTTGTGAGAGGGACAATGAAAAGTAATTGAAATATGCAGGAAAAGATGAAAAAGGCATGCTTACTCTCCGCCTCACTAGCCGGCGTGGGAGAAGGCAGCCTGGTCTCCACTACAGAAGATGCCACAACTGGCTCTTGGGCTGTGCAAAAGGGAGGGGTCAGATTCAAGGACTTCTTTGAAATCTAGCAAAAGAGGATGAAGAATGCAACTGCAGGCTATTGATGTTACCCTGAACCGATGTCTGAGCAGCCTCCCTTTGAGATTCGAACTCATCAAATGAGGGAATATCAGGGAGAGGGGTCCCAGTGTCCATCGCTACCGAAGCCGACTGCTGAGCATGAGCCTTCTTGGCCTTCCTGGCCTTCCCGACTGCAGCCTTGACTGCAGAAACCTTTCTCTTCTTGCCAGGAGGCAGGGGAGTGGTAGTCGGTGCTGCTGCAGGGACTTCAAAATAAGTAGGCTTCTCAGCCTGCGCAATGATCTTTCTGTATAGCCCCTATCGCTTTATATCCGGCCTGTCTGTTGAAGACGGCAGAGAAGCAATAAGGTCAGTGAATGCAGAGTTTAAATATTTAGCAGAAAGCAATACAGTCAGAAAAGAAAAGATCATACCTGCGGGGCCATCATAAAAGACAGAGAACGGCCAGTACAGATAAGCTACCTCCTTGGAGCAGGAAGCAGCCTCCTTGATAAGCCAACAGACATCACCAAATGTCTGGCATTTCTCCACTAAAGTTGCTAGATCACTATGACCACGTGAGTCAAGGCATCGAAATAAGTCGAGGTGGTCCATGCCCCAACCGTCGACATAATGAAAGGAGATGAACAGTGGCTTATTCAAGATGCCGGCTAGCGGGCTTTCCGCAGACAACCCATGTAAATTCAGCAGAATGAACAGCCAAGACGTTTGCTTGTAGTACGTCTGAGTCCTGTCCTCCCTACGCACAAACGTCCTATATGGATGAAATCTATCTGTCGGACCCCTCCAAGGGACTACTGCCGGGAGCGGCTTTTCGACAGGAAATGGGTATTGTTGCGCCTCCAAACGAGCGCCCCCTACACGGCACAGATGTTTCAAGCTCTGCATGAAAGTGTCCTCGTTGATAGCAGCAAAGACAGGAGCAGGCGGGTCGGAATTTTTTTCCTTCAAAGCCCGACGCTGGGCCAGATAGTTCTCCGCCTCCCTCTGGTGCTGTGAATAAAGCCTTTTCAGGTGGGCCTCGGGGATGTCAAACACTGGCCCGGGCTGTTGTTTCAGAAAGGAACGCTCGGCCACGTCCCAGAATGCACCTCTACTATCCCTGTAAAAGCTGGTTCGAATGTTCCACCATTTGATGTACTCGGATGTTACCCGGGGGACACGGTTGGAAACAGTGGGAACTCTGAAAACTGCGCCATCCTGGCGATGATAGAAATCCCACCACAACCGGCCATCGCCGACAATGGTGGACCCATGCTTAGCCCGGCTATCCAGGGGAAATTGAGCAACTGACGTAGGGATATGCTGGTCGTAACCAAAGTTCCGCCCAAAGCGGAATGGATAGTATGGTTCCAGAAGAAGCAGGCCACCCTTTCTGAAAACTAAGACACTAGGCCGAATGGCCATGGCCCATCTGACCAGCTCCGGCTCCAGGATAGACCGAGCAGTATTAACCCCTGAGACAGGATGGACATAGGTCTCTACCTCTTCCAGCTTGCACTCTCTCTGAGAATGAATCAAAGGAGCTGAACCTGCCGCCAAGCTCCAGAAATGAATGCTGCCAGGGGCATCCACCGGCACCTTTATCAGTCGGCCCCTTATTTTGAACAGCTGATCATAGAAAGGACCAGGTTCAGCACTGGCAAACTCAATCATTCTGGGCAATACTGTATCTGCCTGCAAAGTTCTGGGAGCCAATTCAGGAAATAGACTGCAGACCCAGGCATTGAAGAAAATGGAAGGGGCCCACGGTCCTCAAAGAGCGGGGAGTCCGATGCTTGTACAGATCCCCCAAAGATTTATAGATTACACACAAGGCCACTGGGCAAAGTGACAGCCTCATCCCCCAGGCCATCTTGCATGTCGGATATATGGGTTCGGGCCGAATGATTGTCTCGTCCCCTTGAGGGAGAGCGAAAGTGCACAACCAGAATGTGAAATAAGCCGCACAATGTGTGATAGGGTCCACCCCTGCTGGATTTGGACCACCATTGCCTACACGATGCAGTGAAGATGGCAACGCTGACTTATAGCGAGGAGCCCTTATCTGCTTGCTGGCCGTCGGACCCATGGAAGGGAAGTCTGCATATTTCAAGGGGCCGTCAAAGAAATACTGAATCCACTGCCCTATCCGGACCCTCAGCTTGCTGCCTTTCTCTCGGGGATGATAGCCTTTGGAGGACCCTCTACTGTACGCCAGACAGATGGAGCGATATGCCTTCATTAGATACCGGTATGAGAAGCCAAGGGAATACTTGCCTTCACCATCGGAACTATCCTTCTCAGAATCTGCCAAGCAGACTTCTTCATACGGCTCGCCATCAATAGGTAGTCCGGAAAGCTGTGATAGACTCCAGAGGTCAAGAGATGTCTCACCCTCTGCTGTATAAAATATGTTGAATAAAGGGCAGAATACTTCAAACATTCCACAGCATAACCCTCGGGATATGGGATATCGAAATCTGGAAGCAAAGACACTGTGATATACCCCGGCTCTGATCAGCAGAGTGGCATATTCCTTCAGAACAAACTCAGTAAACTCCACTGCTCCTACTCGAAATAGGTGGGCGTCAGTGATCTTGGTATCTCCAAACCAACCAGCGGCCAAATGATACTTGAACTGAACGGCCGAACAATTCAGCACAAAAGGCTCTTCGCGGTACCCCCACTTTACTGGTGCCAGGAAGAGACCATAGCCGGGCTTCTCCCTATGAACTCGGCCACTGGCATTATCCCACCGAGCAGGTGTGAACTCCGGGGCCCGGGTCAGCATTTTCTTTTCCGGCTCCAGCTCCGATATGCCAAGGACTGCATCCCAGTCACGCTTCTCCCCGGGAAGATATATAGCCTTCCCACGATACACTGAATCTTTCAGGCTGTCTCTCTCGACCAGAATTGCGGCTTCAACTGCACAAGCTATTCGATAGTCCCGCATTCCACCCACGGTGAAAGTCCGGATAAACGGCATCAAGTGCTTGTCCTTCGGGAAATCCGGACGATAATCAGTGCCCCGTCTGAAGCATGTTTCCATGACAGTGGAGTATACCCGGGATGTTGACACCGTGTCGGTTTCAGAATCAGACGATTCATCAACGGAAGCGATTTTGTCATATCCGAAGTCTAGACTGTGTACATTCAGCCAGTTTACTGTGGCCCGTGATATATCTGGCTGGGCTGACGAACTGGCCCCGACAGCTCCAGAGGATGCAACAGCAGAGCCGGAAGCCATTGCAATATCTGCAGTCAGGAAAAAGAAATGTGAAGTAAAAGACCTAAGATAAGAGGCAGTCTCGTAAGGATTGTAATATGAAGCCCTTGAAAATTTCAGCAGCATCTCCCCTTATTCGGGGTCTGCCCAAGGAGAATAGTGTTGGTTTGTGTGTCTTCCCTAAGTGTTTTGATGATGAGCAACACTATGTTAATTGTTCTTGTTTTTTTTTTCAGATATCTTGCACTTGAGTTATCCATGGTCTTATATGAAATAGCTGCTAAGAGGTAACACTGCGTGTGTTCGTTCATGTTCTGTCTTCGTGCTGTTTTCCTCAAACATCATGTAGTTCTTGCTTCGCGTTTTCACCTCGTGTCGAGCTAGCCATGTTGTCGTCTGATTGAGTGTTGTCTTTCACCTCGTGCAGTATTTGTTTACTGTGTTGGTTCCATGTCATCCTTTGTATTCCTGTCTTCGAGTCCATTCGCTGAGTCTCTAAGTCAGTCTAAGTTCAAGTGTTCGTTTCACTTTGTGATTGTTTTCTCTTCTCATGACTTCGTGTCGTGTTCCTGAAGCTGCTCTAAAAGTTCTGATGAACTTCGAGTAGTTTTCCTGTAGACCTCGTGTCGTTCCTACTTAGTAACCACACTTCGTGACGGTTACTATAGTCCACGTCTTCGTGTTGGTTTTATGCACTCCGTGTCGTCTTCTTTGTTTCATTCTGTTCTCATCTCACTTCGAGTCGTTTCTCTGCATACTGTCTTCGTGTTGATTGGCACTTCTTCTTGGTTACAACACCTCGTGTTGTACTGTTTGACTTCGTGTCGGTTTCGGTTGCTAGTCCATGTTGTTTTCATGTCGTTCTCCTTATTGCCACCTCGTGTCGTCTTAAGTCTTCGTGTAGTTTTACCTCGTGCAGTCTGATCCCGTGTTATTTACTGTTTCGACTTCGTGTCGTTATCAGCCCGTCTTGTTTTCATCTCGTGCTGTTCTTACTGGCTTCGTGTCGTTTTCTATATATAGTGTGTGTTTGTCACCACTATACTTCGTGTCGTTGCTTTTTACTTCGTGTCAAACTTCACCTTGTGTTGTTTTCACCTCGAGTCGTTTCGTTATATTCTGTCCTCGTGTTGGTTTCTCGCTTTAGTCTTCATGTCGGTCTCTGTCGTTAGCCCGTGTTGTCCTCGTGTTGTTTTTGCATTCGTGACCTCGTGTCTCTTTTGCTTATAACCTCTCCTCGTGTCATTTTCTTCTGTGTATCTGGCCTGTTACAGAGTATCTCGTGTCGTTCTTGTGTCATCTCGAGTAATAGTCACGTCGTGTTGTTACTATACCTCATGCAGTTTTGGTTTTAATGGCCATGCAGCGTATTAAAGGACTTAATCTCATTACAGGTCCGAGGAAGAACATTCCACACTCCAGGGCTGCACGTGATCCGAGACAAGAGGAACCAATCTGATAAAGGCACGTGGCAGGAAGATTCTGGATCGAGCGTGGGAGGCACACGCATTTTGTGCCCTATCCACCTGCTGTTCAGCTATAAATAGAATCCTTCGTCCTCAGATGAAGGTGATCGAAGAAGAGAGGCATAGAAGAAAAAACAGGAAAATTGAGAGCCCTTCGATCCAGGAGAAGAAAGAATAGCAGAGAAAGAAAAAGAGAGAGAGAGCAGAAGAGTGATCAGAAGAGTTGTTCTGACTTGCGGATCAAATCCGAAGTCTATTGCTCTGTGTTGAGCTACATTGTTTCCATTTTCTGGCATTTGATTTTCTTCGTTCGTATTTTTCCGTTTATTGTTCTTATCTTTCTTCTACTGTCCTTGTTTGTGTTTCCGATCCTCTGGATTGAGGTCGGGGTCCTCCTGTGAGATCAGGAGAAGGGAGATTCATTCTCCTGTTTGCAAGCAGCAGGTGAGCTGCTTGTAGGTTCCCTCCGGGTTGGGAGGAAGAGGGGTCTTCGACCTCTGGTTCACTAGTAGCAGGGTTGCTACTAGTGGGGTTCCCTCTTGGTAAAGAGGAAGAGAGACGTAAGTCTCTGGGTTCTAGTGACTGCAGGTCGCTAGAGGTTCCCTCCGGGTAGGAGGAAGAGGAGAGGTTGTTCTCCTGGGAAGCTGTGTATCAGCAGTTGTCTGGCAAGCTGTGTTGCCCAGCCTTTAGTGAAGCCACACTCGGTTTGAGTGTGGGGTGGATGTAGGTCTGAAGGACCGAACCACCTTAAAATCCTCTGAGCCCTTGTGCGATCGATTGTGGTACTATCATGATATGCCTTCTATTTGCTTGAGCTATTAACTGCACTGCATCATATTCGTTAGCCTGAGCTCAAGGTTATTTGCATTTAGCAATATACTCTGCAGAATTTTTTTTTTATTCTTTAAAAACAGTGATCTATTCATCCCCTCCCCTTCTAGATCACTTCATATTGTACTTATCAAATAGGGAGTCACCAACCAAGAGGGGGTGATCCCGGAAGCAAAAGGGGATTAAATCCCCAAAGAACGTCCTACCCGGGCGAAATCTAATGAGACGGGAAGAAAGCTGGACGGTCGGATGGGAGGAACTCGCCGCCACCGCCGAGAAGGAAAATAAACTGAAGAGAGAGAAGAGACGGTAGAAAATGAGAAGGAAGGAGGCTTTCGGCGCCTTAAATAGAAGCCATAGGGGAAGAGGTTCTCGGCGCAGTCAAATGCGCGCCGAGAACCCCCAGGCCGAGAGCTCCCCTCGGCCAAAATGCGCGCCGAGAAAATGCCGCCGAGAACCCCAGGCCGAGAGCCCACTTCGGCCAAAAGGCGCGCCGAGAAGTGCCGCCGAGAACCCCCTATCAGTGGTTGCGCCGAGAAGCTACAAGTCGAGAGATCTGTGCCGAAAGCATCCAGACCAAAGGGACTGAATGAAATTGAAAGAGATTGCAGAATTTGCTAGTGAAAGGAAGATTCCAAGCCAGAAATGAAAGATGCCAGATAATAGCAAACTGAGAAAGGGTTCAGATGCTGAATGATATATACACCAGCAGGCACCGTGTCACTTATCCTGCATTCTCGCTGAGAAAGGGAATAGCTCGTGCAAATAATAGCCAATGCGGGACTATCGAATAGCTCGTGCAGTTGAAGCCGCAATTCTGGTCGAGAGAGATAGCCTGAAAGATTCAGTGTATTGTGGGAAGGCTATATATCTTCCCGGGGAGAAGCGTGACTGGGATGCAGTCCTTGGCATATCGGAGCTGGAGCCGGAAAAGAAAATGCTGACCCGGGCCCCGGAGTTCACACCTGCTCGGTGGGATAATGCCAGTGGCCGAGTTCATAGGGAGAAGCCCGACTATGGTATCTTCCTGGCACCAGTAAAGTGGGGGTACCGCGAAGAGCCTTTTGTGCTGAATTGTTCGGCCGTTCAGTTCAAGTATCATTTGGCCGCTGGTTGGTTTGGAGATACCAAGATCACTGACGCCCACCTATTTCGAGTAGGAGCAGTGGAGTTTACTGAGTTTGTTCTGAAGGAATATGCCCCTCTGCTGATCAGAGCCGGGGTATATCACAGTGTCTTTGCTTCCAGATTTCGATATCCCATATCCCGAGGGTTATGCTGTGGAATGTTTGAAGTATTTTGCCCTTTATTCAACGTATTTTATACAGCAGAGGGTGAGACATCTCTTGACCTCTGGAGTCTATCACAGCTTTCCGGACTGCCTATTGATGGCGAGCCGTATGAAGAAGTCTGCTTGGCAGATTCTGAGAAGGATAGTTCCGATGGTGAAGGCAATTATTCCCTTGGCTTCTCATACCGGTATCTAATGAAGGCATATCGCTCCATCTGTCTGGCGTACAGTAGAGGGTCCTCCAAAGGCTATTATCCCCGAGAGAAAGGCAGCAAGCTGAGGGTCCGGATAGGGCAGTGGATTCAGTATTTCTTTGACGGTCCCTTAAGACATGCAGACTTTCCTTCCCTGGGACCGGCTGCTAGCAAGCAGATAAGGGCTCCTCGCTATAAGTCAGCGCTGCCATCTTCATTGCGCCGTGCAGGCAGAGGTGGTCCCAACCCAGCAGGTGTAGACCCCATCACACATTGTGCGGCTTACTTCACATTCTGGTTGTGCACTTTCGCTCTCCCTCAAGGGGACGAGACAATCATCCGGCCAGAAGCTATATACCCGGCCTGTCAGATGGCCTGGGGAATGAGGCTGTCGCTTTGCCCAGTGGCCTTGTGTTTAATCTACAAATCTTTGGGAGATTTGTACAAGCATCGGACTCCCCGTTCATTGAGGACTGTGGGTCCTTTTCATTTCTTCAATGCCTGGGTCTGCAGTCTATTTCCTGAATTGGCTCCCAGAACTTTGCAGGCAGATACAGTATTGCCCAGAATGATTGAGTTTGCCAGTGCTGAACCTGGTCCTTTCTATGATCAGCTGTTCAAAATAAGGGGCCGACTGATAAAGGTGCCGGTGGATGCCCCTGGCAGCATTCATTTCTGGAGCTTGGCGGCAGGTTCAGCTCCTTTGATTCATTCTCAGAGAGAGTGCAAGCTGGAAGAGGTAGAGACCTATGTCCATCCTGTCTCAGGGGTTAATACTGCTCGGTCTATCCTGGAGCCGGAGCTGGTCAGATGGGCCATGGCCATTCGGCCTAGTGTCTTAGTTTTCAGAAAGGGTGGCCTGCTTCTTCTGGAACCATACTATCCATTCCGCTTTGGGCGGAACTTTGGTTACGACCAGCATATCCCTACGTCAGTTGCTCAATTTCCCCTGGATAGCCGGGCTAAGCATGGGTCCACCATTGTCGGCGATGGCCGGTTGTGGTGGGATTTCTATCATCGCCAGGATGGCGCAGTTTTCAGAGTTCCCACTGTTTCCAACCGTGTCCCCCGGGTAACATCAGAATACATCAAATGGTGGAACATTCGAACCAACTTTTACAGGGATAGTAGAGGTGCATTCTGGGACGTGGCCGAGCGTTCCTTTCTGAAACAACAGCCCGGGCCAGTGTTTGACATCCCCGAGGCCCACCTGAAAAGGCTTTATTCACAGCACCAGAGGGAGGCGGAGAACTATCTGGCCCAGCGTCGGGCTTTGAAGGAAAAAAATTCCGACCCGCCTGCTCCTGTCTTTGTTGCTATCAACGAGGACACTTTCATGCAGAGCTTGAAACATCTGTGCCGTGTAGGGGGCGCTCGTTTGGAGGCGCAACAATACCCATTTCTTGTCGAAGAGCCGCTCCCGGCAGTAGTCCCTTGGAGGGGTCCGACAGATAGATTTCATCCATATAGGACGTTTGTGCGTAGGGAGGACAGGACTCAGACGTACTACAAGCAAACGTCTTGGCTGTTCATTCTGCTGAATTTACATGGGTTGTCTGCGGAAAGCCCGCTAGCCGGCATCTTGAATAAGCCACTGTTCATCTCCTTTCATTATGTCGACGGTTGGGGCATGGACCACCTCGACTTATTTCGATGCCTTGACTCACGTGGTCATAGTGATCTAGCAGCTTTAGTGGAGAAATGCCAGACATTTGGTGATGTCTGTTGGCTTATCAAGGAGGCTGCTTCCCGCTCCAAGGAGGTAGCTTATCTGTACTGGCCGCTCTCTGTCTTTTATGATGGCCCCGTAGGTATAATCTTTTCTTTTCTGACTGTAGTGCTTTCTGCTAAATATTTAAACTCTGCATTCACTGACCTCGTTGCTTCTCTGCCGTCTTCAACAGACAGGCTGGATATAAAGCGACAGGGGCTATACAGAAAGATCATTGCGCAGGCTGAGAAGCCTACTTATTTTGAAGTCCCTGCAGCAGCACCGACTACCACTCCCCTGCCTCCTGGCAAGAAGAGAAAGGTTTCTGCAGTCAAGGCTGCAGTCGGGAAGGCCAGGAAGGCCAAGAAGGCTCATGCTCAGCAGTCGGCTTCGGTAGCGATGGACACTGGGACCCCTCTCCCTGATATTCCCTCATTTGATGAGTTCGAATCTCAAAGGGAGGCTGCTCAGACATCGGTTCAGGGTAACATCAATAGCCTGCAGTTGCATTCTTCATCCTCTTTTGCTGGATTTCAAAGAAGTCCTTGAATCTGACCCCTCCCTTTGGCACAGCCCAAGAGCCAGTTGTGGCATCTTCTGTGGTGGAGACCAGGCTGCCTTCTCCCACGCCGGCTAGTGAGGCGGAGGGTAAGCATGCCTTTTTCATCTTTTCCTGCATATTTCAATTACTTTTCATTGTCCCTCTCACAAGCTTTTCCCTATAGTGACGGTCGGGGAGGAGACTGAAATTACGAAAGAGGCTGGTGATATCACTCAGCCACAGGAGGGTCATAAGACCCAGACGAAACGGGGCCTCGTCCCTGTGAGGCGTATAGTTACCCGGTCTTCTTCCAGGCAGACGTTAGAAATGGCGGTCCCGCCCGTGGATAGTGTAGAAATCTCTTCTAGTAGCTCCGCGACCGCTTCTAAGGCAGATGGAGAAGAAGCAGGTTTCAGCGAGAGCGAGACGGAGGGTGTTTCCAAATCAGAGGCCCCATCCGCATGCACCGCCATTGTTCCATTATTCACCCCCTCCAAGTTGCTGGTGCTATCTCCTGAGGAGGAATTACAAGAAGAGTTCGCCGGCTTGGATACCGAGGCAGATATAACTCCTCCTTTTGTTGCTTCAGCAGCGGGACTTTCTTCTCCTCTGCACTCCTTTGAGGACATTGACATTACATTAGAAGTGAGTCTCTTTTCTTCTCCTCATTGTTTCCCCTTTTTATCTGCTGCTTGATGCTGTATTGATCTGTTCACAGGAATCCCCTGTTGCTAGCCCGGTAGCGACTGCAGCCCTTGAAGCCATTCTATCTGACACCCTGGCTGTTGTTCCTGCTTCGTCAGCCACCTGCGCAGGCGTTTCTGAGATAATTCGCCCTATGCCGGTGAGGGTACAGTCTTCTACAGACTTAGCATTGCTGGACCTGAGGACTTCGTGGGAGAGTTCGACCCTCATCCGGGTCTTGGATTTCAGAGCTGAGACGGACCCCGTTAGGGGTTCTGCCTTTATACCGGCCGCAGTGATGACCATTGCGCCGGAGTTAGCAATTCCCGTAACAGTAATTATGGAAACTGAACTTTTGCCTTTACGGTCCGTAGCCCCTGCCGCCTTGTCATTGAAGGAACTGGCTGCTGAAGCAGAGATGGAAGAAGGGGAGGTAGTTGCCACAAAGACCGGCGTATTGTCCATAACCGACCCAGAATCGATCTCCTTGCTCTCGGAATCTGAGGAGGAGGTGCCCCGAGAAGAGGATGCTGAAGATGCGGGTATCATATTGGGGACCCAGGAAGCAGCCGCTCCAGCACTTATTAAAGTTGCCCCTACGAGCATTCAAATAGCAACT